>JAPSGF010000179.1:259765-286935 GCA_035772895.1 Perdix hodgsoniae
AATAATAATAATAATAATAATAATAATAATAATAATAATAATAATAATAATAATAATAATAATAATAATAGTTTGACGGCTGTTAATTAGGAAAATAATTAGTCACATGGCAAAGTGTCAGTTTTCCACATGAAGGAGCTGACTAGTAGCCGTCTTAGAAGTGTCTGGTGTCCTACCAGAGCCAGTGAGTATTGTCATAAAATAAACAGACATTGGTTATTGATGAGTACTTTTACTTTGAATTACAGGAGATCTGTGCTCTCAAAAAAATTTGATTTGTTGTTTGATTAAACAACAAGCTCTACCCTCTCCTTACGCACAAAAACGCCACTGTGAGCTTCTACTGATCAAAACCAAAAAACAAATGTGTGAGAATAAAATTATTGAGGATAAAGAAAGCTAGTCCTTTGTTGGTTTGATGTGTTAGTTCAGGCATGGACAACCTTTTGGCCTGCCTGGGCCACACTGAGTAAAAGGAATTGTCTTGCTCTGCAGATAAGATGCTCCAAAAGTAATACCTGTTATTTATTTCCATGGAAACTACAGCAGAGACAAAGAGCGAACTACGCTATTTGGTAGAGCAAATTCTCAAGTTGCCATTATTAAATAAGTAACAAATCATTTTAATAGTTTTCTTAAAACATTAAAAAAAGAGGGGGAACAAAAAGATAAAAGTAGTGGGATATTTGATCTTCCTTTTGTGAAAATAAAACATCAGCCTGGTTCAGTGCTGGTTGCAGAAGAAGAGCTGGTTGCAGCTCTTCATGAGGTCTTGTGGTATTCATCAGAGATTTCTGACAAAATATTATTCTCTGTGTGCTTCATCCTTGACAACTGGTCGCAAATATGTGTACTGTCAGAACATGGTGACATGAATGAGGCACTATTGTGAACTGAAGGATATTCTTCCTGTTAAGACGGGGATTACAAAAGTCTGGTAAAGAGACATGATCAGATTTTTATCAGAGTTGAATATTTGATTCATTGCCCTGATGTCCCTTCTGATAGTCCTCAGGCTTCCCTTAGTTACTGACTCAGCCTCAACTATCAGTAATGGATAATAACCAGAGAGGTGAACCAGACTAGGGAGACTCCTAGCAATGCCCCTGACCCAGACTCCGAGGAGGCAGACAGCTTCCCTTCATGTAAGGTCTGAGCAACGTGTGGGGCCCTCCATCCCTCTCAGAAGGGAATTGCCTTTACCCTTCTTTTCTTCTTGGCTGAGGAGATTTTGAGGCATGGAGTCAATTGCTTTGCCCTAGACAACCTCATGGGTGGACCTTCCACCACATCTTCACTTACCTCTCCCTTGAGTTTCATAGCCTCAAACATATCACCTAGGGACACTTGGAGAATTGAGGTAGGTAGGGGATGTGCTTTGCCTCTGACACTGAACTGAGAAATGCTTCCACTCCTCCTCCTCCTCTCCTAAATCCCCACCCTCTGACCAACAGTGGCAGGGCAGAAGGTTCACTACTACTTATGGGGTTTCACACCACAGTATTGCAGGGAGTTACTTCACCAGTCTATTGCCTGCTTGCACTTCCTGGTACTCCTAAATTTAATCTCTCCACCTCCTCCTTGAGCTCCACCATCATACGGAGTAGATCTTCCACCTGGTCACACCTCACACAAGTCATATCCCTGCTGCCCTTCACTGGCAGCAACAGGCTTAGGAATTCCCTGAAACCAGAGACCTGAACCACCACATTTTTGGGCAGGCAAAATAATAAGTGTGCACCATGCCCAGAGGTACTTCCTTACTGGGACTATGCAAGGAGTGGTGGAAACAAGCTCTGGTCCAACTGTTGACCCCCAAAATTCATTTAATATATAGTCCTCTTATTGAGGATGTATCAGATATTAAACTGATATGAACACCTGATCTTAGCCAAAAGGCCAAGAAGTGATCTGTAGCCATCTACTTGCAACGCATTAACAGAAAGCTGCATTAATAAAAATCTAATTTAAAAATACACTTACAGATCCCCTCTAGAAGACTTTGCTTTTCTTCAGGTTTCAAAAAGCACACTCTTGGTTGCATAATGGGGAAAGAAACCACTGTGGTTGTGGTTAAGTCAGAATCATGCTAAGAACCAAGGCAAACCAAGAAGCCACATCATCTTAAAGCCATGCAGCATGATGTGCAAGGTGCCAAGTATAAATGGTGTGTTTATACTACACTGTGACTCTCTTTAAAGTTTCACAAACCTGAAAGCCCTGTAGAAAATTGCCTCAGTGATTCTAGCCATTATTAATAAAGTGCTGTGTGCTTTTTTCCCAAATGCTAGTACATAAATCAATCTGTGAAAGGCTATGAAAAACCTCAGTATCCTACTGAAGATCAAAACCTCCAGCAATCAGGTAACAAAACTTTGATTTTACCAGCAGTTTGTCCTTGGCATCAGTGTATTACTATGCTTTGAAGATGCAAGCACACACTGTGAAATAACTGGCCAACACCACTTATCCATTTCTAATGCAGGCATAATCTCAATGGAGTGGCAAGGGATTACTAAATATTTAGTCAGTAGAAAAATAAAATAAATTTATGCATTATTTTACTTCAGCTGAGGAGAGGACATGTCCTGTAATTTTAACAAAAGAAGACAGACGCTATCAAGCAAAATAAACTGAATTCAATTATGCTTCATGTTGTATATTATGTAAGCGTACTGGGTCTAGTGTCAAGGCTTTGTTAGTGGCAGGGACTGCAGGAATGGCATCCGTGAGGCAAGATGTGTAACTGTCTTAGTTCTGGCTGGGATGGAATTGTTTTCTTCAGAGCACCTGGTATGATGCTATGTTTTGGTTCTAGGAGAAAAACAACATTGATAGCACACAAATGTTTATAGTTGCTGCTAGGCAGCATTGTACAGAGTCAAAGCTATTCTCTGTGAAGGGCTGGGAGGGAACAGAACTGGGACAACTGACTTACACTGGCCAAAGGGACATTTTATACCATATGACATCATGCAGAAGGAGTTTTGAAGGGGGTGGGAGTGCATCTCACTCTCTTCTACTGGTCCGAGGCTAGCTGGTCAGGGTAATGGTGAGCAGTTATTGTACAACATTTGTTAAATACATTTATATACTGAGAGAAAGTCAAAACTATTTTCCTTTTTTTTTCTATCTTATCAAATAATTTTATTTCAACCCACAAGCTCTACTTAGTTGCTCTTTTATTCTCTTTCATCTAACTCGGAAGGGGGGCAATGGGAGAATGACTGTGCAGTACTGAGCTACCTGCCAGGTTAAACCACAACAGTATCCCATAGAAAGTACCTGCCTCGGAGCAATCCTGAATAATGGTACCACATGGGAGAGATTCCGTGCTCAAGCAGGGGAAGTGCATGAGGAGGAAGGAGCAGCAGCAGAGAGGATCTGACTGGACTGAGCACAGACATCATTCCCTTTCCCCATGTACCAGGCAGGGGAAGGAACAGGGAGCAAAGCTGAGAAAGGAGCAAAGCAAAGCTGAGAAAGCAAGGAGCTTTTTGTTTTGTTTCTCTGCTTTGCTTTTACTTTACAATAAATTAATCTACCCTAATCTGAGTCTGTTTTGCCTGTGATGGCAATGAGCAAGCAATCTGCCTGTGCTGAGCTCAACTCATGACCATTCCACCATATTTTCTGGGGACCGTGAGGAGAAAGCAACTGGGTAGGTACCTGGCAGACAGCCCAGGTCAGTCTGGGACAGTGACGTAATTGCTGGGGACAAAAATGTGCTCACACACATTACTGTAGGTGAAAGGAAATGTTTCATTTCCAAGCTGTTACCCAGTGTTGACACCTGTTTCTTAGAAGACAAGCTGATCTCATGCCCTTTATTTGAGACATACCTTGTTTAATCCCCTAGTAGAAGAGCAACAGAACCGGTATTAAAAGTAACAGATCAAATTTCCAGCTATCACCAGCCAGAAGTGGCAGTGATTGATTCATGAAGAGGAACAGAGATAACACTGCAACAGGTGTGTGTTTGCACCAGCCCAACATGTTCTTGCCTTGCAAGGCATGTTGCTCTTGCAGCGGTAGGCAGAGCAGCTTGCTGTAAGCTGATTGCTTGAGATGAGCAGTTCTCTGTCCCTGGTGTGATAAAATCTCAGGTGGCTATGCCTATCAGAGGGATGGCAGTGGGTGCTTGCTGTGCCAGTCAGACAGACAGTAAATTAAGTCTTCAGGGTGTCTTCAGTAGCATCACTGAACACTTTATGACATTTCTGCACTGGACTGATGCAGTAATAAGGTGATAAGTGGCTATAAGTTTGAAGGTTGGTAGTGGAAGTTCAAAGTGAGGAAATGTAATATAGCAGTTCCAAGGGTGAGAGGATTACAAGCTATATTGTAATTATTTTTTCATTCTCTAGTTAATAAAAATAAAATGGTCCTTTTCCTGCAATCTGCAACAAGCTTGAAAGAAACAGAACAGTGTTGTCCACGTATGCTTATGGGGCTTGGTACTTCCTATCTTTGAAGGAAAGCTTGTCTGCTCAATGCACTGTGAATGAGTTCTGAGACACTGCAGAACAGAGCTCAGGAGGTTTGTTGTTTTTTTTTTTTTAAAGAACAAATCTCTTTTTTTTTTTTGGAATAGCATTGTGTCCTCACAAGTTTATATGAGTTTATAATCGTATGGCAACTTCAGATTCACAAAATTCATGCTGAGGAACTGCTATAAGCCTTCCTGAGGTAGGGAGAGGAGTTGAGTTGGCCTAGCCAATTCTGTTAAGACTTCTTTGGTACCTTATATTAATAAACATTCATTTTGTAATCTATCCCTGTATGAATTTCAGGTAAAGCTGTCACTGAAGCATCATTATTCTATGACAAATTATATTCCTGTGAGTTTTGTTACTAGAACCAAGAGGAAAAGTAAAGGGGCTGTGTAGGCTGGGGTGAAGTAACACAAGGTCTCTTTTTCCCTTCTGGTGGATCAGAATTGTTCAAATCTTCCACGTCCACTTTTTGTGGGCTAATATTGGAACACAATACATCAGGTCATTCAGATGTCACTCACAATTAACTCTGAATAAAGCTGGAGGTAGCACATGCACAGATGTCATCCTCCCGTGTACTACACAGGAGTGAGGCCATGCTGGAGCCTTTAGCAGCTGCAGCCACATAACATACAGAATTTCAGTATACACCTGGGCAAAACCTGAGAGAATAAAGACTCTTTAAGAGGGATTGAGTTCTTTTCCACTGTGAGCTGGGATGTTCTGCAGAGCTATCTGAAGCTGCCCAGCTATACTGCTCACTGAACATAGGATCATAAATTATTCCTGAACAGACAGTGCCTGAACCATTAAATGACTCAGGTTGGAAGGTTAAATTAAAGATCACCAAGTTCCAACCTCCCTGCCATGGGTAGGGTTGCCAGCCACTAGATGAGGCTTCCAAGGGCCCCATCCAACCCAGCCTTGAATGTCTCCAGGGGTGGAGGCAGCTTCTCTGAACAACCTGTTCCAGGGCCTCACCACACTCGGAGTAAAGAATTTCTTAGCATTTAACCTAGGTTTGCCCTCTCTTACTTTAAAGCCATCCCACCTTGACATGTCATTTATTAGACTGTGGAAAAAGTTGCTCCCCGTCCTGCGTATAAGCTCCCTTCAAGTACTGCAAGGCCACAATGAGGTCTCCCCAGAGTCTTCTCCAGGCTAAACAAGCCCAGCTCCCTCAACCTTTCTTCATAGGAGATCAGCTCTTCATAGGAGAGGTGCTTCAGCTCTTTGACCATCTTTGTGGCCCTCATGGTGATGTGTTAACCTTTTCCCTTTGCATAAATAATTTTTCCTCTTAAAATGTATTCTAGCTAGACAAAGACAACTTTATTCTAATATACTTCTAATGCGTTTTGCTCAGGTTGATAGCAGATGATATTGAATAAGGAATTTCTGTTTTTTCAAGCTCTCCTGCCATGTAAGAACCCAAAGTAATTGCCTTGTAACTCTCTTCATAATAATAAAGAAATCGTAGCAGAAGACAAGAACATCTCATGCGTATTAAAAAAAATAAAAATGCAAATCTATCTCACTCACTGAAAGAGAGATCGGATCTTCTCAGACATGCAGCAGCTTCAAAAGCTTTACATCCCAGCTGCAGTGGAGATGCAGACAGCATCTGTACCTAGTAAAATGGTAAATGTAACACCTGGGAAATGTGAAGAACGGACACTGATGACTTTTGGAAAGAAGGTTCATGTTCCACCTAAAGGCCCACAGCTATCAAATTTGGTGAAGAGGAGCCAGGTTTGCACTCAAGCCAGGCATCATAGCCAGCAGACCATTAGGAGTGCAGCAGAAAGAAGCAAGTGATAGCAGTGGGCAACTCCCTTCTTCCAGGGACAGGCACCCCTCCTCCAACCTGACCTACTGTCTGCAGAAGTCTGCTCCTCTCTGGGTCCCAAACAGGTTTGGGTTGTAGTAGAAAGAGTGCTGAGTCTCGTCCAACCTTCTAAATGCAATCATAAAATGGGTTGGAAGTGATTCTGCCAAGGACAATGTGAGCAGTATCAAAAGTGGCTACCAAGCCCCGAAGGAGGTAGTAAAGGGCAGGGGGTTCTATTACCACCTGTTAACAACTGCTTGCAGAGCTAGTGTCAGCTTGCAGCCTGGAAGGCCGACTGTGTTCTGGGCTGCATTCCAAAAGGGGTGGCCAGCAGGGAGAGGGAGGTCCCCCTCTGCTCAGATCTTGTGAGACCCCATCTGCAGCACTGCGTCCAGGCCTGGGGCCCCCAGCACAGGAAGGATGTGGAGCTCCTGGGACAGGTCCAGAGGAGGGCATTAAGATGATCAGAGGGCTGGAGCACCTCTCCTGTGAGGAAAGGTTGAGGGAACTGGGATTGTTTAGCTTGGAGAAGAGAAGGCTGCAGGGAGACCTCATTGTGGCCTTCCAGCACTTGAAGTATATAAACAGGAGAGGGAATGGTTGTTTACAAGGGTGGATAGTGATAGGACAAGGGGAGGTTTAGGTTAGATATTAGGAGGAAGTTTTTCACACAGAGAATGGTGACACACTGGAACAGGTTGCCCAAGGAGGCTGTGGATGCCCCATCCCTGGAGGCATTCAAGGCCAGGCTGGATGTGGCTCTGGGCAGCCTGGTCTGGTGGTTGGCGACCGTGCACGTAGCAGGGGGATTAAAACTAGATGATCATTGTGGTCCTTTTCAACCCAGGCCACTCTATGATTCTATGATTTGGTTTCTGTGACCAAGAGAACTTGCCTGATGTCAACATCTGCTTGGGGAAAATGGAATCCTCCTCATGAAATCAGGCAAAGACATCTTTGCCAGGGGGATGTCCAATTGGTAAGGAGAGCTTTTAACAAAGAATGATGGGGGAGGGAGTCACCAGCATCCCGGTGAGGCAGTGAAGGTCAACAAGCAGAAGGCCTGGGGAAAAGCAACAAGAAGGGATCACAAAATCATCAAAACAAGACTTAACCAGAGTTATAGTTGCAAAGAAGTGTTTACAAGGCGTCATTATTTTAATGATAAAGCAAGAAAAAAAAAAATCCATGACCATTTCTGAGAAATGAATAGTATGATGCCCCTATATGGAGAATAAACATCATGAATTAAAAGATAAGTGTGCAGCTGCAGGGTTGTGACGTCAGTGGGATCAAGGAGACACTGTGGGACGTGTACTATGACCAGAGAGTGCAATGAAAGGATCTGGTTGCTTCGGAAGGACAGAAAAGGAAAACATATTTTGCATTCTTCGGGGATTTCCTTGGAAGTGTCCTATGGGATAAGGCTCTGAGGAAAAGAGGAGTCCAACTCCTTCACTCTCAAGAACAGTCCATCCCAATGAACTGAACTTCAGTTCCTGCCATATCAGGACATATCACATACCAAACATACCAAACATATCACATAGATGAACAGGATGTGGACCAAAGTCAAGCACAAAAAGAACCCAATAACCTTCAGAAATCTCTGCTACTCTCAATCTTTCACTGATGCTGCAAATAAAGTCAAGGTAAATAGACTATTATGTTATCTTTCTTCCATATATGGTATTGGAACAGCACAGAGGCTATGCTAGTTGCCTCTGACCAGTTTTCAGATGACCTAATAAAGGCATTAGTCTCAAGCCAATTATAACAAAGGAGTAAGCTTATCCTGTCTTGAAGATAAGGGCTCGATGAAAAACTCCAGAAGGAAGCAGTCTCCAAGTAGAGAAGTTTCCCTCTTGGCAGCCAGTTCTTAAGTGAGGTTATGGAGAAATGGACCCAGGGCAGGGTAGGTGAATTGCTTGAACGTGTGCATACAGGGCTGGTTATGCCTCTTTACCAGGTGCACCATCACTGATTCGAGCCATGATCTAACAGTTCCCATACAATGCACAGTAGATATTTTCTCAAATATGTCTTCAGTTCTCACAGGGAATAAAACATTTTAAAAGGTTCCAAATAGTCAAGAATAAAACAAAGAAGAGGGAGCTGTCATCTCCCACTCTGTAAGAACTGTAGAGTGATGCTAACCACACTCACCTAATGTAGGTGGAGGAGAACATTAAGACAGCACAGCTGGAGTTAATGGAAAGTTCCAGCTGTGATAAAATGCATGCACATGAAGGGACAGGTTATTTTTTACCTAGTATGTCTTTGGTGAGTATTATACAATTTCTCTGTAAATATTCTTCCATTTAAGTTTGCCTTTAATTCCACAATATTGCTGCTGAATTTATTATCTCTCCAGTGAGTTTCTCCAACTTTTAGAAATTTCTAACCTTTAGGAATATTCTCAAGTTCCTTTAAAATAAAAACAGCAGGAAGATAAAAATACAAATCAAATACTTGATCAAAGGCATGAATGTCTGTTTAATAAATATTATACAAATATTATTTCCAAGAAAATATGCATGACCAATACGATCCAGCATTGTGAAGGTGGGTTGTCAGGGTTAGAGGATCAGAGGAAATATCTTGAAACAACTGCTTGTTGTATGTGCTGCTTTTATCTGACAGTCCGTGCTGAACAACAATTCTTGGATGTGCAAATTAAACACATTTGAGAAAACTCCATCCACTGTGGTCACTGTTCTCGTGATAGTGAAGGGTTCTCACCTCACACCTCAATACTTGCCAGGATTCATTCTCCTCTAACAGGGGCACACTTATGCCTTTACATAACAAAGGTAAAATTAACCTTTAACAAAATAATTAAGTGTTACATTGCTGTCTGGTGGAATTCTGGTCCAGTGGTAAAAAAAAGACTCTCACAACTGTATCTGGGTTTTTTGTATAATGTTAGTGACAGCATAATCCAAGTAATGCTACTGCCACTATCAAATGTGACTAATTAGATACATAAAAATAGCTTTCCTCATCTCTGGAAAGCATTTATCTTCCTAAAATAGCCCTTTTATTTAAGATTTTAATTTTCAAGTACCGAACACGTGAGGCAGAGTTTGGCAACTAAGAGGATCACTTGTCAGAGAAGACTGGGTAATTTTTTCAGAGCAGTGGCTATGAAAGAGAAGGTATTCCGCAGCTTGTCTGTGTTTGTGCAGTGCCACAGGGACTGAACTCTCCTGGCTTAAGGTTTGCTCCTGCTGCCAAAACACAAACGTGAAATCATTAAGCTGCATCAGCCCCTGAGAACCCACAGCTCCAGGGCCTTCCAGCGTGAGGATACATCACTAGCTGGCATGGACACCAGCATCAGCACTCTGAAGATGATGCCCATGGCAGTGTGTGATTAACATGGGAGCAGCCTCTCCCACATTTCTCTGTTTCCAGATCTGCCAGGACAGGCCAGAAAGCACCTGGTCTGCTTTTATGAACTGAATTCAGAAGAAGCTTTGAGATGGGTTGAAGCAGAGAGACATTTCTAGAAGGAGCAAAGGTACTGCAGATGCAAATTGAGATGGCTCCCTTGATTTCAGAAGGACTATGTACACAGTTTATACAGCAGACTCTCTCTCTCTGCCTTAACCTACTCTGCTTGGTAGTGCCAACATCGTTAACAGAGTTGCTGAGATGTCTGATAACAAGTAGAAAAAAATGCGTGATTAAAAGATGTGCATAATTTTAAATAAGTGCATTCCTCTTGATGTGATGCCAAGGAAAAAAAATTGAAGAAACCTAACAACAAAAAAAAGCCAGACTTCAATTTCCCTTGACTTTTTCTCTGACTATTACTGACAGTCTTTTTCTTCTCCCATCTTATTTCTGTAAGTGACAGTGAATTTATTATGGCTGTCACCACAGCAGGTGATTGGTATGCTGTACGTACTGGAGAATAAGAAAGCAGTGGGTGACAAAATTGTACTACTGTGCATAATTGTGGACTGAAGAAGAGCACACTGCCAGAAAACTGCAGGAGATCTGAAAATAACCAACTCCCTCCCTCTTCTTCAGCTTTTTTCTAGTTCTCCTCTTATTATGGGGGTGCTTCAGGATTGCCTCATGCTCATTAAAGCTCTGCCTAAAGTGTAATTTTCATACCCTTCACGGTATAAAAATGAAAAACCTAACCCATGCTAACACAGGCAATAACTTCCTTGGTATGCAGTGCTCATTCTTAATGACTTAAACCCACTTATCATTCAGGGTAAAAATTTATGCTCCTTTCTACAGTGGACATGAACACTTCCCCGTGGAGTCTGCTGCTTTTATGCAGCAGAGTTATTCACACGCCGTGGCAGAGTGATAAATGAATAAGCACATTTTTTTCCTTCTCCCTTCTTGATATTCATTAGTAACTGCAGGTTAAAGTTACCCCCCTACTCCTCCTGCAAAAAAAAACAAAAACAACCAAACATTGCCGCTGGCTGACTCAGCCCTTAATGGTATCAGAAGTTGTAAGAAGGTTTGACTTGGTTTTAAGCCATAAGATTTGTGGATATTTTTTTTTCACTTTTTGTCAGAGGCATTCAGTACAGTGAATTACTGCAATTTAGTATAATAAGCAGGAATCTGTTTTGTATATTTCATGACTGTTCAGTACCACCTCTAATCTGCCACTCTTTTTAACGTATGAAAAATATTTTATAGAGTAGGGGGTAGCAAATGTTACCTTGCATTCAACCTTACCCATCAGCCTCCTCTTGTATGAGGTGAAAGTTTGTTCCCATGAGAAGTCATGCTGGCTCTACTACAGTTTATTTCCCTGGGCAAAATGCATCCTGTTCAGCACTGCAGAGCCACTTTGGCTACTTGTTTTTTCAAAGAGGATGATGTTTTTGAGCATCTGAAGTACATGTTTCAGAAGAATGTGATGTAAGAAGGAAAATAGGACGTATTTTCACTTAGCAAAAGGAAAAAATGAGCCACCTGGGGCTAATCTATACAAACCATTTTCACATTTGCTGCACTATACTAGAGCTTTCAGCACAGTGTGACATCAGGCAAGCAAAGGCCACACACATTTTTCTTCAGTCCAGAAACATCTCTGGAAGATTCAGTAATGCAAGTTTCCAATGTCAGTAAAGCCAACAACTGTGTCCCAATGAGCAGTATGTCGTGTCAGTGCTGCCTCTGCTGCCCTGTGCTGCTGGGAATGGTCCAAATTCCACAGAGTGATTCGGAAGTTTATAAGAAGATAGATTTTAGTAAAATCGTACAGGATTTCCCTAATCATACTATTTCTCTTGCACTTGAATTTGTATCTGTCTGGCCCTCGAGCTTGGTAATAGACAACATCATACTGTGGAATACATGGCAGATTTATTTTTGGCGGCTCTCATCAGTGCTGCTTTAAATGTATTGCACAGATGAAGGATGATGCGCTCATAAGCAGATACAGTCCTCCAAGTGTGAGAATACATCTGCCTCACTACATGTTCTAACTGAGCATCCCTTAATGGTAGTGAAGCTCTGGTGGTGAAGATCAGTGAGTAACTGCACAGCTCAGAACATATGCACAAAATCCTATTCTATGAGCTTCACAGACCTGGAACTGTTCAGCCTGGAAAAGAGAAGGTGATCTCATCAGTGCTTATAAATATCTACAAGTCAGGTGGATGGGACTTTTCAGTTGTGCCAAGCAACAAGATAAGAGGCAATGGGTACAAACGGGGACACGGGAAGTTCCATGTGACATTAGAAAAAACTTCATTACTTTAAGAGTGACTGAGCATTGGAACAGCAACCCAAAAAGGCTGGGGAGAGCCCTCTTCTGAAGACACTCAAGACCCACCTGGATGCTTTCCTGTGCAGCCTACTCTAGGGAACCTGATTTAGAAGGGTGGTTTGACTTGATCATTTCCAGAGGTCCCATCCAACCCTTACAATTCTGTAATTCTTTAATCACATGTTTGGAGGAAATTCTTTACTCAGAGAGTGATGAGGCACTGAAACTGGTTGCACAGAGCTGTGGAAGCCCCATCCTTGGAAGTGGCCCTGGGCAACCTGATCTGGTGGGTGACAACCTTGCTCACAGAAGGGGATGGAACTCGATCGCCTTTAAAGTCTCTTCCAACCCAAATTATTCTATGATTATATGACTCTGTGCTTTCAAGCATCCCACGGATCTTGAATGTATATGCCTGCAGTACTTCATGTGCAAATTCATGCTATGGGAAAACACTAAAGCATAGTATTTTAAAGCAAAAAAGAGATCTATTTCTTAAATTGATTAGCATTAAGATGTTAAATTTCTTATTATTTTTCTACAAAAATAAGTCATGGTGAGTAGCAGCTTCAAGGCCACATTTTGTCTCCTTTCCTAAGGGTCTGTCTGTTCTTGGGTATTTATTGAAATATTAACTCCAGATAATAATGCTATCTTTCTATATAAAACTGGCAAGGAAACAAACAAACAAAAAAACATTGCCAAAAGAAATCAGCTAGTTGCCCGCATCTTTTGACTAAAAGTTTCTTCCCATTTTTACACATAACAAAAGCACATAACCCAAAGCATCCCACTGCAAAGAAAAGCTCTTGACTTAAACATTCTTCCCAGCATTTTGGCAGTTCTCATTTCTAACTGGCAGCAGGTAAACTTCAGTGAAAATGTGAGGAAAAATTGTTCTTCTGTGTTTTTTTTAAAATTACTGCATGTCATTTAAGTACTTTCAGCTCTGTACTTCTCAACCAACCTAATTACCAACCTAATTACAATTTGCTTCTTATTACCAGCCTTGAACTAGAAACTTGCACAAAAATATGCCCAGTCTCAAGCTGTTTGCAATCAATATCTCATCTTAAGAAATGATACAGCTTTTCGGAGACAAATTATCAGTCTCTGATCCATTGTTGAGATTTTAATTGGCCAAAATTACAGCTGCAGATGAAAATCCTATTAAGAAGTAAGGTGCTTGACACAGGATCTACATTTTGAAGCATGGGTTCCATTGTGACATTTTTCATATTCCTACTTTGGCTTATCTGAGATAATAAGTCCCTTGGACAAGCAAATTGGGATTAGCTTTTTAGACGAGTTTCCTGTGTGTGTCCTCTGTTTCCCTGGATACCAGAGATTTGAAATCACAGCTCAACCACACTTACACTTTCTCTTCCATTACAAATTGGCATGTGAATGAAAATTCCTCTGAAATTCTTACGCAAGATCAACACTCCAAGTGAAACATCAATCAGAAGGCTCCTACAGGGGATCAAGTAGGGGTGAACAGGTAAAGCAGGAAGTTCAAAGCTGCATACATTTCTCAGTTGTGCTCTCTCTTTATTTTCTAAGCAGAGAAGTATTGCACAGGAATATTCTCTTTCACTCACTGTTCTGTCACTGCGGATTTCTTTTTGGCATCTATTCGAGTGACAGATCAAAATATAATGAATAATAGCATGTAGATAGTTCAGACTACAGTTCACACCAGCACAATTTTCTTCTGTTTTTGGTTTATTTTGGTTGATGTCCCTAAGCTTTTGTCAGAAGGGACCGTGATAATGCTCACTTCTCTCAAGTCACTCAAGATTTTACAGTCCCTTGTATCTGTTCCTTGACAGGCAATTCTTTTGAATTTCTATTGTTGAAAAGTTGCACTCTAGCTTCAAAAATCTTGTCAGACTTCTCCTAACTTCTCAATTCTTTAACCATATTTTTGAAATGTTTCAACCAGATGTACTGTTAAACATACAGATGTATCACAGATACACGTACAGTCGCATAATGACATTCTCTGTTTAGCTCTTTATTTTTGTATGAATAGTTAACTCCTACCTTTGCTTTCCTGACCATTGCTGAGAACCAAGCTGATATTTCTTCAGGATGTGCCTCACTCTTTACTAGGCCTTTCCTTTTCCTGTCTCCAAAAAGAGGAGTTCCTCAGGCATATTTCCTCAGGTTCATTAGGACTGGAATGGGCTGCCTTGGGAGGTGGTGGAGTCACTGACGCTGGAGGTGTTCAAGGAACATTTGGAGGTTGTCTTGAGGAACATGGTTTAGTGAGAACTACTGGTGATCAGTGGATGGTTGGACTGGCTGATCCTGTGGGTCTTTTCCAACCTTGGTGATTCTATGATGCTATGATTCTCATTTAACCACTCCATTCAGTCTCTAAAGTAACATTATTAATTAGATCTTTGAACCTTGTCAGATACTGCAAAGAGAACTGTAAGCAGAATCTAGCAAACTGTCATTATTTATGATCAAATCTTAGCAAAGATATAAATAAGTACGTATGTATTCTCTCTTCCAACTACAAGTTCAAGCTCACAAAGCTCTCTCTTCATCTCTGCATTTCCAGTTTCCTTCAGAGGAAGGGGAAGATGCTGAAGCCAGGGATGCTGAAGCTCTGCCCTGGTTACTGAAAACTAAAGGTGAAATATCATTATAGGTGACACAGGCTTTCATTTAAAATTTGGGTTATATCTTACCATCTTTTTCACAACAGTGATTGCTGCTGCTTAGTGTTAAATGCTTTCACTGATATTCTGCCTCAGCTTCTCTTTACCAGCATTATGCCTGTGCCCTTTAAGACACACAAGGATTTCCCTCAGGCTAGAAGATCCTCAGTGGAACACAACCCAGATTTGTAGCAGCTTTACAATGTCAGCACCTGCCTAATTGAGGCAAAAAGCCAGCATGAATCAAGACATTGTAGAGAAAGAATCTAACCAATCTTCCTAGCTGGATTCTCTATGTGTTCTTACTCATGGAGAAGGAGAGACCGTGGTGGTCAGCCTCCAGATCATAGCAGGACTGCTGCCAGTGCTAGGACAGGACTATTTTTACCAAAAGGCATCATGCCTGGGAATGGTTCATGGAGTAGTAATATCCTGGAAAATGCACTAGAAATAATTTCATATCTAGACTTGCATAACTGACTTTTGTCATTTTTTTCACAGAAGTCTTTGCAAGGATGATGGCTCCTATCTCCTCTTTAGAAGAACAAAGACCTGTGGTTAGAGAGAGTTCTTGCTTTAGCATATATATTTCATGGCATATATGATATTTCTTATATATAAACCATGCAAAAGGTTTTTGACATCATATTCTGCTATTTCCTTCTGTCATATTGGTGCTACTTATGAGACAGAGACACTTTGTGCAAAGCACTGAGGCCTTGGTTTTACGCCAGACACAAGCTCAATACATTTTTGATGACTTGGCATGTGTCCTTTGGAACAATGACATTTTCATTTTCACAAGTAGTTTTTTTACATAAATAAGGCTGTTTCAGAGGCAGGCAGTGAGATAAATGCATGCAGAGAGAAGTTAAGCCCTGCCATGCCAGGGTGTTCACCAGTTAGTATAATTATTCAGGATACCTCATTTTGCCCTCTCTGGAACTGTTACTGTGATATATTCTCCAGACTCTCATGAATAAGTTCCAGAACAATCTTCACAAGTCATCAATTCCCACTTGTACAAAGATGATGTTAAATTCTGGCTACACGTACAGACTGGGGTACAAGAAGTTGGAGAGCAGCCCCACAGACAGGGATCTGGGAGTTCTGGTTAAAACAAATTGAATGTGAGTCAGCAGCGTGCCCTGGCAGCCAAAATGGCCAACTGTGCCCTGGGGTGCAGCACGACTGGCACCGCTAGTGGGAGAGAGGTAAGGATTGTCCTGCTCTGCTCTGTGCTGGTGCAGCCTCACCTGGAGCACTGTGTGTAGGTTTGGGCATCACGGTACAAGAAGGGCATCAAACTATTAGAGAGTTTCATGAGTTTTTACAGGGTATTACAGAGTTTACACTGGAATAATGATCACAGGTATGATGGAATCATAATTTGTAGATCTTCTTTTAAAAGCTATAAGTCTGCTTTATCAAAGAGACTTTTCCCCACAGTCTGCAGCTGCATGGACAGCTGTAACAGGTGAAATTGTGTCTGCAGCATTATAGGCTTAGCTGTATGTGAAAGGCACACCATGAAAAGACCTTGCTAGAGATGCCAACATTCAGCCCTTAGAAATGTTATAAGACTTAAGTCCCAGTGCAGTGATACTCTCAGCACTTGCAGATTTATTGACAAGCGTACCTATATTCATTTTAAGCGTCTTCCCACAAGGAATAGAAGGATGGAACGAAGTATGCTGGTTTGCATTTAGGTCTAGACATTGGAGCGAATACTTCATTTATTTTCATATTGTCTTCTTTTACGCTAAACAACAGGGTATCTGAGAAGCAATGGAATTCTCTAATGAGAAGTCAAATGAAAACTCAGGAAGGTCATTGCCATAACAATATGCTTTGGCATTTGCAATATCTTTGAACTGCTTTGTAACTACTGGCTTTTGCTCAGGCTTAGTCTTCGAATAAGCAAGTCTAATTCTCATACATATAATTCTGGCAAGCTCTCTTGAATTTATTTTCATAGGAGATTCAAAATCACACGTATTTTTACTTGGTACTGATTTCAAAGCTGTTTAAAGAGAAGACTGCAGTGAATATGCAGAGCTTATTATTTTTTGTCAAAGGAATGTTTCTCACAGACTTTTCAGCCACTACTTGTGACTAAGGAGATGCTGCAGTAAAGCCACGAAGAGAGCATTGCTGAATCTAGAGTGCTGGATCAGGACCTCCTGGTATGTTAGCACATTCCTTAATATTTAAGGCAGCACTTGAATAGACTTGGCTGTAATTGACCAGAGGGAAATTAGTTAATGTGGCATCTCAGGCTTCAGTAACTAGGATTACTGGCAGATCTTTGCTTGTCAGATACATCCCACTGGATCTGCACTGCTGTTGGTACCCAAGGGCTTAGTGCTAGCATGTGCTAGAGATCACCAGACCAGCTGTGGTTTTCAGAAGGATCACACTAGCTAAAAGAAGGTGTTGACTAAATTGGAGTAAGTACGCTATGTGCCCAGGAAACTCATGCTGTGAGAATTAAGAAGTGTCCTACACAACCAAAAGTTAAAACCCTGATGTTCATTATTTGGTCAAGCTAGGGGAAGATACTCAGCACATTTGTACCTTCCGAAGCAAGTATAAATCATTATATGTGTGCCATGAATTGCACTCAATTCTCAGGAAATAAAAGTAATCCATCTAAGGTATTTATTCTGAGTATTTTTTTTTTTTTTACTTTACAAAGTAAATCTAGGTTTGGCCTCCAAATTTTTCTCTGCTGACATTCAGGCTCTGAGCTTATATATGGCTAAAGTTATTCCCCGTGACAGTAAACAGAACCTCTATGTGGAAATTTCACTTGATAAAGAAGTCCATTTTCCTTGCATTTGCTCTTCAGAAATCAACTTGTTTCTTTATTTAAATTCTTTTCCTATTCTGAGAAACAAGGCAGGATAATTGCCCTCTTTTTTTTGTTGTTTTAACTATTTGAAAATCTTAGAGACAAAATCAGGCTTTCAGTGTTCTTTTGGGAATTACTAAGTTGCATAGGAACAAGAAAAATGTGAATTCTTGTTGTCTGCATTACAATAATTTGAAATGCAGCAGACATTTTTGCTGCTGTGGTGGTGGAACAAGTCACCTATTAGGCAGTTCCTTAAGCCCTATGGAAAATAAGAACAAAAAATTATTTCCCATTTGGACTGGAGTCAAAATTATATCTTTTTTTAATTTATTTTTTAATTGTTTTCCACAGAAGCACTGGCAAAAGACAGATTCTTCTGAGGGCTTATTCTGGGAAACTGCTCTTGTTGAAATCTCAGAGTGTGGAGAACTTTTGCAGATTAACCAACCCATTGGTAAAGGACCAGCATACTTTATCTACAAGCTCAATTCAACCCTTTTCAGACTAAATGGATTTACTACAGATATTAGAATATGTGGAATGGAGTCTGTAAGGCTGCCTTTCATCACATACAGGACTCCAGACAGTGCTGCAGGACACATGTGCCTTCCCTGAAGTCAGCGATAGCTGCCTGAATATCACCCAGGCTTCCCCTTGTGCTTGTGCCCATTTCAGACCTAATATTGTCATTGGAAAGTCCAGGAAGAAAACTCTAACTCCAATGTGGTATTAGAAAGCAAGCATTCTTTTAATTCACAATATGCACCAGGTGACTTGGCTAGCCAAGCATTCCCTCTCTGAGTTCAGGTTCTACATGTAGAAAGTTAAGACATACGTAAGTCCCCAAAACAGCTTAAATATTAATTTGTTTTCCAAGAACTCATTAATACATGCTAACGTGCTTCAAGCATGCATGATGCAGCCCTTTGATGGTTGTACAGCCCTTTACTTCACCCCCATTTTGTCTTGATCTACTTCACAGTTATCCTCAGCTGACTTTCAGCTATTTTCCCCTTTCTGGGAAATTTCTATTGCTTGTTATGTCATAATGAGCAACTTTTTGTCTTGGCACACTATGACTCAAACTATTTATAGAAAACCCAAGATGAGTCTTCGCTAATGGTGGTTACAAAGCTCCCAGTACATACTACATAGATAAGCAGTGATCTGTTGTGGCATCAGTGATTTGCTTGGAGAAAGCAAGACTGCTAGGCCTTTGCATTCTAAGCAAAGCTAACTGGAAGATTTCACTGAACTAGCACTGATCAATTCCTTTTGTTGAGCTAATATATTGGTCCTTAAACTAATATGTATTTATCCCTATTGCTAAACCAGCCTATATCAATATTTAGGTTATTTCATGTTTGATCTAAGTTCTGAAGACTGAAATGTGCCTTCATTTGACCAGTACCTGCACTTTGTCTCTTTTGGGAAACTGCATAGTACAAATGTTTGCTATTCTACAAGACCAACCCACAAAAAAAATACTACTTCTGGTGATACTTCCACTGTAAGCCAGCTCTACCAAACAGAGTCCTAATATTTGACAGGTCCTCTGCTCATGGCTGCAGAGCTGAATTAAAATGGCTGACATTTGTCTTTGTCCTCATTTGCCCAGATGAAGAGAGCTGACAACACCTCATCAGTAAAAATCTTCTGAACAGTTGAGGGTAATTTGAATAGGGTCAGGTTTCAAGAATTCTTATAATAAATACACATCTCAGTACTTTAAGAAACACAGAAAGGACAGAAGTGCACTGACAAGTTTACCCACTTGAAAAAAAAAATCTTGTGGCAGCAAAAAAAAAGTTTAATGAGTTCCATGTGGTAAAATAAAAGCTAAATGCTTTACATGTTAAAGAAATCAATGAGCTAAATGAACAGACACCGTTCGCAGAAGGTACGGGATGGAGAGTACAGCAGTGGAGCCTTTTTCTGCTAACATCTGATCAGCTGCATAGGCATGTCAGGAGAAACCTGGCAAAAGCACATTTCTGGCACAAACCAGCATGTTTGCAGTCCATTGCTCAGCTTCCGCAGCTATTTTGGACCCTGTGTCGGAGCAGCCACGTCTCTAGGCATTCATTGTGCCAGGCAGAAGTTTCCACATTGCAAGAACAGATTTCTGGGTTTGTGAGTTTTCAGCAGTTCCCTGGCAGGTTCTCTAGTGTATGGTGGGCATTTTCCTGTGAGCTCTGACTGTTCTGTCTCTCCAGTCTTCCCCTTCCCTATTTCCCTCTTTGTTTTACCCCCAGAAGGTCAATCACAACCACTAAGTGATCTGCAACACAGGGAGAGGGCAAAACTCATCTCCCATACACTGCGGCTTGTTTCTTTTTCCAAAAGAAAACCAAGACCTTCTGCAGCTTTAATTTTATAAATACTGTTATGCTCTAGTCTGCTGATAATACAGGCAGTTATGAATACAACAGCAATTAAATTGTTAAGCTCCTTCATTCAGTGCGCACTGAATTTGTGGTCTGGTTTATTTAGAGTACCTGGAATATGGCTATGTCATTAATATTTTTGGAGTACACAGTGTTCTAGAGCAGTTCTGCAAGCAATGCATAAAATCTGTAATATTGATATGTCCCTGGATTGTAGACAACTGGCTTTTACTCAGTCATTTCAAACGAAAATACCACACTACCTGCTTTAAGTCAACTTTTCAACAGACGCAGATGTAAGGAAATAAAAAATTATTGCGTATATAAGCAGAGAACTATTGCATTTGGGGCAAAAAGTCCATGCTGGCTGTACCCTCCACAGCACAGATTTGTGTGCTGAAATGCATTGGTTATAAAATGCATGTGGATTTTTAATGAAAGATGCTATTTCTATTGCATAGGTGCAAGCATAGGTATTCCGAGGAAGGGCATTTTTAAACCTCCAGGTAAATACTGAGAGTTTGGTGCAAACACAAGCCACAAAAGGCCAATTTAAAATTCTGTACATTTTTAGTGCTTCATGCCTACTTTTTCAACTGTAGGAAGTACAGTTGAGTACTCAGAACATTCATGGCTTGGCATCCAGGTGCCACTTACTGTGTAAGTTGTGTGTGAGGTTTACCTAAGCCAGAACAGTGTCGGGGATCTGCATGCAGAGTGCTTGTGCCTCCTACAAGGCCAGCAGCGTGACAGCACTGGTTGCAGAGCACAGACAGGACAGCTGCAGCCTGAACCACACTGGCTACAGGGTGGTTCTCCTGTGCATCTCCTGGCAGATTCAAGAACTGCAGTGAAATGGAGACCCTCTGTCATTTTCCAAGACCCAGACTCTTCAGGAGCTAACTGGCCCAGGGAGTGTGGGTTCCAGCAAGTATGTAGGTAGCTCCAGGCAGGTCTGCGTCCTGGATGTGAGAGAGATACGGAGAGAGATATGGTCTTAGGTTTGCCCTCCCAACAAGTGCCCCATGTCACATTCTGCCAGATAGTTCTCAACATATGGGATACATGTGTACAGATTCTAATTGTTGACTGTGACCCACACAGATAGTGTTGTGTTTTGTTTTGTTTTGTTTTTTACCTTGTTCCTTTGGAATCCTTACAGAGAGGATTGCTTATAGAAAGCTTGCCTGCCTTAGGAAAGGTAAATCTATGTCTGTAAGAAGACAAAATGCATATCTGAACAACTAATTCATATTTCTGAAATACAAAAATATAACTGAAATAGTTCCTGTTTAAAAATAGATTTTCAAGTGAAACTGTCAGTTCTGGCTGGACTTGCAAAGTCTAGTGGCAGGTTAAGTGCATGAAAAGAAAAAAAAGAGGCCACGACTTTCCTGCAGTTACTCCTGCACGCTAGATGTAGCAATACAAGAAAACAACTTGATATTGTGCAATACAGATGACGAGTTATACAAATACAAAGACAAGTTAATACAAATAAGATAAGTTAGATAACGTATGATAGCTAAGCTTATTTTCAAGAGTGATTGCCATGAGAACATATACAAGTAAGCTTTGAAAGTAATAATTCCTGTTTATTATGTCGGCCCACAGTGTCAGCGGCGGATGGTGATACTAAGACAGTAGAGGTGGAACATTCCCACCAATCTTCCATTACATTTTGTTGCAGTGCAACATACAGCGGCAGAGGGGAAGCATGACAACGTATCATCTGAAACAGAAGTATGATGAATGCAGAGGTATGTAGTTGAATACCTCCATATGGAAAAAAAATGGTACCAAGTGACATCCATTGATGTTTGTTGAACATTTATGGAGGCCAAACAGCGGATGTGAGCACAGTGAGCCAGTGGGTGGTGTGTTTCAGCAATGGTGACAAGAACATGAAATACATGCTGCCTTCCAAACAGCTAGGCAGATCTTATGAGCGTGGTATGCCAGCTCTTGTTCATCACTTGTGAAAATGGCTGATTATAGCAACTATGTTGAAAAACAGTGTTTTGTAGCTGAGAATTTGCTCCATCAAATAATGTCTTCTGTTCTTTGTACTCTGCAGTGCCTTTGAGGAGGCATTACTTTCGGAGCAACCCCGCTATAAGCATCACTAGGCTCCTGCAAGGATATGTCTTGAGGCTAGCTGTCATCCTGGGATGGGGACTGTATAACATACTCCTTACTATGTTGGAATCTGAGCCTACAGATATTTGTTTTATGGGGGAACCTACCAAACCATTTATTATTTATGCATGTATTCAGTTATGGGTTTTGGCACTTGGACTAGAATTTACCTTTGAGAGAAACAGCATGTGACGTGATACAGCCAACAGGAGCAGGCTCAATCTGAACAGCTGTGTCCATTGTCATGAAGCAGCTCTGCTTTCACACCAATGGTCCAGCAGCAGTGGCAGGGCATCACTAGCACCTGCTGCCTCGTCTACCTAAGTAGAATCTCATCCAGTAAAAGCAAAGCTTTGTAAAAGCTGTATAGAATTAAAGGATTAGAATACATTTTGCTCTTTTCTCATTTGGATCTTCCTGAGACTAATTTCTGGGATGACGCTTAGAGACAGATTTGAAAGCCTGAGCATTTCCTTTCAAATTTTTGGCTGTGGCCACACCACTGTGCCTGCCCCCTTACTTTTGCAGGGACCTGCATTAGACCAAATATGATAAAAACATGTGTAACATAAAAAATAATCAGATGTTTTGACACATCACATTCACTGCAGCGAAAGAGAGACTCAGGGCAAAATGGAAAACAAAAGATGCTGAGCTGTTGGTAAACCAAGCCCCCCAAGAGGATAACTCATTGAACTCATCATTCCTATCAAACTCAGCTCCTCCCAGGTGCACGGATTCCCATACAAACACATTTTACGAACAGACATGTGCCTGAGCTCACAGCTCTGCCAGCTGGGAAACTGCTGCACAGGAAAAATCTTCAGAGTCATTTTAACTGGCTTTGAGAGGAAACGAGGTGACCCTTTTGCATAGCAAGATCAATGCTGAAGGCACTTAAAAAAAAAAAAAAAGAAAGTAATGTTAGAAGAATTGCTTTTGTACTGAAGGAGGTACTGAAATGCTAATATGTACATGCAGCTGTGTTAATCTGGGCCTCCAACATAAAATCACCCAATCAGCCATAGGTACAAAACAATGGGACTTCCTCTCCCACTCTGTATCTGAGGGGTCCTTTTTCCACTCAGGCTACATCAGGATCATGGGGAAGCCATGCATCTCTCTGCAGTAGAGTTCTTCAAGAGGGGGAAAGTAATTGAAAAGAATATGAAAAGAATTATCTTATAATAGCATTGTCAGGGAGGCCATACATCTAATCACATGCTCATCTGTCATATGAGCTATCTCTGCATCCTACCAAATGGTCACTCATTTGAGCACTCACAGTATTACTGTCACAGAAAAACAACTGCAAGCAAAGAAAGTAAATTAAAAAAAAAAAAAAATTTATAGAGAACATCTAACCTAAAAAAACAAACCCCAAAAATACTAGGAAATACTAGTTCTTGTGCTCTATCATAAACCTTAATGATGATCAACGCTTCAGATTACAATCAAGGTACTAAAGAGTCTGAGAAAGGGCAGCACACCCTAATAAATCTTATCATTGCTCTGACTTGCAGAATGGTCAGAATCCATATTTTGTCTTCCTAAAAAAAAAAATAGAATTAACAGCAAGAGCTCTTCACAGACATCAGAAGGGAAATGACGGAGAAGGGGGAACATATCAGTCCTGCTGGAATTCTCTGATAAAACCATATAATGACACTGGGGGTGGAGGAAAGAGTAAGGGGAACAACTTAGCTTGGGAATGGAGAAAATTACCCAGGAAGCTGTTCAGAGCATTTAACAGAATATTTAATGGTGTGGTTGTGCAATAAAATTGTTTCCAAGAAAAACGATGAGCTTGAGGGATGTTTTCCACACTTATTCTATGCCAACTGAGGACAAGTTATCAAATAGATTTCTATATACTCTGTGGTTCAACATCTCTCTATCACAGAGTTATTTGAACATCTGTAAAAGGTGCCATTCTGGTATGTGTTTATTTTTACCATTTGTTTATTTATTTATAGAACACAGACCCTCATGTCCATTGCCTTACAGACACATGCCTTTTGCCATGAGCAAAGCCTTAACATCCCACAGCTTGTTTTGGTTCTCTACCCAGTGAGCACCAAATTGAAAAGCTGAGAAGTAAGGAGAGTAGCAGGGGAAAAAGTGGCTTTAAACAGTCTTTGATATTCCCTCAGCTCTGAGGATTGCTGATAGGAATGGTGTTTGGAAATGTCCTGTTAATATATGTGAAGTGGATGCTGCTTGTGACTAGTACCCATGGGAAATAAATGGAAAAGTGGAATCTGTGGATGCTATTAGCAGCAGTTCTACAATAAACAAACAAACAAACAACATCCACTCTTCACTGTCACATATCTGTTTGTTAGCTGGCTGGCTTTGTAAGCATATTACTCTCACCACATTTAAACCACTTGTAATCTGGCCTTGGCCTTTACATTTTGGTGCTTACTCAAACATAGCTAAAAATATCTAATTATCCTGGGCTGCTTCCTAAAGAAATGTCCCTGTAAATTCCCCTACTAACAAATATACATGGTTTTACTATTATGAAATATGCTTACTACTCTGCATATTTTTCCCCCAACAAGCCAGAGGGCTATGTAACATATGGACAGGTTTCTCGGTTTCTCCCCTTCCTCGTGCCTCTCATTTTCCACGAGAAGATATGACAGGATTTTCTGTCACAGGTATCAACTGAGCTACCTTTATGTGTATATTTCACTATGGGAAAAAAAGCACATTCTATGGCTTTCTTCATTTCCTCATCAGCTGCCTGAACTATGGTTCAGCCTGGTACAAGAGGTCGTGAAGCAAAGAATAGCTCACTTTCTCTGTTTTGCTCCACAATGTTTGTTTGTTTGTTTCTCAGCCAAGCATATTTCTGCTAATTATCTATCTAAGGACTGCTGTGGCCTGCAGGCTTGTAGTCTTTGTTAACTAGTAAGGATAGGATATTACACTGTGACTCTACATCTGTTGTTTGTTTTTTTTTCTAAATCACATTATCTGCAGGTGTGGTTAACAGCAGCTCAAGTATAAAATCAGATGTGTCTACTTATTTAATTTCACATACAGCAAAGTGAATTGTTAACAGAATGCTGGTAAGAAATTCTCAGTGCTGTTTCTCCTGTAGTGCTCAGTAATGACACAGTGCTACCAACCAAGCCTCAAAGCACTGTGCACAGGAGTGTCTGTTCCCAGGGCAGGGAAAGTTGATGACTTTGAGCCCTGCCTCCTACTTCCTAGCAAATCAGTGGCTGTGTTGGAGGTAGGCATCTCCTGAATCCCTGTTGCAGCCTCAGATCTGCTCCCTTGCTATGCCTCCACCATGAGCTTTTCCACTATAGCTTCCTCCAACGCCTTGCATATTTGGTATCACACTATGCATGTCAAAACATTCAGCACTTACATGTAAAAGACCACATTTCAAACGTTTTGATAGCCCATTCTTTTCACTGAAAATTTTGCTGCTCTGCCAACTTGCAGGGACTGACCAAAAGTGCTCTGCATTTCCTACTCTGAAAGGGATAAGGCTCTGATATCTTACGAATAGCAAACAAAGAAACAAAAGACACGTAAACACACCAAAAAAATATATTAGAATGCCATCTAATTACTAAACCCAGTTTGACCCTGGGATACTTGCTGATGCAGTATTTTCAGCTCATATTAGCACATTTGCCTCAGAACAAAGGTTTCCAACAGAAAAGTACTACTAATGTTCCTTGGATTCAGTTTCACTTTCTGGCTTATTTCAAATCTTTTCTACTTTCTAACTACTGCATATAGAAAATTGATACTATCTATGTTCATCCATCTAAGGCAGTTATTTAATAGTAGTAATCCAAGAAAAAAAAACAACACCCGTGGCACTCTATGCTCTCTGTTGACCAGCTACACAAGTAGTATTCAGTTTCTTCAAACAGGTCTGCAGACCATCTACACAAAGTGTTTTTAAGGTTCCCATCACAGCCTCAGCTCCCCACAGTGGTGCTGGGAATGGCAAGTCTGATGTCTTGCAGGTCTTGCAGGTCCAGCTTCACGAACAGCTTTGTGGGAATGCTAATGAAGGAGGCTATAAGATCAGGCCCTGCGTACAAGAAATGTAGTGTAGGAACTGAATGTTGTTTCTGCATTAGATACTGAAAAGGGGAAACTGATCCGAAGAAGTAGAACATAAAGTATTTGTATTTTGTAATTTGCCCTTAGAAACAGTTGATGTGAAAAAGTAGAAATACCATATATGTTATTAACATAGAAATATAGTTGCTGAATTACATGATTAATTCTTGTTTGCAAAACTGCAGTAGGTTTTGAATGATCCAAACACTGTAGGAATAGTATTATGGACTAGAAAATATAGTGTATGGCTATTCTGTTTGGATGAGAGACCCTCAGCAAAAGAAAAATAGACTTAACAAACATCAAAGAAGGCAGGGCCTCTACACAAGGCTGGACTGCCTCACTCTGTGGGTAGGTTAGGATGCAACAGACAGGTATCAAGATACTCCCCTCTATCCTCCTCCCAACTTATCTCTATGCAAGGACAAGCAGATGTCCAGAAACAATGACCGAGTGTTAAATGAGCAAGTGTGAGAAGTTAACTAACTAGAGATACATGCTTAACTAGCAAAAATTGATGTTTAGCCAGTATTCATTTGAATAGTGAAGCATTGAGAAGATTGTGAACCTAAAGTCCTCAGCAATGAGGAACCAGGGGAGAAAGAGGTAAGTGTCGAGCAACAGGGTACAGAAGATGTAACGCTGTTTTCTGGGTACTCTCCTGCTTGCGGGAAGCCCAGATCAGAGATACCATCCTGACAAACTATCTGGGTATTTCCAACAGGTAGTATTTCCTTCTCCTATGTCCTATCTGTTTCTGCTTGTAAGTTTTCCCACTGAAGCTCTTCTGGGTCTAGGTATTGTTCTATAATTCAGGAAAAGTAAAAGCAAAGACAATACTGTAAATGAAATTTCTCTTCTCACACTACTTACGAAGTAAGTACTTACACCTTCTGCAGTATTTGTGACTGATACCTGATCACAAGTAGTCTTAA
>JAPSGF010000179.1:286945-325316 GCA_035772895.1 Perdix hodgsoniae
GCAGTGTTATAGGCCTGAATACCTGCCCAAAACCTAAGCAAGATGAAGTTAACTTATTGTTGCTGTGTCACGACTGACTGAGTTATTCTCTCTATTGGTGAAAAAACATTCTGCTTTTGTTCATTTTGTTCGCTCCTTGCACAGCTCAGCTCTGCTAGCCAGCCATTTTCCTTATGCATTTAGGAATAGAAAGGAAACATTCTGCGGGGCACACTTTCGCAGAGAACCTTGATTATGATATTATCACATTCTCATTTATCTGCTTTTAAGTTATTTGAAGTTTTTGGACTGCTGAAAATGACTTGAGTTAGTGGATGAATGGCCTTCAACGGGACGGATGGAATAAAAGTTCACGACAGCCCGAAGTGGGAAGCAGCTAGAGAAAAGGCCAGCAAAAGGGAGAACATAAGAAAATGCATGATACTTGACTGCAACAGTAAGCAGTTACAGAAAAGTAACGCAGAAGCTGATAAATTAAAAGCCCCCCAGGTGAAAGAATTAGCAGAGACAGCTGCTGAGTAAGGTCTTGAAGTCCCACAATGACTGATGCTATCAGCACTGTGACCTATGTAGTGTGCCAGTTTCAAATGCAAGCAGCTGTTAAGGTTGTTGACCAAATACAAAAATGTTTACCAGGGAGAGTATCCTATCTACTGCTGTGCTGAAGTCTGTCCGAGCCTAAAGCTGTCTGTAATTTGGCAGAGCACACTTCTATCCTTTGCTGTGTGAGCTTTCATACCTCAGGATACCCAGACAATTTTACGAATTCTTTGACATGCAGATATTTGTACTAACAGACTTCAGTCTCTTCTGATCACTAATGTACTCCTTTTTTCAATCACTTCCAGTTTATTTCTCTAGAAAAGTCTGCCCTTTTTACTTGATTTTACAATTGTTCTCGGTGTTCCTGAGTTCACCTGAAAAGAAACACTAAGTCTGGAAAGTCTTTTATTCTGCAAGTTCATCTCCACAGAGAGGATGTGGATTCCTCCTGGTAAGGCAGGCCATTCCTTCTCAGGATCTCATGGATGAGAATACAGTGTTTCATTTTTCCTCATTTGGCTTCAAGGATTTCAGTAAAGTGGAAGAAATCAAATGAATACTGTGACACATGAAGCCTCTTCCATAAAGCAATGTGGCTATGACAAATACTCTGATTGCTGGCACTGCATCTTCCAAGATGACAGGGTGCTCTTTTTTTGCAATTATCTGGAAGGTTTTTTGTTTGTTTGCCTGCTGGGTTTTTTTTGGGGGGGGGGGGTGGGTGTTTGTTTTTTTTTTTGTTTTTTGGGGGGGGGGGGTGGAGGAATGGTTCTATGTGTAGACAGTTTCCATAGATTTTATTGGTTTTATTCTTTTCATGTACATCCATGTCCTGCCTCACCACACCTAATGGATGCTTTTGGAGATTCAGATAGCAAAGTCAAAAGTCCCTTCAGATGCTCTCAGATCTCATGACATCAAAGAGCTCTTGTAGCCAGAGATATCACAGCTGTCACCATAGCCAGAGATAACTGCAGGTGAAGTGGGGACTGGTAGAGCCCATTGCCCTTCTCAGATCAAATCCAGGCCAGAATACTTCTATCTTTTTAAGTGGTTATTTTTTCAATCCTCTCCTGTCAAGACGGCAAAACGCTGTTAGCACCTTTTCTAGGTGCTAAATAGGAAGAAATAAGTGGTAATGACAGGAACTGAACCCAATTATCTAAAATTGTAATCTTAGTTCAGATGCCTTGTGCTCGTAATAATGTCACAGTACAGGTTCTTCCTGCAGGCTTTTCTGTACACAAGAGTGAGGACTGTCACTGCCATCCTCAGCTGCCAGAGCACTGCAAACATTTTCAGTAAACACATTACTATATGTCTAAATTCTGAAATACTTATGTGATTTTCAATCTCTCTTCTCAAAGACAGACTGTGAAAAAATTTCAGCATGTGGCCTATTCTGAGATGTAAAATGCTACAACATTGAGTACGCTGAGAGAAACCACAATGCAACACTGGCATCCCTCTCCATACTCACATTTCAATCTCTACAACAGCTGCAGCAGTGTCAGAAACTCTACACTGTACAGACAAACCACAGCAGATTGTAATTTCATGAGAATTTTTGTAGGGTGAACATAATGCATCATTTGATAGAAAATATGGTTTTCAGTATTGTTTAGCTCCCATGTATTTACGAGGAGGATTATCTAGCTTTATTTTCTATTCATTTTTACTAGATTTGTGCATTAACCAGCTTCCTATCCTAAGTAGTTCCTCACCCTTCTTATGACCTCTCCACAAGACTTCACCATCTGGTTGACCTGGGCACAGCCACAGTTTGGAAGAAATACAGTGCACAATTTGCTTTGGATTCCCCAAAACCAACCACTGCCATGCCCAGAGCTGACTTCTCTGATGCAAGTAGGCCACCCAAAAGTTCTCTGAAAGTGTTGAGCATGTAGAGCTTCAGCAAGAGTGCAGGAAACACTCTCAATACAGCAGTTAATGACTAATTGAGGGGCTGAAATAGCTGATAACAGACATCTGCTTCAGACACTGAATGCCAGTTGAGTATGTGCTTAAAGAAAAAATATATGATCATGAGTCAATCATCTTACTCTGTAAATAACAAGCAGCACAAGAGCCCCTTAAGCTCTTCTGCTAGACTGCAGGCTGCACAGCAGGATCTCCCCTTGAGAAGGGATGCCTCTTGTGGTTTTGACTGTGTAGAGATCCTTTATGCTTTGGCATCAAGACACGTTGCCGATGCAGATCTTTAGTAAGTGACTAACTGTATTAAGCTTCAATAGTTTCACTGAGATTATACCTCAGATTGATGGTAAGCTTTCTTACCTTCACTAAGATTACATCTTAATTGCTTGTGCACATAGGATCCCTCAGACATAAACCACTGACCAATCTTGGAACTAAGAGTGGATCTAGCCACGTCTAGATTCCTTATCTCTGTGGTTCAGGGAGTTTAAGGCCCTCTCTGAACCTCCTGCCTCAGTGGGAAGAGCTCCTGCTATTGTGGTTTAACCTGGCAGACAGCAGAACACCCCACAGCCATTTGTTCAGTCACCCTTTCAGTGGGATGAGGAGGAGAAATGGAAACAAAATAGAATTCATGGGTTTAAATAAAAAATTTCTAAGTAAAAAAAAATAATAGAAAATAGAAAGAAATATGTGATTATAACTATATATATATTCACAATGCAATTACTCAAAACCCATTGACCAACACTAAGCTAACAGGGCAAATGTTTGCCAGCTTACACCTCACTAGCAACACAATGTCTTACCACCCACCAACCAGTGTCCAGCAAGACCATGAGCAGCATCCAGCCCCCAGCTACCTTCCCACAGCTTTACGGCCTTCAGTATGACACCATGTGGTATGGAATTATCCCCTGCCAAATCGAGGCCATCTGCCCTGACTCTGCCTCACACCCTCCCGCAGTGCCATAAAAACAGCAACTCTTCCCCACTGAGGAGCAGACCCCCGTGCAGACACCATCATTTAGCAGTTACCCAACACTGGTGTGCTATTAACAATGACTCAGCTGAAACCAGGACAATATCCGATCCTTTTTCCATGTAATTTATATCATGCTCAGGTCCCACACTTTCCCAGACACCCTGATTAATGACACAGATATCATTTCCACAGTTTGTGGGCCAGCCCTGTAAAATGTCCATGGAATTAATTTAGTCTGACTTGTGCACCATCTATCACAATAGCCTTTCAGGGCAGAAGAGATAATGTATGATGCTGGATTGTTGCATGCTGGAGCCAGTTCTGGTTTGAAGAAAAAATTCATTACTGTGGGTGACTCTTGCTGTAGTACTGTTGATAAGGCATACAGCAACCACAGCAGTGATTACGTGCAGTATTATGTAACTCAAATTATTGGCTCTTCTCACCACCGTCAAAACTCCTTCAGGTACACATCAGACTTCACCATTCTCCTGCATTACTCACCAAGTGCAAAAGCTATTCCTCTAATAGTCTTGCCTTTGCCCAAGGCACTCATAACACAGGATGTCTTATCCAGCATGTTTTTCAGTACAGCAGGGACTCTGTCTCCTTCTACAGTACGGATGAGCTTTGACTAAGCAAGGCCAGCTCAATTGGTAGTGGAGTTCTTTCTCATATTTGTATGGAACTTTGTACTGTGCTCCAGTTCGTGTTTGTTATCCCTTGTCCTCTTGCTGGGCACCACTAAAAAGAACCCAGCCTCATCCACTTGACTTCAAAGCATTGTTGAGATCACCTCAGACTCATCTTCTCTTGGCTGCACAGTCCCAAATCTCATGAGGCCTTTTCTCATGAGGGAGATGCCCGTGGCAATGATCATCCTCGTAGCCCTCCACTAGACTCTCTCCAATAGTTCTCTGTCTTTCTTGTACTGAGGAGCTCACAACTGGACACAGTATTCAAGATGTGCCTCCCCAGGGCAGAATAGGGGCAGAAGATAAACTTCCTTGCCCTGCTAGGCCACACTCTCTGAATGCAATCCCAGGGTATCCTTGGCCTTCCTGGCCACAAGGGCACACTGCTGGCTCATGGCCAACCTGTTATCCATCAGGACACCTAGGTCCTTCTTTGCAGGGTTCCAGCCCAGCAAGTCAGCCCTTAACCTATACTGATGTGTGCAGTTATTCCTCCCCAGATGTAGCACTCTACACTTGCCCTTGTCCAGCCTCACTAGTTTCCTCTGCCCAACTTTCCAGCCTGTTTCTGGCTTGTTTCTCCTTCTACCCTGCTTTAACTTGAAGGTGATGAGAAGCTGGCCCTTGGTTTTTTGGGTGTGAGAAAGCTGCAGACACCATCCTAGCTGCATCTCCTCTGAGTGTGCTGCAGTCCCAGCACTCTAGCTGTGCAGTGCCTCTCCTTTGCACTCACAGCCCTGGGTGCAATGTGAGCAGCCACACACCAACTGGTCAGATACGCTGTTATGTCAACCCTTCAAGCCTCATATTGGGTGCTGAAAGGAGTGCTGTAGTTTAATCCAGCAGGCAAGTGTGCATATAACAACCACTCATTCACTCACCCTCAGATGGACAAGGGAGAGAACTGAAAATAAAATAGAACTCATTGACTGAGATAAGAGCTATTTAATAAGACAGAAAAGGAAAACAGAAACAAAAATGAAATGGGAACTATGTATATGTATACTACATCCACAATTATTCACCACTTGCTGACTGACACCCGGCACATCCTCAAGCAGCAGCATGCCCTTAGCCAACTCCCCACAGCTTTACAGCTTTCCACGTGATGTCACATGGTTTGGAATAACTTCATGCCTAATTCAGGCTGGCTGTCCTGGCTCCGTCCCATTCCCTGCTGTTGTGCCATCATGGCAGCAGCTCTTCACTGCTGCCTGGGGACAGAGGCCTGGGCAGGCATCTATTATTCACTAGTAATGAAAAGATCTGCATGCTTTTTACACTGCCTCAGCTGAAACCGGGACCTCTACACGTGCTGTGTTTAACCTTGCAGTTAATCCATGCAGTAAATAATCTATTGTCTCTAGCCATCTCGGATCTTGTTGACAGCCTTTTAAATCACCGCGTTATATCTGTATTATATGAGTAAATATATTTCTGCTTCTCTCTTACCAGTGAAGTGTATAGTGCAGTTGTGTTCATACGCAACATCATACAAACAGAGAATCTGAATGGCAACTCCTTGGAAGTTTTGTGAGGACGTGTGAGTGAACAGATTCTGATACGCACTCAAGGCTGGGCTGGATGTGGCTCTGGGCAGCCTGGCTGCCGGTTGGCGACCCTGCACACAGCAGGGGGGTGAAACCCGGCGATCGCTGCGGTCCTTTTCAACCCAGACCATTCTGTGATTCTGCGACGACAGCTCGAGTGCACCGAATAACAAGAACCTCTCTCTTCCTTGCCAGAACGAGTCACCTCCCGCCCGTGCCACGCTGCTGAAGGTCCTGCACACCGTCAGGTCTTCCCTTCGGAGCACCGCTCCGTGCAGACTCAGCGCCCTACCTCCTGCACCCCACGCTGCGCAGCGTCGCACCGCCGTCCCAGCAGGCGGCAAGCAGCTGCCGCTCCGCACGAGCACCGCGGACGGACCCACGGCCACGCCCGGCGCGGGGCGGAGCGGCTGCCGGCGGCCAACATGGCTGCGTTGGCGACGGTTTGCGCGGCGGCCTCGGGGCAGCAGCGGAAGGTAAAAGGCCGAGCGCAAAGCCCGACCTCCTACCTGCCAGCCGAGAGGCGGGGAGGCCCCGCGCGTGGCGGAGGAGCTGCGAGCCGACCTCGCTCCCCGCCCGGGGCGGCCGCGCTGTGCGGAGCCCCGCAGCGCCGCTGGTGCGCAGGGCTGGCTGCAAAATGGGCTCGCAAGTTGGACGTGCGGTTTGGCGGTCCTGGGCGATAGAGCCGCGGAGTTGCTGCGAATTGAGAGTGAACAGTTGGCGAGGAATATTCAGCGGGTTTCCTCGTACGAGGTGGCGCGGTCTGCCTAAGGCTGGCTGTGTGCTCACCGCCGGGTGGTGGGTTGGTTACCTCTGCGTTTTCAGGTGGAAGCAGCCGTGAAGGCAAGGCTGCAGGTGCGGTTCGGTGAGATCGGCTGTCTGCTAAAGCGAGCTGCTGCTCGTTCCGTTTCTCTGCTGAAGGACGCGTTTTTATATACGCACCTCAGTTTTCCATCCCGTCCCTTCTGTACCAACGTGACTTGAAGTTCATTGAATTGCAGCAGTGTAAAACTGAAGTTGTGTTCTTCGTTATCACTGTCTGCTTGAAAGCAACCGGTGTTTAAAAATAAAATACCGTTTTTTGAATAATGTTTTGTCTTGTTTTGCAGAATGACAGTTTTTTTGGTGCTGCTCAACAAATTCCGAACTGCAAGATGAAAGCTGAACAAGCTAAGAAAACAGAATTTGTAAGAATAGCAGAAAATTTAAGAACTCAGTAAGCAAAAACAAACAAACAAAAAACTTAAGTGTATTTTCATGCTGTTTTGAAAGTCATATCTCCAGTATGAGGAAAGCCTGAGACCTGGAGCTCTTGGGTGTGGAGAAGAGAAGGCTGAGAGGGGATCCCACCACTCTTTACAAATATCTTAAGTATGAGAATCAGATTGTTGGGGGTGGACTGTGTGAAAAAGGGGTGATGGGCAGGAACTGGAACACAGGAATTTCCATGCAGACACAAGGAGGAGTTTATTTATCCTGAGAGTAACAGAGAGGTGGAACAGGCTGCCCGGAGAGGTGATAGAATCTCTTCTGGAGGCATTTGAGACCTGTACACTTTCCTGTGCAACCTAGTGTAGGGATCCTGCTTTTGTGGGGGTGTTGGACTCCATGATATCCAGAGGTTCCTTCCAATTTCTGTAATTCTGTGACTCTAAAATATAAATTATGCTTCAAGGTAATAATTCATAGTAATTAAGTATTGAGGCTACAGTTTCACCTGCAGAATTCCAGGTAGATTATTATGATTGTTATAGTAACTTAGGATAAGCTTCTGATCTCTGAAGTTGCCCCTTGTTCTAATTACCACCCGGACTTTGATCAGTTGTCTCCTTCAGTTTGCTAATGCTCCAGTTGATCCACAAAAATGGAAGTGCCTGTGGCATTACTGGGTTTCCTGTTTTTCTACTTGGGTGTGCTGTGCATGCAGCATTATTGAGTCCTTAGGTTTCCTATTTAGCTGTGCTTACCTTTCTAAGGAATTAAACATCTCACCTTTTAAACATCTCAACAAAGCACAAATTGTGGCAGTATTAAAGGAACTTCTTCACAGGAAATTGAGAGCACTTCTAGAATATTGATGCTTTGGAAAATGGGAATTTAGGGCAACTCAAGCACAGAAGGGATTTAAATGTATTTCCCTATGTCTTGAGTAAGGGCTGTAATAACTGTTCTGGTGGTTGAAAGAACAGTATCCTTCTTAAACAGGTGAGTTTTATGAGGAAGATGTGGCTTAGCCAGCCAATTCCAGCTGGCAGAAGTTTGTAATTGGGAATCTTGAATGAACTGTGTAGTCTCATGGAGCATGTTGCCATTTGATTAGATCAGCTCCTCTAGTTATCCAGGATCCTGGATAAGGGCTTAGAAGTTGACTGCTGAGTTATGTAGGGATTCTCAGGCAGCTTTAAACAGGGTGATTTGGGTGCCATTAACTATGGCACACTTCAGTCCTGTAGTTGTGCTCTTAAGGCTTCCTGTGCACTGTGTGAGATTTTATCGCTCAGGTCTGGTCACTGAACACCAGTGGGCAACAAAGCATTTAAACTACAAAGGCATCTCTGTGTCATGTAGAAGATTGAACTGCACAGCAGCTATAGCCTACTGTAGAACCAGCCTCATTCTGAGAGACAGGGTTTTTTGGGTTGTCAGTAGTTCTGCTTGACACTGCTAACTCTGCTGCATCTCTGTTCAGCTTGGCATCAGCATGTGTTGCTCTGATCTCTTAATGGTAGCACCAATTGCACAGATATGCTATGGACTTAAGTTTCTGTGGTGCTTTTGCATCTGTGCTTCTCTGGGTCAACTTTTAGCAAACTGCCTAGTTGTAGTAGAAAAAAGCAGAACGTTGAGTTGTATTTGAAAGTTTCTTACCCTGGTAAGGAAACAAATGTACAGGATTGAATCTGTATATGACAAACGGTAGCAGCTTTAATATTTTGAGTTATTCCAATGCTAATGAACTTGAATTTGAATACTCAGTTGCAGTAGTACTACTGCCAATGCAAGTAACCCTGAGGGAACACATTGTTTTGTCTTTGCTGTGGCTCCATCTATGTGTGCAACTGCAGTAATACAGCCTGTGTTCCATTAGTGCTTTCTTCTCATAAGGCTCCCTAGTAAGCATTCATCATACAGATAAAGCTTCACACTGTTTTACTGTGTGAAGCACTACTTGTCCATTAGATAATTTCCTCTTTAGCTTGCTTGTCTTGTCTACATTCCTGGGTTACTTCCTTGCATAGGCTTATAGCTGTGGGAGACTTTCACATGAGAACAGTTGTAGGACCAAACCAGTAAATTGTATAAAATGTAAGATGCTTCTGCTGACATGGTATCACCTATATACTAATGTTGGAAAATCTTGCTGCTTTGCAAAGTATTGCTTGCTTAGTATGCCAGTATTATTTTTTCAGGCTTGTAAATATACAGAAGGACAAAAATGGATGTCTTTACAATAGGAAGAGTGATTCCAGAGCAGAATACAGCATTCTAGAAGAACTGGAACGTAAAATGTCTGTCAATAGGAAAACTGAAAGTAAGATACTTTTTTGGGGGTGTTGCTTTTGTTTGGTTTTTTTTTCTTCTTTTTACTTGCTGACTTTTACAGTTGTTTGCTTAATTTGTTGATTAGCAGTATGAGAGATATTAGTGTGGTTGAGAGTTAGACTCTGATTAAAGTGTGGTATTTTACTGATGCTTGTAAAGAACAATTTTTTGATTCACTTTCAAAATTCAGTAGCATAAATATCTGGAGCCTTCTCTATTATTTTCTTTTAGTCTTAACTGCAGCAGACACCACTCACAAAAATTTAGGTGAAATCTAAATTTTAGAAGAAATTTAGAAGCAATATTGTTTAGAAACTTGGAAGCAATATTGTATATCTAAATTAGATTTCCTGTGTCAGTCATTCCTCAGTCTATCTTAGTCACTCTATATGGTTATAATAGATTTCAAAATCTATTATACTGTTGTTAAGATACATAAAAGAAGGTTTCTCTAAACTGATTACTGCCTACAAACAGGCTTTTGAACTCTTCAGTTCTGTGGCTGCATTTTTTTTTTCTTTCTTGGATAATAAATATTTCTAGTGCAAATAGTCCTGTGAGATAATAAACATAATGTGTCCTATATTATCTTTTCCATTCCCATACTAATTAAATGGTGAAAACAAAAAGCGACAACCTGGATGAGTACCTAAATTCTTTCAAAAGTAATCAAATCACGCTACGCCTTTTGATATAGAATATCAAAACTATTTAAGTTGAATAAGAGGAAGATTTCAAGGGAACAACTGGAAATGCACTTTCCTCACAAATCTGTATGTATTTCAATATGGATGTCTTAACTGACAGATCTTGTCCTATTTCTTATATTTTACAATAAGAAATGTAAATATTTCCAAGGAATGATTAAGCTAAAAAAGATCAGAAAATGTTTGAAGTATAAGGAGAAGTATGAAAGTATGGGTATATATACTATTGCAAGATAAAAAGATGAAAACTATTCGGTAAAACTATGGGTATATGTACTATTGCAAGATAAAAAGGTACTAGATGTGAGATGTGAAAGTGTTAGGGTAGAATCTTCTGAGTATATACTATAACTCCCAGGCTTCTCATTTTACTGTGCTGCTTTAAGGTCTTTTAGCACAACCTATGTGTTTCTGCTTGTTCTGTAGTTTTACTGTGAATTAATAGGATCACGTATTAGCTATGTTTCATTACATTTAGATTTTGGACTCTTACTATTTCTCCTCCTTCAAACCAATCCTTTTAGGATAGAGGACTCTGTAGTACCTTAAAATGGCCCAGAGCTTCATGCTAATTAATAGTGTCTACAAACTCATAAAGACCTAAGTGGTAACAAAGTAAATAAGCACATGCATGCTTGAAGTTCCTGCAAACATTAATTCTACTTCAGTTAACACAGCAAATACCATATGATTTATGACTAGATTTATCTGATTTGTTTTCTTCATTATTTCAAATTTGTTCTGAGGTCTAGGAGAGGGTCCGACTCATAGCTGTGGTGGAGTTGCTTTCTTTACAGGCAGTATTGTTCTCCTAACTCCAGTTACATGATAAAAGATTGGAGAAAACTGCATTAATCTGTATGTGACTACACTGTTGACACCTTTGGAAATAGAAGCTACTCATTTTAAAACCTGATGAGGAGATGTATGGTATGCACACTCAGCTATATGTAGTTACAGTTATGTTAAAACGGGTGGTATAAACAGCAGTTTCGTGTGATTAAACAAAGCTTACTGCTTGAATGAAATTACTCATTTGTTTTGGATGCTTCGCTGCTTTTAATCTTGCATGGAATTTATTAGACAAAGAAACCATTAGAACTACCAGCACTTTATTTTGTTTAACAGAAACTAAACTCCTGCAGCAGCTAACAAAAATACATAATAATGTGAAGAGTCTTCAGCGAGAATTAGAAAATGTGAAACCTACATCAGAATGTAAGTCACACAGACAGATTTTAAAACCTCTTCCTTCATAGACGGGTTCCTTTGGATATTGCTTATGATTCTCTTACAGTCTTCGGATAGTTCTATGGTTTGTTTGCTCTTCAAGGAATCTGGGAAGGGAGAGATATGGAAGGAGAAGTGTCAGAAATGGTAAAACCTCTTGCAGTTCTCAGCAGGAACTGAGAAATACACGTCCCAGAAGTTACGTGGCTTTGTTTTTTCAGGATGTTGAAAGTCAAGTATTTCCTATGTGCTTTTTGTTTTTATGTACAGTAGTTTTGTGGTGCAAGTTCTTAATCTGATAGACAGTCACAGAGTATCTTCATGGAACTAATTTCAAGCTAGATGGTCTGTGGATGGCTTAAAGTGCAAGCAGAAATATTCTGTATGAAATGCTGAGGCAACTTGTTTGGTTTGATTTCACCGCTTGGGAAATAAGCACTAAAAGAAACATGTTCTTCTAAATCTACTGCAGTGTAATTGAACTCAAGTTCAAGCTCTTGTAGCAGCTGAGGATGCTAGATGAAATGCATGTCATTTCATTTACTGAGTGTCTATACTGTAAAAAAAAAAAAAAGTATTCTTCCTTAAGCCATTAGCAAAGATGCCAGAACAAGATGTAACCAGAACTAAAAGTTACAGATGATATAATGTTGCCAATTACTCAGGTCCAAGTTAAGTCAAACTGTGTGTTCATTGCATCTGTAGAGTTGTTCTGCAGATTTAAAAGATTCTAAAACATCTGTCTACCATTGCACAAGAGATCTTCTCTAGATAGCAGGCTTACCCTCTCCCTGCAGGTGAGGTTTACAGCACGCTGACAGTACAGAATACAAAGTCTTACTTTCTGAAGTCACTCTGTAAGCCCAGCTTTGAATAAAGCAGTAAGCTGCAGGTTAAATATAGTTGGTACAGTCTGTTGTGAAAAAAAGATTAGAATGTGCTTTCTAAGTCATTAACTGCATTGTTTTGAAAGACAAAAGTGGAAACTATTTACTTTAGGATAGGGCTGTCTCATTCTCTGAATCAAAGATTACCTAAAATAAGAATCTTGTTCAACTGAAGTAAACATTAATAGCAGGATTTGTATTTAGTTGACAGAGTTACTGTGAAATCATGCCTTCTGAATAAATTAGAGTCTTGTAAGACAGAGGTGGAATTGTGGCTTTTTTTGTATTCTGAAATAAAAGCATTTCAGAATCCTTTATATTCTCTACGATTATGGATAATGGAGAATTACTAGTAAACATTCTAAACTTCTAAGGTGATATGTTCTTATTTTCCTTTTTAGTTGTTGACAAGCTCAAGGAAATGTTGGAAGAAATTGAAAATGCAATCAATACTTTTAAAGATGAACAGAGACAAATGTATGTTTACGCCTGCTTCAGTTACAAAAATGCTTTCCTGACACACAACAAAACCTTTGTATCAATTAAGTAAACTATTCTTTTTATTTTTCTCTTTTGATAGTGATTTCTATGATATGCCAATCAAAACTCAAACAGAGTTTGATTTTAATCTTAATGAACAGCCTTCCAAAGAGGCTGTTGATATAGTTGTTGCATGGTTCAACATAACAATCATTTGCTTTTGAAAAGGTTATTCAGAGAAAAGCTGCGGAACAGATTAGATTGTTTTAGATATTTTTTTTTAAGTGAGTGATTTTTCTCCTTTCTCTCTTGTGGTGTCAGGCGAGGATTGAGTGAATTGTTTGCCTCCCGTGTGTGTACACTTCCACTAAAAGGATAACTTAATTCAAATTGTATTGTGCTTCATTTGGAATTGTTACAACTATGTTCTCATCTGTGTTGTCAGTTCTTAATCTTTCGAGGATAATTTTTTGTGCCATTGAGCAGTTCCAAAATTCATTTTCAGTGAGCACTGATTGCTGGATTCTTACACTCTATTTTTCTTTTCTTAGATACGAACAGCTTTTGAAGGATGAAAAAACTGCAGTTAATGAGCTCAGCATCTTTGAGAAAAAAGTGGAACTGTGGGCAACAAGCAGCTCAACAACAGAAAAAGTTTTGAAGTTACCATCAGCTAGGATCTTGGTTAATAAAACACTGGGAAATCACCTACCTGAAGAAGTTGTAGAGTTTGAAAGATTTATGCAGCAAACGGGGGGGAGGCAAGGAGGTTGGGATGATGGCGATCATCAGAATTTTCTTAAAGTATGGACTAAACACAGAGGAAGGCTGTCCTACGTGGATGAAGCCCTCAAATATCTCTGTGGAAGAACAAAAGAAGATGTTGAACAACATGGCATATGGTATCGAGAATTTCTCATTTTACAAGACAGGAAAAAAGAGGTAAAATGACTATTCTGGGGGCTTTGTAGCTCTAAGAAAAATATGTTTATTTTTAAAATACATGCATTTTGTATTTGCTTGTCTAGGTGTAGTGCTCGGTGGATTTCTGTTGCAGTTGGTGATAAGCAATTGAAATCTTTTTTAGCATCCTCAACTTTACAAAATATTTGTTTTAAAGAATTAAAAGTGTAGACCTGACAGCATACTGATATGGAATGAGTATTGCAAGAGGGTATTATAAATACTTAAATAGAAATTGTCCAGCATATTAGATGCCAGTCTCAGAGCAGTAAGTTATCTCATTTAAAGCTGCAGTTCTTGTTACATGTCCTTTAGAATGTCTGTCCCACTATATAAGCAGTATACCAGTCAAATTCTGATGCAGATAATTACAATTCCTTCAACAACTATATTTATTTTGTTTGAAAAGTAAAAAATATACAGACAAAATAAAATGCAGAAAGAAGAATTGTTTTTTCTCAAGAAAAAAAAAAACATAAATTTGCATTGAGGAAAAAGGCAACAGCAGTCATGATTATCCCAAGATAATACGAATTCCATACCTTATTTCATCTGGCAAGTCTTAAGTCTGCCTGTGTGATGCCTAAAATAGAAAAAAAAATAAATTGAATGCAAGAAGGCATAGAGAGATTCTGCTGTTTTGTCTTTTTAGCTTAAATAGATTTGTTATGCCTATCTTTAGTTTGTAGTCTTGTAACATATATTTTTATCAGACCCAATCAACAGGAACATGTAAGATTTTTTTTTTTAATGAAGATCTTTATTTCCTGCTGTTCTACTGCAGTCAATTAAGAAATGGAAAGAAAAGCAGCAGAGAGAAAAAGAAGAAAATCTGAAGAAGAAAGAGAAATCAGAGATTTTTCAAAGGCTTCAGCGTGAAGATCAGATGCAAAAAGCAGAAGAAAGAAGACGACAACGGGCAGCAATTTCAGCATGGAAAAAACAGAAAGCAGTAACATCTGCGAAGAAACGTATCACAAGTAAAACTAGAGGAAGGGAAGGAGAAAAAAACTAAAAGAATGCCAGCACCAGTGCCACATGATGTTACTGGTGGAAAGGAATACCTTGCAGAAGAAAGAGAAGCTTGAAAAGGAGAAGGGAGAGAAAGCTGAAGAGGAGAACTGCTGCAGAAGAAATTACTGAATTTCCAGAGTGAGTTTGTAATTAGCTCTCCATTCACGCATAAAATTATGTTAAATTTACCAATTTCCTTGTATAATTCAATCTGCTAAACATTTTCATACTTTTTTTTTTAAATCCCCAACACTCCAATTCTACTCACTTAAATCTGTTTTTAATTTGGTGGGAATAGCAATGTCTGTCAACACACAGTATAGAAGCATTGTTTGGGACAAAGATATTACTTTCCTCAATATTTAAGTTCTGTCTGTAGGATTATTGAAGTCTGTGCTTCTGAGTATAGAGATGATTTTGTTTAGTTGAATCTGTTTGGGAAAAATGGCTGAGTTGACGTGTTTTTTTTGTTTGTTTATTTTTCACGGGAAGCAAGAGACCCAATTGTTATATACAGATCAATAATAAAAATAAATATTTGAAGATCCTGCTGCTTTCAGTAGCTGTAGTATCTAGTTATGTCCCATCTCATTTTGAATTTATTACTTGAGAACTGGTATCACTGTCCGTATTCACACTAAATTTCACTCACAGACTGAGCTGCTGTGATTTTTCAGTATTGTGTAATTGCAGTTTGAACAAGAAGTAGTTACCTAAATGTGAATTTATTCTGCACCAGGCTAAAAGAAGTTCAAAGCAAAAGCTGACAAATTCATAGAATCATAGAATCACAAGGTTGGAAGCAACCTACAAGATCATCTAGTCCAACCATCTTCTCATTACCACTGCTACCACAAGCACTAAACCAGATCTCACAGCTCCTCCTCCAGACGCCTCTTGAACACTGCCAGGGATGGGGACTCCACCACCTCCCTGGGCAGCCATTCCAGTGCCTGACCACTCTCTGAGAGAAAAAGTTCTTCCTCATGTCCAACCTAAACCTCCTCTGGTACAACCTGCGGCCATTTCCTCGGGTCCTGTTTGTTGCCTGGGAGAAGAGGCCAAACCCCTCTTCACCACAACCTGCCTTCAGGAAGTTGTAGAGTGCGATGAGGTCTGCCCTGAGCCTCCTCTTCTCCACACTAAACAATCTCAGATTCTTCAGCCATTCCTCATAGGACTCCAGACCCCTCACCAGTTTCGTTGCCCTTCTCTGGACACGCTCCAGGGCCTCAATGTCTTTCCTGTAGTGAGGGGCCCAAAACTGAACACAGCATTTGAGGTGCGGCCTCACCAGAGCTGAGTACAGGGGGATGATCACCTCCCTGCTCCTGCTGGCCACACTATTTCTAATGCAGGCCAGGATGCTGTTGGCCCTCTTGACCACCTGGGCACACTGTCAGCTCACGTTTAGCCAAGCATCAACCCACGCCCCCAGGTCCAGTTTCTCTTCACAGTCATCCAGCCACTCGTCCCCAAGCCTATAGTGCTGCATGGGGTTGTTGTGGCCAAAGTGCAGGGCCCGGCACTTGGCCTTGTTGAACTTCATCCCATTCACCTCAGCCCATCGATCCAGCTTATCTAAGTCCCTCTGAAGGGCCTCCCTATCCTCAGGCAGATCAGCACCACCTCCCAGCTTGGTGTCATCTGCAAACTTACTGAGGGTGCACTCAATCCCCTTGTCTAGGTCATCAATAAAGATATTAAACAAGAGGGGCCCCAGTACCGACCCCTGGGGGACACCACTTGAAACAGGTCGCCAGCTGGACTTCACTCCATTAACCACCACCTGCTGGGCACGGCCCTCTAGCCAGTTTCTTATCCAAAGAAGGGTATACCTGTCCAGGACACGGGCAGCCAGTTTCTGCAGGAAAATACTGTGAGAGGCCGTGTCAAAGGCTTTGCTGAAGTCTAGGTAGACTACATCAACAGCCTTTCCCTCATCTACCAGTCTGGTCACCCAGCCATAGAAGGAGATGAGGTTGGTCGAGCACGACCTGCCTTTCATGAACCCATGCTGGCTGGCCCTGATCCCCTGGACACCACGCACATGTCGTGCAATCTCACCCAAGATCCATTACTTTCCCCGGTACCGAGGTCAGGCTGACAGGCCTATAGTTCCCCGGATCCTCCTTATGGCCCTTCTTGAAGATGGGAGTCACATCAGCAAGCCTCCAGTCCTCTGGGACCTCTCCAGTTAACCAGGAGCGCTGACAGATGGCCGAGAGCGGCTCAGCAATCACCCCCACCGGCCCCCTCAGCACCCAAGGGTTTAGCTTATCCTGTGCCATGGACTCGTGGCAGTCCAGATGGAGGAGGAGCTCTCTGACTGTCTCCACCTGAATCGCTGGGGGTGCTTTCTGAGTAGCATCCCAGACTTCCAGATCAGGGCATAAAATGCCAGAGGGTAACTGGTCTGGCTATTAAAGGCAGATGCAAAGAAGGCGTTGAGGACCTCAGCCTTCTCCTTGTCCTCAGTGGCCACATTCCCTGCTGCATCAAGTAAAGGATGAGAATTATCCTTGGCTCTTCTTCTGCTGTTGATATATTTATAAAACAATTTTTATTGTCTTTTACTGCAGTGGCCAATCTGAGTTCAAGCCGGGCTTTTGCCTTCCTAACTTCCTCCCTGCATACCTTAGCTACTCCCTTGTAATCTCCACTAGTAGCCTGCCCTTTTCCAGAGGACACAGACTCTCTTTTTCTCCTGGAGTCTCAGCAGTAGTTCCCAGCTCATCCACACCAGTCGTCTTCCCCTATGGCTCGCCTTACAGCACTCAGGGACAGCCTGTTCTTGCACCTTTAAGATTAGCATCTTGAGGAGCATCCAGGCTTCCTGGACCCTTTTACCCTTAAGAAGTGACTCCCAAGGGACCCATGCTACAAGCACCCCGAACAGATCGAAGTCCACCCTGTGGAAGTTCAAGAAAGCAGTTTTGCCGGGCACTCTTTTGACACCCCCAAGAATGAAGAATTCTACAATTCTTTGGTCGCTCAGCCCAAGATGGTCCCCAACCTTCACTTCTCCCACCAGCCCTTCTCTGTTAGCGAAGATCAGGTCTAGCAGGGCTCCACCCCTGTAGGCTCTCCTACCACTTGCCTAAGGAAGCTCTCTTCCACGCAGTCTAGAAACCTCCTGGACCGCTTCCTGTGTGCTGTATTATATTTGCTGCTGTATTATGATTGCTGCGTATGTACATGTTTGTACACACTGTTTTCAATATGTACCATTTGTTTTCATTCAAAATACGCATAAGGAAATATGTATAAGGAAATTAGGTTATCCTCTGTTTCGGGATCTACATAAACTTCAGCTACAAACTCTGTAAAAGCAAGGTAAAGGAGCAGAGAAGCAAGAAAAGAAAAAGGAGATTGTCCGAATTAAGAGAGAAGATGACATACCATCCTTTTGTGTTTTAATCTGAGGCGTGTGTCAGTTCGGTCCCTCGAACAACTTACACCCTTTTGCTCTAAAAAGCCTTACCAGCAAACAACAATGCCGCAGACGCACGCCGCGTTTAAAAACAAACAGCGGGAGGCTGCACCCCCTCGGTTGCCAGCCGCGCAGCCCACGGCTCTCAGCGCCTGCCCCGCCCCCGCCGTGACGTCACTCCGGGGCCGCGCGTGACGCAGGCGCAGCGCGCCGGCAGTGCGTGTGGGCAAGATGGCGGCGCCGAGCTGGGCGGAGGCGGAGAGGCTGGAGTTCCTGAAGGAGAGGCACGTGCGCTTCTTCCAGCGCTGCCTGCAGGTGCTGCCCGAGCGGTACTCGTCTCTGGAGACCAGCAGGTAGCCTTGCTTGTGTGCAAGGGGGCACGGGACGGGCTGTCCGCCTCTGCGGCCGGGCTGCGGTGCCGGCGAGGTGCGGGGCTGGAGGAGCCGGCTGCGGCTCCGCACCCTGCGGGGGGGGGCGGGCGGCGAGGTGAGGCGAGGCGAGGCGAGGCGAGGTGCAAGGCTTGCGCGGCACGCTGAGCCCGCGGAGCAGACAGGTTCGGTCGGTGCTGGGCTGAGCGCCCCGGCGTCCGTGAAGGAGGACTTGTTGATCCTTTGTAATCTGTTCCCAGGCATGTGCCTCGTTCTTTTCCAATCCGCCCTGAAAGCGGATTTAAGGATAAATCGCTTCAGGCTTTTGTTCAGCGCGAAGGCTCCCGTCAGCGTGACGGAAATCACTCAAGTCTTCATTCACTGGAGTAAAATGTTCAGACAGAAATGAAGTATGGTAGTGCAAAGCATTCGCCCGTGCACGGCCTCAGAAAGCATTCGTTTCAAACTGAGCTCTTTGCACAAAGGATGACATTATTTCTGAGGCAGAGGGAGATAAATAATTTCACTGTCAGAACTTGGTAAAAAAAACCAAAACTTTACAGTAAAGGATTCGGTGCCTTATTTGACCAACGAAATCAAACACTTCACGTTTCGTAATCTCCAGAAGTCGTTCTGTGAGGAGCCAAAGGACTTTGGCCAAGCCTTCCTGTTAAATCAAGGCTTCCTTCAATTCGAAGTACACTTGACACTAACACGTGTTTTTTTTTTCAACTGTAAGAGAACTACTGTGGGCTGTTGTCTGAACTCTGTATTCACGAAGAGCATTATGAGTTTTGATCTCAAAGAAGTGATGCTCTAATATGTTAAGTGTCAGCTTATGTTTCTGTGTACTTTGTCATTTAAATTAGATAGCAGCAAGAAGCCTGAGTGGTCTTTTTATTTTTTTATTTTTTTTTTAAAGCTCTGTCTAGGCATGAAAGCCATTCTGTAATGTTTGTTGGAATCATAGCATGAAGGGCTACCATAAACCACATTAGCATGCATAGAAATGCTGAAGATATGAAATTTCAGGCTAGAAAAGAGGGAGCTCAAGAAGGATCACTGCCTTCCATTACCTAGAAAATAGTTTCAGAGAAAGGGGGAGGTGCAGCCTCCAAAAGGGAGCACAGTGACATGACAAAGGGCTATGAGACTAAGCTGCTTCAGGGAGAATCCTGCCTGCAGAGGAGAAGGCTCTGGGGAAACTTCATAGTAGCCTTTCAGTATTTAAATGGAGCTTAGAAAAAACATGAAAGCTGACTTTTTATACAGTCTGGTAGTGACAGGACAAAGGGGAATGGTTTTAAACTAAAAGTGGATACATAATCATAGATAGATGTTAGGAGGAAATTATTCACCAAGAGTATGGTGACATGCAGGTTGTCCATAGAAATTGTGGATGTCCCATCCCTGGTGTCATTCAGGACCAAGTTGAATGGTAAGCTGCTTGAACCAGGCAGGCATGTTGAAACTGCATGACTTTTGCAGTCCCTTCTACCCCAAGCCGTTCTGTGGATGTAAGAAAAATGTTCTTCCCATTTAGAGTAGTTAATTATGAATAGGTTGCTTGGGGAAAGTGGTGGGATCTCTCTTAAGGACTTGGCCCTTTGGGGCCCTGGGCAATCTAATGTAAGCCCCTGCTTTCAGCAGTAGGTGAGACAAGTGAACTGAGAGGTCCTTGCCAGCCTAGGCATTTCTGTTCCACAATTTATTCTGCCGAGATGGTGCAGTTTGCCACATAGTTGAAACAGGCTCTAGATTACATGACATCTTCCCCACAAATAATACTAATGGTTATGAGAACTATGTAGGAATTAACAATTTGACTGAACTTAAATGTGTAGCCACTAAATACCCAGTGTCACTGTATTGTATATAGAGTATACAGTACTGAAAAAAACCTGTTTTCTGAAAATTGGGATTGTCAGTTTGAAACTCTTTCAGAGCACCATCATTTTTGACTGATGAACATAGTCGAGTTCAATCCTTTAATGAGAATAAAAATTACAATAATCTCATTTTGTTCTGTCTTGTTTGTTTTTTTAACTCATAATCTCAGCCAGAAATTTTTCAGTTCTTAGATGCTAACTAATATTAATATTCTGGAGAAATGTGTGCATCTGTAATGGAATTTTAGATGAGTGTTTGAACCATGAATATGTCATCCCAGATTTGACCTTGATGGATGGTCACAGATACACCTTTTTGACAGGTATGCTGTCACTGAGTTCAGCAGACTTGCTGAACTAGTGCTGCAGCTGGAAGAAGAGTGTTACTTTTCTTATCTCTTTCATTCTGCACTTGTGTGGTTCCATGGCAAGTGAGTTTGTGAAATACAGCTAAAGAAAAGATTGTGAAAAGCATTGTGAGATTGGCTTTGGTTCACTGCACTGCATAAACTGGTGTATATAAAGCTTTTAAATTTCATACTGCACATCAGGAGAGGTGTGTTAGCAGTTTCTCTTAGCTCTGGAGCATGTGTCTGTTAATTCTCTGTGAGGTGGAACAGGACGTAGAGTAAGATACGGTATCCAGATGGTTGTATGGGGAGCACTCTGTGTTCAGTGGTGCAGGATGTTCTTGCCCATGTTGTGTGGATTCCAGCACACTGCATAGACCCCTCCTTAGCAATACTGGCACTGTTAACACAGTCCACCCTAATGAAGTCAAACTTAACATTTTATGTTCAGTTATCCAATATATTCATTTTTTTAGTCCAGATAGGGCTTAATGTCATATCTTCTGCATCTACAGCTCTTCTGTACTTGAGTCCATATTTAAAGCAGTTCCTTAGCCCTGGAGCTGACATGTTTGTGCTTCTCTCGAAGTAGCTTAGCTTACCTCAGATAGGCAACTGAGTGAAAAGGCCATTAAATGTTTGCAGTAAAAGATTATCAAACTTAACATTTATGAATATCAGAAAATATCGTATACAAAAAAAAAAAGTACTATGCCCAAACATTTATCTTCGAGTTGTTGCTTAAATAGTGGCTTTGATTGAAGTAGCAGGTTGTTGTCCAGGATCAGACTTCAGGTTACACAGATCTGATTAATGGCAAAAGTTTACATAATTCTTAAAGTGTTAATCTTACACCTTGAAAGACTATTTGGTAGCAATCGGATATCAGATGACTGGAATAATAATTCTGTTCCAGATTGAAGTATCTTGGTGTGCAAAGACCACGCTTTTTATGCTTTCTGTAATCAAAAACGTTATAGTAGTTACGCTAGTAAAGAGACATGTTTTAGAACCCAGGAATTGCAAAGCAGGCTTATACTTTTTTTCTGAAATGAATACTTGCAGTATTGTTCAGTAGTGGATCTGTATGCTATTCTGTGTTTGATATTTTTTCCTAAGACTTGGAGGTGCATGAGGGAATTTTTTGAATGGGAGATGTTAGTGCTTAGTAGCAAGCAAATGACAGGTTAAATAAAGACTTTTGTGTGTAAGCCTGGTATGAAGGGCAATAGGTAAACTCAGGTTTCAAACTAAAATACATTGTGGAATGATGTAACATTAGCTAACCGGTCACTGTTTCTCAGGTAAGTTCTGTCCAAGGCTTGTGAAATGTTTTTCTAAGTGATACCAGTTCTGAAGGAGAAATAATTTGCTTAAAAAATACTTATGAATGACAGCATGACTGTAGCAGCAGGTGAGTCCACAGGCAGGGAAGTCAACCTTTAGGTTGTGCCTCGGTGTTGAAAGGAATGTCTGCAGCATCATCATTTGGCTGCTTTAATTATATACTGTTTTAATTATAAGGGTTCTTTTTGAGCTGTGTCTTGGGCTGGCTTCCTTCACCGTGTATTTTTTGGCCTTATTATTTGTGATGCAGAACCACAGGCAAAGGTTGAATAGCTTTAGAGACTTCTGTCCATATCTGTCCTCAGAGATGCCACCTTCTAGTGGTTAAGGTGGATCAGCAGCCTGGGAGGTAACTGCAAATTAACACTTAGTCTCCTAAGGAAAGCTGGCGTTAAATTGTCTGTTTTCCAGACCATGCTGAGCAGTATTTTTTTGCCTGTTCAGCAGCTGCTTCACTGCATCATTTTATCTGGTAAAAGAAGAGCAAGATTTTCTAGAAGATGCAGATATTACTGTAAACGGCAAAACAGATATCCAGCTAATCTTAATCTGAGCTAGAACTTCCAAGGTGTTATTACATTAATATTTTCTCTGTCTAAAGGTATAAGCTATCTCAGGTTCATTCTCCAGTGCTGTTCCCATGGTGCTCTGTCAGTGCCACTCATACAGCCATTTTGAGGAATGGTGCTAGGTCACTGAAACCGAAACCCCCAGTGAGGTGATGCTTAAAAATGTAGCATTATTAACATCTATGGTAGTGCACACATCTATGGAAGGAAATGAGTTTTGGGCAAGAAGGAACTGCAGCATGCCAGCTGCTATGGAGTTCACTGCTGTGTTGGATATTTGCATTTAACTTTCTCAGTTTTAGATGCTTACTTTAATCTATCATCTAAGCTCCTCTGTACCAAAAGAATTAAATACCTACAGAAGGTAATGATTCTGTGCACCTGTTTATATATTGATTGGTTACAGAACAACCCTTGCTGTTCAGTAGCCAGCTTCTAAGCATCTGAAGTTGGGTTTGGAAGACATTAAGAGGCAATTTATATCCTTTCAAGATTATCTTCTATTTACTGCATACTTGTAGGATAGTTCACGTAAGAATTTGTTGAAGAGAACTATCTCTCCATGTGTTAACAACCTTTTTCAGTTAACATCTGATCATCACCATTATGTCGTATTGTTCTAGCGAGAGGGGTGGCTTACATGGAAGGTCTTGCTGAGACAATGAAACTGTTAAAATACAAAGAGCATTATTTTGTTCAGCAGATAAATTTCATGCTGTCTGAGTTAGGCTGAATGTGTTGCACCACTCTCAGAGGCTAAGAATTGTAGATAATTCTATTTCTGCTACCATTTGTTAATCTCCCCATTATATTTATGGTGGGAAGTGTAAGCCTTATCTTTTTCTTTTAGGTTGACAATTGCATTTTTCGCGCTCTCTGGTCTGGATATGTTGGATTCCTTAGATGTGGTGAACAAAGATGATATAATAGAATGGATTTATTCCCTTCAGGTCCTTCCCACAGAAGACAGTGAGTGAGTTTTTAGTTTTTATTTATTGATAATAACTTCTTTACTTTTGCTTTTCACCTGCATAAATAGTGGTATGACTTTAAAAGAAAAAAAGCAACAAAAAATCGCAAACTTGACCTTCATAATTTCAAATAGCACTATCTAGCAATTCCCAGAAACAGATGACATCCTCTTATGAAGTAAAAGTAGAAGTGTTTAGTTTTAACTTCTTTATGTATTTAAAGTGAAGCTATGAAATGAATTTCAAGGTAAGACAGTATAAAATAGTAATGAAGCTACACCTTTAAGCATCTCAGAGAAATGTTTCACCTTTTCCTAAAAGAAGTGCTTTTTGAATAAGATGTATGGATCTAGTAGTGGTTATATTGACTTCCCCCAGTTGTAGCCGTGCCAGAAGCAATGAGCACAGGTATGGTTATTTGGAACAGCTGTTGGAAAAAAGGATATGTAAGATTAAGAAGCAGAAAGGATAAATACAGTTCCAGTTTTGAAATGAAAGATCTGTTCTCTAACATTGTGATTTTAATTTACCTTGTGTTTTGAGTAGTAATGCTGCTGGTGTGTCCCAGCTGTTCCCAAACTGGAAGGTGCACAACAGCTCCAAGCTGGGGAGGGAGCTCACGGGAAGTGGCCCTCTACAGGTGACTTGATAGAGGTTGAGAGAGAGGATATTTCTTGCATTTTTTCAGTGGTGGTGAGTGGTTAATAGCAGTAGAGGAAATGGAATGGAGGGAGCTGTGAGTGAGACACTGCTATTTTATGATGTCAGATGCTGACATGTTCAGCTCTAAACTGGGGATTGCTCCAGGCTGGTCTTAGAGCAGAGATAATTCCAGATGCTCTTCTGTGAAAAAGAATTTTTATGAAGTGAGCATGTGGAAGTCAAGGTTGTTTACAGATATTTACAGCCATAAAGAGATTCCCTTTCTTGTTGTGGCAACTTAGAAACTATGAGATCCACTTTGGACGCTAGCTTTAATAGATTCTTTTCTTGTGCTGTATTCTGAGACAAATTACAGAAAATTGTTCCCACATGAGGAGGCTCCTGTCCTGTAGTGTTAATTTTTTTTTTTTCAAGGTGAACATGCCTTTTTTGTAGGAGTTGAACACTTTCTGTTGTGTCCTAGTCTTCAAGACTGTATTCTGACAGAACAGTAAAGCTTCAAGAAAAGAGATTAGAGTAGTTATTTTTTTTTAATTCATCTTTGATAGTTTGAGGCTTGTTTTTTTCCTACCTAGCCAATATCTGGGGTAGTCCCATAGTCAAAAATCTTGTAGGAAGGTCAGTATAACTCCCAGAGACAAACACAAAGTCTAACAATCCAGGAAAGATGTTTTTTTTGTTTTTTTTTTCCCTGAGCATCTAACAAAACATGAAATTACAGGGCAGTAGCTTTAGGGAAGATGCCACTGCTGCAGCATTCTGTGTTTTTAAGTAAGTCTTTTTTTTTTTTTTACAGAAGACCAAACTTCCCTCCAGTCCTCTATCTATCAGTTTATAAGAAATCTAATCTTAGGCTTTCTTACTTGTTGATTACAGTGCTCTGTGCAGTCACTTCACTGCTAAAATTTCCACATTATTCCATTTCTGTGTTACCTGATGGATAAATACATTACACAACATGGAAGTAATGTTAACAACAACAAATTGGATACTGGATGACCAAATGTTCAGAATGGGGATGTATACTCTCATGTGTCTTCAATAACATGCAATGATTTTAGTATTTGTTATTGGGCATCCTCCCAGCAGTAGAACCCTGATTTCTTCTTTTGGCCTCTTTACATGGGGGGGATGGGGGGTGGGAGAAAGCTAAACTTCAGTAGGCTGCAGCACCAAAGCTTTTGATTTCAAAGTTTTTGTCCATCTCTAGTTAATGACAGCTAGCTTGCTGCATCAGAATCTTTCCAAGTAACAACAACAACAACAAAAGTCTGCTTTTAAAGAGATACTCTTGCAGTTTCTTTGACATGCATGCTGATACATCCCTCTTTCGGGGAAAATTTGATTTTTAAACACTTGAATTATAACATTGTTTAATTATGTCATTTATGGAGTTACAAACTCCAGTAATCTTAAGATTATTGGCAAAACATCTGCCTGCTAATGGGAGGTAGTGAATAAATTCCTTCTGTGCTCCCCTTGATACACGCAGCTTTTTCTTCACCCCATTAATTGTGTCTGCCTCAGTTTGCCTGTCCTCTTGTACAAAAGGAGTACACAAGAGAGTGGCTGAGTTTAGGAATATTACAGAACTTGGTTGAAAATTCAGAAATTGGTTTATAAGAAGACTTAGTTAAAATCGCACCACATACACGATATTTTTTAGTGTGTTTGTATTTATTGGTATGTGGTTTGTCTGATGGCTAAGGAAAGCTTCAGTTCTTAGCCTTTAAAAGCTTTACACGAAACTAAAGCTCATTAATGCAAAATGCTAAGATCTTGATCTTGCTGACTAAGAAAGCGAATGTATTCTTTGTGAACCTAACTGAAATGTATTACATAAAGCTAAAGTTCTGTCTGGATAAGCTATGTTGTTCTGTGGCTTTACTCAAGAAACAGCTCTTGTGGCTCTTGTGAAACAAGGGATGCGTCCAAGTGATGTCCTTCAAGTACTATATCTGATTTCAGCTCATATGTTTCAGAAACTGTCCCAGTACCAGTTAGAAGAGAGTGGTGTGTCACACTGACACACTGATCCTCACAGAGAAACTTACTGTTTCTAGATGATAGCTTGAACTTATTGCTGTCTTCTATAACTATCAAAATATAGAGAGAGATGTTGTCTCTGTAGATTCTGGTGATTTTACTTTTCCTTCACATGTAGCAAATGTTCTGCTTAGGTGCATGGCTAATCCATGGTGTTTGTGTGTTCACTGCATTCACATTAAGACTTCACTGTTTTCTTTTAGAAAGAAGTTGAAATCTTGAAAATGCGTTTTTCTTTCTTTTTTTTCCTTTTCAAGGTGGATGGGGAAGGGTCTCTTACAATCCTTTTCAGAAAGTATGTATTTGGACTTCTTGAAGTTCTAGTGAAATTTTCAAAGGATTAATCAGATTTTTGTTCTGTCAGAGCTTATTTTCTTTCTCCTAAAGTAGGATCTGGGCAGAATTTCAAGTTTTGGACTTCTTTTCAACATGAGAAGTTGTAACCTGCTTTAACTGGGTATGCTGACTGTCTTTGACTATTTAAAGCTGTAATTTCTTGGTTTGCATTTTAAGATTTTAAAGGTGTCTAAGATGGGTAATGTGAATGGGAAGAACTAATAGGAAAATGTGCCACTCTTTTCATCTAAGGCTGATCAAAGAAGATAAATAACAAAAGTGTCCTTTCTATAAAAAGAAAGCTCCTATCTCTTAGAATAAGTTACCTCTGGTTATCACTTGGAGTTCTGATGTTACAAGGACTTTCTGGCCTACAAGTATTTAAATGGTGTGGTTTTCCTCAAGGTAAATTCTCACCTCCTTATGCAAATGTGGAGTCTTTTGGTTTGAGAAAATGATTGAATTTGTGATGTCACATGTGAAGCCTTCTTCCATTTGTGTTTTTTTTTGTTGTTGTTAGCTTGTAACACATGCATTGACTGATGTAAACTTTACTAAGCTGTTTATCTTTGGCTATTTCAAAAAGTATTAAAGTATGCTTAACTCTGAAAGTGAACATTAGGTGGTACCATTTCTTAATAGCAGTTAGGCTCAGTACTTCACCTGATGGTTTGGAGCTTGAACTGACGAATTCAGCAATTTTTTACAAGACACATAAATAATTAGAGTATGTTTCTTTTATAATTCTGTTACTGACTGGCTATTGCAGCTCAGGAAAGTAATGCTAATCAAATTCTAACCTATTTCATAAGATCAGAAATGCAAGTAGTTTTTAAGTTGTAAAACCAATTTTGCAGAAAGTGAGATGACCAACTTAAATTTAAACTGAAAGACAGTGTTTTCTCCATAATTTCCCTTTGATTTTCTCTTGGTTCAGAACTTGTGTGTGCAACAGGAAGCTAAAAAAATTGAGACATGAGGTCAGTGTGGCAGTTATCTGGTTAGAAATGATCTGTTTTCACTTTCCATTTAACAATTCCTTTTGTCAGCTTAGCACTGGATTTTTTTAGTTCAAGAATTGCAACTATAAATTAAGCATTCATTTGTAGTCTTGAAGCTCTGAGAATAATCTGTTGTGTCCACATTCATGACGATATATATGTTTTATTTGGAAGAGTAGATATAATTTCGCTTTTGAGATTACATGGTAGTAAGGGTGCTGAAAAGTCAAACCACCGTGTTTCTAGGAGCCAGTGTGTAAAGCCTGGGACTGGAGACCAAAAGCAACTGGTCAAACAAAATTTTAGGTCACTGACAGCATTTGAGTATTACCCATGGTGGTTTTCAGTTTTTAGCAGTTTGTGCAATATAAGTTTTAAAACATTGCAGAGAAGCTGAACAGCTAGGGGCAATAATGGCTTCTGATTTCCTTCAAGTAGTTCATTTTTGGTTATGCCTCGTAACTGTCTCTAACTGTCATGTAAAAAGCCAGTCAAAGGTAACTCACCAGCAGCAACTATGCCTGTGTTTCATATTGTCATTTTATGTTCATAGTGTAATATCATTCATGATAAGGATCGACCTTTCTAGGCTGAGTTCTTCCACCTAGCAGCTAGAACCTGAGTTCTATTTGACTGCAGAGCTGTCCTAATTGTAGTATGACTTTCTTTGCAGCAGGCCAGACTAGTTACATGTCAGCAGGGAAAAAAATGCCTTCTGGATTAAGGTTTTCCATATTTGTGCTAATTCAAAGTGTATTTTATAGTTCACTTAAGCATATTTGGCATGGGTTAGATTTTAATGAAATGGGGACATGTGAATGACAATTTCTTCCATTATGTTCCCTAGGAAGCCTCTTAGTTAAGAAATAGGAATTCTAGTTGTCCCCTTCCAGAGTTATTCATGTTGTGTTATTTTCCAAACAGTGATGCTTTTTGAACATCAGGCTTTGGCACCTTAGATTACTCCTTCAGATTACTATTTATTGTGTGCTTCAGAATCTTTTGTAACATGGAATATATTGCGTGCACCCTCAGCAAGTTTGCTGATGACATCAAGCTGAGCAGTGCAGCTGACACAATAGAAGGAAGGAGTAGCATACAGAGGGATCTGGGTAGGCTTGAGAAGTGGGTCCATGAAAACCTAATGAAATTCAATAAAGCCAAGTGCAACTCGTTGTCCTAGGGTTGGGACGATCCCAGATGTGTGTACAGACTAGGAAAAGAACTCATTGAGAACAGCCCTGCAAAGAAGGGCTTTGGGTTCTGGTGGGCAGAAAGCTGGGCTTGAGCCAGCAGTGTGTGCTTGCAGCCCAAATGGCCAACATTATCTTGGGCTGCATCAACAGCCCAAGGGGGGTGGCAGCAGGACAAGGGAACTGATTGTTCCTCTGTGTGTGATAAACTGCACATAATTGGTAGACCGCATTACACAGTGAAATCTTTTAGGACTTTCAGCTTTGTGTCTGTTGTTGTCCAGTTATGTAGGTCACTCTGAAAGTAATGCTTCCTGTTTATTTCCATGGAAAATACAACAGATGAAAAGAACACTGAGTGATAGAGCAAATTCTCAATTACTAAACACTACTTTTCCACATAGTCACCACCATTAGCTATGCATTTTCTGCAGTGATGGACAAGAGCCTGCATGCTACGCTTATAAAAATGCGCACCAGCAGCGTTGACCCTCTGTTGTCATCTGCGCTGCGGAAGTGCACCACTCAGTACTTCACCATGCTGACAAACACTGTTTGATCTCCACAAACATTCAGCGAGTGCCTGTGAGTGTCAGTGCATGGTGCGTTTTCCATATGTGGGAACTCGTTTAGTTCAAGCTCTATATGTGCTTCCATGTCAGATGGCATTTGGTAACGCCTTTCCTTCACTGCTGCCTGTCACAGCAACAAAATGTAACAGTATTGGTGGGAAAGTACAACCACCAGTATCCACTTCTGAAGCTGTGGGCCAACAGAAATAGAAGGTATTACTTTTGGAGCAGCCAATGTAGAAGAGTGCAAATTTCTCTAATCTCCATGATGGTTTTTGGATCCAAGGCTGAAGGAGAAAAAGACAACCATGGAGAGATAACTTAAGAACACTTGTGTACTGTGAAACTACAGTAGTTACTAGACTTTTACTTTCAGATTCTGAGGAGTAAAGAAATAAAGCTGCAGAAGCTGTACAGGCTCTAAAAAGTACTTTTCAAGCACTTCTGTGTAATGCATGCCTAGGTTTTCTGACACATTTAAAACATCATAACAGAATCACTAGTAGGGGTGTTTGGCAGTGAAAATATTCTTCACCTGTGTTTTGAATGAGGGGGAGGAATGGCTCAAATTAAGAAAAAAAAAACTGCTGATCACCCTGTTTTAATTTTATTTCTCAAACAGTAACATCAGTGCTAGCTTGAAACAACAGATGTGTATTTGTCCTTGTGCATGTTGTAAAGTATCGTAAATTAATTTTGCTTGGAAACAGAGGGTATTGACAGTCAGGAAATCAGAGAAGAAAAGGTACTATTAACTTGGAGCATTCTTACAGGGAAGTAATCTTTTTGTTTTTCTTTGTTTTTTTCTCTTTGTTTTTTCTTAATCTTTTTGTTTTTCTTTGACTAGTGGGAGGCTGGTGGAAAATTCCCTGCTGATGTGAACAGCTATCTCCACCAAATTGGGAAAAAAAGAAGAAAGAAAAATCTGTTGTTTTGTTATGACAAAATAATTGATTTAGCTTTTGAGGTTTTTTGTGTTTGGTTGGTATGTTGTTTCCTGTTTGTTATTGTTTGTACTAATCAGAATGATAATAGAGTGAAGTTGGGAACGGACTGTAGGACACATGCAAATTCTAACTGTGAATGATGTTGCACTAACAGATCTTGATTTTGAATAGAGAGTTATGGTTAATAGTGAATGTTTCAGCAAAGCAAACTGGTTGAATCTTTTATTTTTTTATCTTTTCCAGAATCAAACTTGAATCGCTGTGGATTCAGAGGCTCTTCATATTTAGGGATGCCATTCAATCCCTCCAAGGTCAGTTATGGGTGTTTGGAGGGGTGCTTTATCAATTAGGCTGTAAGTTATCTTGTGTCTTTCTTATAACAATGACTGAAAAATCGTGCAGTACCTTGAAAGTAGGGGTTTAACTACTGTTAATACATTGAAATATTTGCAGTGCTTTTAAGAATCATGCAGTACTCCTAAAATGGTGGTGTTTGCATTTCAGAGGCAGTGAAGATCTAAAATAAAAAGTTGTGGTTTGCTCAGAAGAGCAGAGAATGCTTTTCTGCATTTTCTGCTTTTCTGACCTGTAATGCATAGGAAAACTTCTCTAGATATTAGGAATCAAGTAGAGAAGGGCAGAAAAAGTCAAAATTAAATGGTGCAGGATATGCTGTTCTTCCATCTTCTTCCTATCATTATGCATGGATATTTATTTGCCCTTGGGATCCATTCAAACATGAGGAAGCCTCTGTTCATCTCAGCTTGTCAGTGACTCTAAGGGAAGGATCCTTTGTTGCCCGTGGAAGTGAAGTTTGTATATAAAATGAAAGTGCCTTTGCTGCAGGGAAGAAAAGAGGCAAGCAGAGGCTGATAACAGTAATACAGAAGGTCTGATCTGGTTGGAAGAGGGTTGTATGTGCAATTGTGCAGGAAGACTTGGAAGAACTGGGCTATTTTTTTTTTAGTGTGCTTGAGAACGAAGAATCAAACTTCTCTAAAAGAAATAAGTCTGAAGGAGCACTAAATTATAAATATTTTATTTTACTGCTATTTAAGATAGTCACATTTAAAATCCCTCTGAATTTATCCCGCAGCATGAAATTGAGTGCAAAGGTAGATGTACTCATACTTACGACTGTTGTGTAAAAATGCTTGAATTGGCTTGGGTGTGAGGTGTGTTCTGGCCTCATTTTTACTTACTCTTAGCAGCATAACTTTATGCTTCTGAGTAGCCTGAAGGAGTGTTCATCTATTCTAGCCCACCAATTGCTTATAACTCCTACTTTGCATTTTAAGTCCATCAGATACATATAGGAGCAATTTTTGTAAGTTATGCTTTCTAACAAGGGAAAAATAATAGTGAAGAGAGTTTTTACATCTCAACGCCAGGTAATACACAGCATGTGATAGGTAAGGTCTTCTGTCTCTTGATTTGCTTTGATATTTATTTATTTTTACACTACAGATGGTGTCTGCAGTGAGCTCTCCGGTGAAATTAATTAATCCTCTGTTTTGATTGGAATTGATCTCAGTAGCAATCCTGCAATATACTGAGTTGAAGGGAAGGAAGCAAAACTGCTTACAGCCTAAATATTGTAGGCTTTGTACTGATAATTGAAGTTTAAAGAGAAAATAGTAGACAGTCATGTCAGTATGGGTATTTGTGTATTTTGTGTATTAAAAAAAAACTGGTTTTGTTCTGACTAAATCAGTCGTTTTTTTAAATCATTCTCCTAAATAAATCCTCACAATCACAGAATATCCCAAGTCAGGATATTGATCCTCAGAAGGATCACTGAGCCACACTACTGCCTTCACCCACAGTTCAAACCTTATATCTTACAGTATTGTCCAGATGCTTCTTGAACTCCATCAGCTTGGGGCCATGGCCGTTACCTTGAGGAGCCTGTTTCAGTGCCTGACCAATCTCTGGTGAAGATCCTTTTTCTCACACCCATCATGACCCTCCCCTGAAGCAGCTCCATGCCATTTCCTTGGGCCTTGTTGCTGCCACTAGAGAGCAGAGCTCATCACTGCCCCTTCATTCCCTGTGAGAGCTGCAGCTACCGCAAGACCTCCCCTCAGCTCCTCTGCTCTGGGCTGAACAAATCAAAGGACTTCAGCCATACCTCGTACATCTTCCCCTTTTCTCCATCCTCATAGCCTTCTACAAACACTCTTAAGTAATTTTATCTCCTTCTTATATTGTGGTGCCCAAATCTGCATGCAGTGCTCAACGTGAGGCAACTCCACCAGCAGAGAAAAGAGTGGGACAGTTTTTTCTCTTGCCCACTGGCAGTGCAAGGCCTGACACACCGCAGAGTGTAGTTGAGCATTTTGGCTCCCCAGACACACTTCTGTCTCAGATTCAACTTGCTGTCAAGCAGAACACCCAGATTCCTTTCTGCAAGGCTGCTCTCCAATCTGTACGTACAGCCAAGGTCATCCTGTCCCAGGCACAGAGTTCACGCTTGCTTTTGTTAAACTGCATATAGTTGGTGGTTGCCCAGCTCTCTAGTTTGTCTGCAAGGCACATCTCTCTTGCAGATCTCTCTGCAGGTTCTCTGCAAGGCCCTCAAAGTTATCGGCTCCACCCAGTTTAGTGTCATCCACAAACTGATTTAGTAGATTTTCAAGTCCTGTATCCCAAGTCATTGATGAAAACACTTAAAAGAATTGGCACTAGAATGGAGCCCTGTGGAACCATGCTGGTGACTAGTTGCCAGCCTGATAGCACATTTATCCCCACTATAGCCCCTTTGTGCCTGATCTGCCAACCACTCGTTAGCCCGTCACTTTATGAATTTGTCTATCCTGGACAAAATGTCCATCATACAGATAATATTGTTTTTATGTTGTGCTTTTACTGTGGTATAGTGGCATCACAAAATGAATAAAGACATAACTTTACCAGACCAAGATCGTAAAAATGCTCAGTCACATTTTGTCAGAGGTTTGAGTCAGCATCATCAATGTAGTACATGAACATGTGTTCTGTAACCCTTTTCAAGTCAAGAAACAAGATATACATTAGATTCCCTCAACTTTGCTAAATGTTTTCAGGATAGCTTTTCTGGTGGTGGTTGTCTGTTTGTTTTTTCTTTTCTGTTTTTAGCTATTATTCTTTTAGAGTTTGATGGCGGTCTCTCTGCAACTCTTTGCATTGGTAAGAAAAATAAAATAAAAACTTGACCAAGTCGCAGCACAGTCTTAAAAATCCTTGACAATCTTAACTCAAAAAGCCACTTTTTAAGAAGGACACTTTTATCTCTGCATTTAAACATGAGTCATTTAGAATGGGATTTTTTTTTCTGAAGTGGCTCTGTGTTCTCTCAGCTTTGAAGTTACTGAAGTTGCACAAACTTTTGAAAATCAGGGCCAACAGTCTCCTTACTGTTTCAGATGGGTCTAGATATTCTCAAACTGTTAAAATGTGTCAGTTTTAGGAGCTAAATTGAAAGCCAGTACCTGGAACTGTTTATAACATTGAGGTAAATAGCATATGCTTTCACTTGGAGAAAAACAAAAAAAAGTCTGTTTTGTATCTTGACACAGTCACGCATTTTCTCCAGGCTGAAATTATCCATATTTGTAACACCCATAGCAAGTGAGAAAAAATCTTCTTGAAAAGTCAGACTGCCTCTGTAGGAATGTTTTGTAGCACTTCTTATACTTTTCAGAAAGATCTTGCATGTGTTTCCACAGCAGAGAGTGAGTCTTCAAAACTGCTGGTGACCATGAGTTAAGTTTATAGCTGTTCAGGTTAATGTGCTGTGGAATTTTATGGTCACCTGAATCTTTGAAAGCTTTGCATCGCCTTGCATCTTTAAGTGTTAAGTTTAAGGGAGACTTCGTACTGTGGAGACCATGATGATAATTCACATAGAGCAGGACTGTTTTTCTCCACACAAGAACCAAGTTAATGTTTTCAGTGTGTCCTGAAAACTGCAGTTATCGCAAAACCTGAGTTGCATAGACAACCTGGTTGTATTCCTGTTGTTGCCTTCTCACAGTATGTCTACAAGAACATTTTAATTCAGATCAGTAGAGAGCTTCATAACTACGATTCAGTGTATTTGCTCTACAGGAGTAATGCACACTAACTGAACTCCTTTAGAATGAAAGTTGATTTGCAAACACATCCTAAATGCACTTAGTACTCCAAGGAGTCGTAATGCAGCTGGCCTCAGTTCTGCAGCACAGGTGATGTGGGCACTGGGACAGCAACGTTGGCTGTGTTGCTCTGCATTATTCTGTAACACAGTTATAGCCTTAGTGGTCTACTTGTGCTTTTGCTGGTACTGTTTTTTGAGAAGTAACTGCTGTCATTCTTAAAACAACTTCATTTTGTTTCTCTTTGTCCTTGGTCTATGAAGCTCACAGTGTCCAGTAGCGACAGCAGTGTTCCTTTTGTTCTGAGAATGGTAGTTTGCTTAGCTGCTGCTGCTCCTATTGCATTGGCTTATAATGTCTAGAAAGCCAAAATAGTTCAATTTCTAGTTTCATTTGTAGATCTTAAGAAGAACTTCTCATCAAATCTCATTAAATATCAATTGCTTTGACTATAGCGTCTTTCTTAAACATAGATCAGGCTTTTACAAAAGGTCTGACTTTATTCTTCATAGCAAAGATCGTATAGTAGCACTTCCTCCCATCCAAGGAAATTTTAGATTTACTAGCAGTCATTTAATGAAACCTTTGAGACATGCTCTTTAGTCTTTTCTTTAGAGGAGCCGCTGCAGTCCTCCTTTGTGATAGCAAGTTCTCACAGGGCCGGTTCCTTCAACTCCTATGAATTCTCAACTTCTACCTCTTTAAATGAGAAAAAAATATATTGTTTTATTGGAAAGAGAGGAGTTATTTGGTTGGTTGATTTTACTTATTTCTTCTCCTATAATTTCCAGTCCTTCTGATTGATGTCCTATCAAAGGCATCTTTTATTTTGACTCAGCTGTGTCTGTTTCATTAATGTGTAAAGCATGCGTTAGTATGTATAGGTACAAAACCAAATGTGATGAGTCGTATTGCAGTGAACTTGAAATAATTACCTGGATTCTAGAAGATAAAGTGAATTTCAACACATTTAAAAATTGAGTAATTGTGATTAAGGAACAGGTTGCATTCATTTTCTGGTGAATATCTATATTTGTATTGTATTGTATATTTTAAAACAATCATATATTGGGAACAAATGTCTGTTAGATTATCAAAAGCTCCTAAAATCCTACTATAATTATACATATGAAACTCTATCCTGGTTTTTGCCAGGATGCCTTTTAGTAATTCCTGTTTATGGTTCTGAGTCATCTCTTTTTAATTCAAATTTACTGTAATATTAGATGCATTTATTGGGATTTTTGGCTGAAAGGCATATGTATTCTTTTGGACTCTGTCATTTCCATTGACTTTTATTAATTACATATCAAAATATCTACCAGTATTGCAATTTATTGTGTAAAGAATTGAATTACTTGCCAGAAAATAATCCTGTTCTGAAGGAGAACTATTAGTTGTATTGGTAGCTGTGTAACCTACTAGCATCTGTTCTTGAGAGCGCTTCCCTGATTCCATATATAATGACACTTGGAAATTATGCACCTCAACAATCTTTTCTGCCTTACCTGTACATGAGTGTTTATGTGGATGCTTTAGGATAGAGGTGGCAGTACTAATTTAGGTATTAATTTCATGAAGTATAGCCAAACTGTTTTCTTTATATGCGTCACACAAGTACATACTGTGCTCCTTATTAAAACTACCTCACTTGCAGATTTTTTCTAACACTCTATTTGGAAAAACATTGTATTACTACTACATGTTGAAATGTTTGTATGAAAGAGTATGTTGATGTAGAATTTGAACTTTGTGCAGATGCTGAAGTGATTGATCCAGTTTGGAGTTTGGAATGGTATAATTCAGTTTCAAGATTGTACTATATATCTTATATATGTGCTTATAACACTTTTTCAGCAGCCCATTTTTACTGCAGTGAGTGCAACAGATGTGCCTGTAGGCAACCAAAGCTCTACAGCTTCTATGGAACCTGATGTGGATATAGAAAAGTACAATAAAGAAAATCTGGTGAACGAAGAGTTTTAAGTGATTTTCTGTAGATGTTATGTGAAAAATTGCTACTTAAAGGAGAATATTGAAAACTACAGATGCCTTAAAAATTTCCCAAATATCCCAGCACATTTGTATTAGAAGTTTTTGATAGAATTTTCTTAAGTGTTGTTGTAAAAAGTCAAGTCAGAATATCTTCAGAGTAAAGCTGACTTGCTCAGTAAATATTGTCTTCCTGTGTAAATAATATTTTTAAAAATAAAGTTGAACTGTTTCACAGTATCTGTTGCTGTTCAGTTCTCCTGATGCCAGCAGTGCTGTTGAGATGGACTAGCTGTACAAACATAAGCAGAGCAGTGGCGCACAGTTAACACTGTTTTGCAGACTCTGTACCCTACATTGTGTAAAATGAACAGATGAATCTTCTGCACATCCACTACTCCAGGTTATTCTAAGCAAGGCAAAATTAATTGTTCTTCTCATTACAATTTGACTTCAATTATATGGATATTTGGAAGCTTACTTTTCTTAGTAGTTACCAACTGGAACTGCGGTCAGTCCTACTGGCAGAGAACCTTTCAGAATATTTCTCATCTGCTCCATATCTCATATTTTATCTGTCAAAATTTGAGCAGTTTTAACTACAGAACTGGAATATTGAGAATTCTTTCTGTCTCAGAACTGGTCCAGGCTTGGGTTTTGGGATTAGACTCCTCTTGCTGAGAAGTAAATTTATCAGCTGCTTTAAACTGAAAACTTGTTTTATGTCAAAGCAAGTTTATATGACCCTTTATACCTGGATTTTTGGAGCAGGTTCTTGTAGTTGAAATAAGCTAATGCATCACAAATATTGGGCTCTGAACAATACATATTTTATTGGGAAGATATTTTGAAAAGAAGATTTCAGGTACTGTTAGAATTAGAATGCCTGTATTGGTATGGTTGGCCAACTTTGTTCCTCCTGGGTACAAAAGAGGGCAGAGTCAGACTCTTTTCAGTGGTGTCCAATGCGATGATAAGAGGCAGTGGTGACAAACTGAAAGAGGAGGTTCTTTCTGACCATCAGGAAGCACTTCTGTGCTGGGCAGTTGACAGAGCCCTGGCACAGTTTACTCAGAGAGGCTGTGCAGCCTCTTCCTTGGAGATCTCCAAAAGTCAGCTAGACATGTTCCTGGACACCCTGTTTTAGGTGTCCTTTCTTGATCAGTGCTTGGATCAGATACATACAGAAGTCCCTGCAAACATCAGTCGTGCTGTGTTTTTGTGATGGTAGGATATGAGGGTCATTAGAGAGTGATGGGAGCACTGGCACCTCAGGGGCAGAAATGGACTCTGTTGAGACAAATTGTAATTTGAAAATGTGCTTGTTGTGGCTGCTCCGTAAAGAAATACCTTTTATCATGCTTCAAAACAAAAACAAACAAAAAGCAAAAACAACAAAGAAAATATTGCAGAATGAAAAGCCTAATTACCCAAAACCATCTTGTGGTTTGTGTTGTCATCGAGTTGTGCAATCCAGGATGTGCTTACATCACAGGCAAAAATAAAAACCCAGGTGTGTTGTTGTTTTCTGTACTACATTTTGTGATTTATGCTGTCATTATTTAGCTTTCATTTAAGCTTCTCGAATGACTTCATTTGCTCTTTAAACACTTTGCTTAAGCTCTGATTATTGTTTTAAAGTAGAGATGAAAATAAGCGAGGTGCTAATCTTTTATTTCTTCAGATGACAGAGACTGATAGTAATCGCCTGCACTGCTTGCTTCTTGTAGATTTGATTCTAAAATCTGTGTGGGGAGGAAAATCTCCAGGTGTTTGGCTCTTTAATAGTCAGCTTACCCAACTGCAAGGAAACCAACGTCCAGTGATGTGCCAAAATAAACTTTGATACAGTTTATATGTTTAACTGTTGCATAAATATCAGCCTTCACAAAAGATCTTTTCTGAACTTTCATACTGACCTACTGACAAAGGTAGAAGAACTGTGAAGTAGCTTGATTTGATTCCGAAAAGTTGAATGGAATGTCTTCAGTTTAAGCCTAATCAATGAAAGTAAATTGTTTACCTCTTTTTCCTTTTTTTTTTT
>JAPSGF010000179.1:335316-379957 GCA_035772895.1 Perdix hodgsoniae
AAAAAAAAAAAAAAAAATCCTTAGAAACATAACTTGTATTGGTTGCTACCAATTGTACTAACAGTTTACTAACAGTTTTTTTTTCTTTTTTCAATATACATATGGGACTTTCTGCTCATCATCAGACAGTTCTGTTTTTCTTCTCTTAGGGATTGTATCTGACACTGCTTTTGACATCTCTGCTTCAGTCTGATTGCTAACTTCCCAATAGCTTTTCTTCTGTAAGTTTAATATGAAAAAACTGTTTTCTATTGCATTACCATTTATTTGTTCTTGAACTGCTGTGTAATCTAAATTGCACAGCACTGAGAGTCCCCGCAGCTTTAAGAAAATTGATACAGGCTTATGTGAGCAGTATTTTTTTTTCTCCAGTGTTTCTTTTTCCTTCAATATGTATGATGAAGTAAAGTGCTTTTATTCGTTAGGTTTTAGACTTTCATACTCTTTCATACTTTTAGAATCCATTGATTTAATTTTTACTACTGATTGTAGTTCTACAAGTTCTACTAAATACTACTTAGTTCTGATTGAGATTATACAGGCTTCTGTGAAAATTTGTACATCCAAGCATTGCAATTGTTTCTTCACAGGTGGATCTACATTTTGTGGTATTGCATCGCTGTGCTTGATGGGTAAACTGGAGGAAGTTTTTTCAGAAAAAGAACTAAGTAGAATAGGAAGGTGGTGTGTAATGAGACAACAAAATGGCTACCATGGACGACCCAACAAACCTGTAGACACTTGCTATTCCTTTTGGGTGGGAGCAACATTGAAGGTAGTGTACAAAACAAATAAAAGATCGTTATAAAATTGTTTTGATTTCATAGAACCTTAATGATTCTGAGATCACGAAGTCCAACTATCAACCCAGAACCTCCATGCCCACTAAAATATGTCCATAAGTGCCACATCTACATGTTTTTTGAGCACCTCAAGGAATGGTAACTCCACTCTTTCCATGAGCAGCTTGTTCCAATACTCTTTCTTTATGCTAGACTGTGTAGAGATATGGTCAGGAAGGCCAAGGCCCTGCTAGAACTGGACTTGGCAAGGGGTGAACAGAACAGAAACAAGAGGTTTCTATAGGCATGTCAAGCAGAAAAGTCCAAGAAGGCATTTCGCCAGCAGTGAGTAATAGGCAGGCTGGTAACAACAGACAAGGAGAAGGCTGATGTATTCAACAACCTTTTTGGCAGCTACTCCTCATACACCCCTTGAGCAGATGGGTTGGAAGGTGAGCACTCGGGAGCGATGTCCCTCCCATTGGAAGCAAAAATCAGGCTCATGACCACCTGAGGAACCTGAACATTGAAAAGTTTGGGTGTCCCGACAAGATGCATCTCAGAATCCTCAGAGAATTAGCTGATATAGTCATCAAGCCACTGTTTATGATATTTGAGAAGTCACAGTAGTCAGGAGAAGTATATGGTAACTGGAAAAAAGATGCTAGTGCCTTTTCATCCTCATGAAGGAAAGGATGCCATGCAGAGAGACCTAGATAGGGTTAAGCAGTGAGCCCAGGAGAACATTATGAGGCTTAACAAAGCCAAATTCAACATCTTGAACCTGGTTTTACACAATTCCTGCTATCAATTCAAGGTGGGAGACTAAAGGATAGTGTACAACCATGCCAAAAAGGACTTGGGGATACTAGTGGCTGGGAACCTGGACATGAGTCAGTGATGTGCCCCTGCAGCCCAGAAAACCAACTGTATCCTGGGCTATATGGCCAGCAGGGTGAGGGAGGTGATCCTGCCTGTCTACTCTGCATCCCGATATGGAATCCTCAGTGCAGTAGAGACATGAACCTATTAGAGCATGTCCAGAAGGTCACAAAAATGATCCAAGGGATGGAACACCTCCCCTCGGAGGACAGGCTGAGAGAGCTGGGGCTGTGCAGTATGGGGAAGAGAAGGCCCTGAGGTGAGATGAGAGTGGCCTTTCAGTATCTAAAGGGGGAGCTGGAAGAAAGAAGGGGACAGACTCTTTAGCAGAGACTGTTCTAATAAGACAAGGAGAAGTGATTTCAAGCTAAATGAAGGAGATTGGATATAAGAAGAAAAGTATTTTACAGTAGTGGTAGTGAAGCACTGGAACAGATTGCCCAGAGATGTGCTGGATGCCCCATCCTTGGAGACATTCAGAGTCAGGTTTGATGGAGCAACCTGGTCTTCCATAGATGTCCTTGTTCATTGGAGGGGAGTTGGACTAGATGGCCTTTAAAGGTCCTTTCCAACTCAAACAATTCTGTGACAGTTCTGTGATGCTATTAACCTTCTTGGCCAAGTAGGCACACTGCTGGCTCATATTCCATTAGCTGTTGACAAGCATCCCAGTTCCTCATCCTTAAACGCAATATTGTTTCTTTGCAAGGAGGAGTTTAATCTTTGGCGGGAATACAGAAATGAGCATAGATCTGTAAAGATCTTTCATCTTGCAAACAGGCTTACCATGTTAATGCTAAATTGCCCTGTGTATCTCCTTAAATAGGCACTGTATTTTAATGTTAATAATACACTAAGATTTGATATCTTACTGTTTAATTTCTTTTCAGCTTTTGAACTTATTCCAATACACAAATTTTGAGAAAAACAGAAACTACATCCTCTCAACTCAAGATCGCCTTGTTGGTGGGTTTGCCAAGTGGCCAGATAGCCATCCAGGTAAAATTCTTTTCAAAATCGTTATGAACATTAAAGCTGAAAGTACATTCCAGCAGTCAGACATCTGAGGGATGTAAGGAAAGATTTTTTTTCCAGTCTACTTCAAAAACTATATTGGGGAAAAAAAAGAAAATAAAAGAAAAGAAGAATTATAATCAGATTTTCATGATTTAAAGGGAAAGCAGGTGCTTGTTTTCTAGTTTCTGAAGGAGTGTCACTATCTGCTTAGAGCTGGACAAGCCTTTCTATATGTATTTATCTGTTGCAGTTAAAGAACATGTTATTCAGTGGATAAATTCATGAATGGTATAAGCAAAATATTTCAGACCGTTTATTTCCTTGATAAGGTAATCCTTTTGAAGTTTATTCAGAAGCTGTAGCTATATTTTAAAATAATCTGTTCAAAGTATGACTTGTTGTAGGGAACCTGCTTTACAGGGGGTAAATGCATGGATAGATATCCACTGTTCCCTTGAATGCCATCTTGGGTTTCCTATTTTTAAAGCTCTGTAGGGTGTAGACCAGTCAGTATCACTTGGAGAAAATAATTCTGTTTGCCATTCATTAATGTGGCATTCCTGCCTGAGCACTTATTGTTTCCTATACAACAGGCTTTTGCTGTCTCTTACCTTTACTCATCAGAGTAATCTGTTTTTGAACTTGAATGTCCTGACTGCCCAACAGGAAGGGAACACGAGGGTTGAACTAGGGTACTAAGACTTTACCAGGTTATTCTATGAATATAAAGAAGGTTTGCTGGCATTCCAATTTTTTTGTAGCTATGACAGTCTGTACAACATGTGTCTTATAAAAATTGTGCATCTTCAGGAATTTTTTTTTGTTATTTACTTATTTATCAGTGGTATGTTTGGTACTACTGAATTTAAATGCTCTAGGATTTTTTTCCAAGGGAAGAAAAGAAGTGTGTTTGTTCCTTCATCAGGCAGATGGAGTCATAAGTCTGTGTGCATGTTTTGAAAGAAGGAATAAAATGTTAATGCATCTCTAATATGAGTATATGAGTATAAATGCAACATTACAAGATTTCTTTCTATGTATCTGTAATTTTAATGTCGTGTACACACTGATTTTCTTACAGCCTAGTAACTGAAAGGCAAGCTGTCTGTTTCAGTGTTTGTATGTTTTCCACAACAACTTTACTAATACAACTTTACTAATACAAGAATTTGTGTTGTGCAGCATTGCTGTTGTCCCAAGCTCCATTGTCAGAAAAAAGCAGTGTGAATCAGAACATAACTTTCCTTTATAATGATCTCTATGTTTGTCAAACATAGGAATGTTTTCTGTCTGATAAACCTTTGGAATATCATACTGGTATTGCTGTTTTTTATAGGTGGCATGGGTGTTGGCTTTGTCAGTCATGCTTCAAAACAGAACCGAGCGCTTAACAGTGTTTTATTAAGTTCTTTATTTACTGATAAACATAGCTGAACATGTCTGTGTGTGACAGTGTGCCATGCAGTACAGTGTCATGTTCAGCCATAAAAGAGGAAGGGGAAACTATGAGTTACACCATTTGTCTTCCATGTAACCTTTATGTGTGATGACCCCTGCTTTCAGGGGACTGGCTGGGCATCTACCTACCAATGAGAAACAGTGAATGAAGTCCATGTTCTGCTTTGCTGGCTCATGCTGCTTTTGCTTTGCTTGTTGATATCTTTATCTTAGTTGAATAGTTTTCTCACTTCTGCTCTTCTTTTTCTCATCCACGATCACACTGGCAATGGAGGAAGAAAAGAGAGAAAGCAGCTGTGTGGTGTTTAGCTGCTTACCCAGATCAAAGTGCTAGAACACATAGCTAAAACATGTGATTTTATTTTTACTATTTCAGACTTAGGCGTAAACCATGACTAGATGTAATAAACTTTTATGTTAATACATATACTGCTGCATGACGCTGGGCAGTTGTGCAGCAACTCTTGTGCAACTCATTTGTTTTCTGTAAATGATAAAGAGTACTGGAAACCTGTGTGAATTAGAATTGTTGCAGGAGAAGGATAAAATGATTTAACAGTTACCAAAGTAATGAAGTAAAGCACTGAAGTGAGGTTTGCTCTGTAGAAGTATTGATTTGCTTAACTCCTTGCTTTGTTGTTACACCGTGCTGTAACTGCAGCTGAGCAGCTGCAAAGTTTCATGATGTTTCCTTTGCTTGTGAGTCAAAGCCAGATTGGATGGGGCCCTGGGCAGCCTGGTCTAGTATTAAATGGGGAGGTTGATGGCCCTGCCTGTGGCAGGGGGGTTGGAGCTTCATGATCCTTGAGGTCTTTTCTAACCCGGGCCATTCTGTGATTGTGTGAAACAGATGAGTACACAGAGTTCCTACAGGTGTTTTTGGTAGGACTAACAAGTATCAATTTGTTATGGATTTGCACATCTGTTGAACTTTTGATTAAACCCTCCAAACAGCCATATACAACTGTTAGCTCTGTATATGGTTTTTAGTGCTTATCAAGTGCACTTATCTGCAGGGGTTAATATAATTGCACCTCCTGAAGCCAAGTTCTTCCCTGCATGGTCAGTTATCAAGCCACGTCATTAATTTCTGTTTTAAGGGTATTTCTTCATGAAGAGGAGAAGATAGGTAGAGTGATGGTATATATATTCAAAATATTTATAGATACATATATAATGTATTCTGTATTTTATATTTTTGAGTCTTGCTGTTTGATAGGTTTTGCTGCTTTTGATATTTTTTTTTTGTTTTTTTAGTCAACAGTCCACTACATAGTCAAAAAGCTCTGCTGTGTTTGGGGAAAAAACATCTGCTCTGTTGAAGGAATTGTTTCTAGCTCTTCAAATTCTTTTGTTTTTTGGTTTGGGCAATAGGAAGAAATTAAGTAGTGGACAAAAACTTCTCTAACATAAAAATCTCTATCTTAAAGATTGTACAGCATGAGTTCATGCTGGAGGTTTTGAGCAGAAATTGTTTATGTCAAATCTCACATGTCAGACATAGCACATATATGTTTTCCTTGTCTGTGATTATTCAGGGGTGCTGGATTCCAGGGGCACTTGTCTGCTACAACCAAAAAAACACATGATTTTATATTTCATTTTCTGTCCTGCTTTCAGATGCTTTGCATGCCTACTTTGGGATCTGTGGCTTGTCGCTAATTGGAGAAGCTGGTATCTGTAAAGTTCATCCTGCCCTGAATGTAAGCACAAGAACCTCCGAGCGCCTTCACCACCTTCACCAGATGTGGAAAACAAGGACTCTAAGCAGTGTTCAGACAACATGCACATCGCTACACGACTGATTTAGACTCAAATTTAGTTCTGGTAGCATAATTGTAGCCCAAGGTTAAAAGCCATGTATAACCAATGTGCTCTTTTAAGTGCTGGAGTCATGCAATCAGATCTGTGTTGCTGGCATTGCTTTGATAGGGGATTGCCTTCAGCAAGTTATTCTGCATTGTGGAAAAAAAAAGGAGATATTTTGATTACATAGGAATTTGTCACTGCAGACTGTAAATGGCTCTTCAAATGGCTTTATGTCTAAGAAATTCCTTGAGGCAATTAAAATTCATTTTTATTTTATTTTTTAAAACTTGTGCATACTGTGTCAAAGTATATAATAAGAAAGTATTTTCAAAATCTGTTTACATATCATACAGTATAGCACAAAACCTTGGGGATCTTTTTCATTTTAATGTCTTACATATTTTTGGGTAGAGAATCTCCCATATTAAATCTCAGTTAAAAGTTACCTTTTACTGTCTACTTTCAGATTCCATAAACTTTGTTAAAAAAAAATCAAATACAAATAAAATTATTTTATTCAATATTCTGGACTTCTAAAGTTGTGTGGCCTTACTAAATGAATTTTATAAGTCTCCTGAGTGCCTGCTGCATGGATGCAATGGATTGTTAGCTCAAATGTCTTCATTTGAAATTCTGTCTTCATGGGATATCAGTGAGAACGTGGTGTATTGATACAGGGCACGAGCTATAGTTGCTGAGTTTTTGTCTTCCTGGTCTCTATTTGTCTAATTCATTTCTGAATTTTTTAAATGTCAAGGGCCTGTTGCCTTGTGAAGCAAGAAAACTATTTTTTCTACTGAGCTGTAGATCTCAACATTTGTCTTTTTCTTTTTTTTTTTTGCAAGCCAGTCACATGTCCTGCCCGAGGAACTATTCGCACAGCAACAGCATCAAAGAGCATAGGGCATGAAAACCTCCAGTTGCACTCCCCAAAAGCAACAAAAATCCCACACTACTGCTTGATTTCTGAACCAGTGGTGAAATGCCTTCTTTGGTAACTCCAGTGTTAGACCAGCCTTTAAAAATTCTTCTGTAGGTACTGACTCTATCCTTCAGAAGACAAAAAGTGGTAATTGCAGGTAACAGAAGAATGAGCATGATCCCAAGGAATTAAAAGGCATGTCTTAATAAGGAGGAAATTTTTCAAGGAAGAGAAAATCTGTATAACAGCAGTCTTCACCTTCCAATTTTTGAGAATTCCAAAAGCATGGGAGAGGAAAGGTTTGTGGCAAAGTAAGAGCACTCCATTTGCTAAACCAGGCTGTTCAAATGCACAAGCAGAAGAAAGGAGCAGTATGCAGAGTCATGTGTTTTGTCACCTGTGGTTGTGTGTACGTGTGTGAAGGTGGCTTCCTTGTGAACTCTTATCAGCAGTGATAGCTAGAGTCTGGGTATTGAGACCAGGAGGTTACTCTCTGTTTGGTTAAAACAGCAGTGAGCTAGCAGTGCTAGGGTTGAAATACCCTTGTAAGACAGTCTGGAGGCCTCTGTAAGAGCTGTTGCTGAGTTTCCATCCAACAGCATGTGTTACACAGGCTCTGCCCTGTGAGGGAGTATCCTTATCATGTCACAAGGAATCCGCAAAAGCACAACTTGAAAGGAAAATGCCTTGAAGGCAAGGCACATCTTTATGTTTGTTACCTCAGTGATAAGTGGGGATGGTAGTTACACTGCCTGGGAAGCTAAATATACTGAAATGCTGTTGAAATTTGCTACTTTGGGGTAATTTGGAGATCATCATGGAGGAGCGTCACACTGATAGGCTGCATCTGTATAAACCTCCCGCCCAGGTAAGGTATATGTTTTTTACCAGGGTTGTTGTTTCATGCTGGATTGGATTGGCAGCCAAGAACATTGTACAGACACACAGTTGGTGCTGCCTTGGGGCAGTTTGGCAGGTTCTACAGGACCCTTTTAGCCTGTATTTTTACCAATAAAAGTTCTTTTGTTCTACCTAATCGCTCTTTGTTTCTCCCCTTCTGTCTGTAAGCTCACGTGAAGGACAGTTTTGCTGGTAGCATTGTTCAGCTGCAAAGCTTTCCAGTACAGCCACTGGGCTTTCCCATGCTTTTGCATGTGGTTGGCTGAAGGAGCTTCCTGACATTAGCCTTATCTGGAGCAAGCAGGGAAATAGTAAAGGAGGCCTTTTATTTTCTGTCTGTAAAATGTGCTGTGACATCAGCTGCTCTGCTGAAGATCTTCGTGCTGCAAATGCTGGCAACAGAAGACCTTAGTCATGAACTGATTAAAGTCCTCTTTTTTTCACAGTTTTTTTCATCCATCCCAGCTCTAGATTAAAATAGTAGAAAGGCAGAAAAGAATGCAGTATTTCTAACAGGTGGAAGAAGTGTTTGTCTCGAGGAAGCCTCTGGAGCAACATGCATGTGCCTTGTTGGACTTCCCTTCCCAGCAAAGGAAAGCAGCTGTGACTTGGTGGGAGCAGTGCACTGCAGCTGCATCAGAGGGGAAACATCCCCCTACCAGGCTGCTGCACCACAGAGACAGATGTCAGTAGGGCTCATCTTTCCCTCGTCTTCACCCAATTCCCTTGTCTCTGATTTAATTAGATGAATTATCTAAACCAATAGGGCCAGTAATTAATACTCAAATGTTTTAATTTTTGTTAAAATCGTAGATACCTGAAATTCTGTTTATGTTGTCAAACATGATTAAATGTTGTAGCAAAAATGCCAATTATTTGTTCATAGTATGCATCATTACATACTTTAGCTGATTCTATATAAATATGTAATAGCATGCTCAATACATTAAACATTTATAGTAGTCTGGATACTTGTTGGAAATACCTCAATAATTTTGGTCAGACGGTATCTCTGATAAAAGCCGTTTTTATTCGCGATTGCAATGGCGGGCGCCCTGCTAGCAGAAGCGCACCAAAGGACATGATGTTACAGTTTTTATACCTTTTTCCCATGCGTTTCCCTTCCCTGTTTCCCCTTTGGTTGGGTATTCCAGGTTACAAATTTACCCGCGGTTTGTATTTGCTAATTACATTCTGACACTTGTTAATTCATGTGTTATCTCGTGCCAGTCGGTCGCCATCCTGCTGTTTTTGTTTCCAAGATGTCTCGGTACTCTTATCGTATTGATATGTTGATTCCCTTCAAGGCTTCTTCCATTCTGTCCGAGGGACACTTTAAACGAAGAGCCCCGGGGGGGGGAGAGGCAGTAATTCCAGTCCTTCCTGATATCTCTTCAAGCATGTCCTCAAATATGTCACAACTTGTATACTTTACTATGTATACAGCAAAACAATATATATATATATATATATCTAAACATACATTGTTACTAGCTTGTACAGGTATATTATCAATTATTTTAACTTCTCCTTTTTGGATCCTTTATTATTCAGGCCCTGTTTGTCCAGCACCAAAAATCAGTAGTTTTATTTCAGATGGCTGGACAGACAGGAGCTGCAGTCTTTGAACCCATGACAATTACCTGATTTTTAATAGCTACAAATTGCTTCAATTATATACTGAGACCTAAAAATAAAGTATTCTTATCTTATTCTAAATGCAGAAACAACATTTGATTCCCACATACTTGACCTACATTCCTTAAAGATCTTCTTAGGAGCGTGTGGGGTTGTACCAGTGTCATATGGGACAGTGGAGAAGAAAGCATCAGACAATTTTTCATTAAACACAGATGCAGTTTTAGCTCTGTAACTATATCAAGGTAACCTATATAGGTAGATACAGGGATATTTATAGATTATATAGATACGGATATGGATAGATACCTGTGGATACTTGAAAATAACAGAAGGGCTGAACACAAGTCAGAGCTGCCCTTTGCTGAACACAGCAGAACAAATAGTCTTCCTCCAAGTTACTGTGAACTTGAAATTCTCTTTTAATGTTGCTGCATTTGCCTTAGCCAGAGCACCTGCAGCCAAAAGTAAAAGAAAATGTGAAGTAAAGGCTAAGGATACACAAGCAAAAATACAGACCGCAGCCTACATGGGCAGCTAGCCCATGAGGAGGGGCTTGTGTTAACCTGAGAAAATAAGCAAACTGCTTCTAACATCTGCATGTAGCTGGAAGAAACTAATTTGTGAGGAAGTGCTCTGGAGCTCTAATGAACTACCCTTATTCTCCGTGAACGATCTTGCTTATCTTGATAGATGATGCTTTATTGCTTCCTTCTGTTATGTATAAGGCCACAGCACCAAGGAGTTGTGCAGGCACTCCACTGGCTGGCTGCCATGGCAGTGAGCACTTGGCAGAGAATCTACGAGCGTGCCATCTCCAGTAATGTGAGTACCTCTCTATTAAACTGATGAATATTAACTTGCCCTTCTTTGGGATCAATAAAGCTTACACAGAAGCCCTGATGCTTTTGCACTGCAGAGTGAGGCTGCCTCTTCTTTCCATCAGACGTAGCCTTGGAGATGCCTCAGTATGTGGTGTGGCTTGTTGCTGTTTGTAAGCTATATTCAGTGTTATGTGTTTAATGATCTTTTTGGTTTTGCCAGCATCCATCAGAACAAGGAATGCAAAAATCAGTCAAAAATCATTCCAACCATCAGGAGGTGTCGTGTATGGCAGTTTTTCTTCTGCTAGTGACAGTTCCCATCATTATCACTCCGTAAAAGAAAGCTATTTTCATACAACTCACAAACTGTTTACACAGAATCTTTGTTGTTGTCTAACTTGTGTGTAGGCCTCTGAACACTTCCAGGAGAATTAAAGTGGGCCACAATCCTTACCCATAGCATTCATGCTTGGAAATGTGTATTTTATGGTGGATTTTTTGTTGTTGTTGTTGTTTTACTTGTGATTTCCAAACCTACAGTGAAGTAGCCGATAAAAAACACTGGCACCCTTTTCCACTATTTACGATATCTCCTTTCCTGCTCTCTCTGCTGTTCTGGTTTGTAACAGTTGAGCCCTGTTAGATGGCAGTGCATCTGCACAGCTCCATTTTGCCCATTGTTGGAAACATCCAAATAATTTTTGGTCAGGACGGTATCTCTGATAAAAGCAGATTTTATTCGCAATTGCAATGGCGGGCGTCCCGCAAGCAGGAACACCTATGGACACAACGTGACGGTTCTTATACCCTTTTTTCCCTTTACCCATCTCCCTGCCCCATTTCCCCATTGGCTGGGTACTCCAGGTTCACAATCTTATCACACTTTACATTTGTTGATTCGTGTGTTATCTGGTATCAGTCGGTAGCCATCCTGTTATCTCCGAGATGTCTCAGTGCTCTTCTTGTCGTATTGATAGGGTGATTTTCTCCAAAGTCCTTGTTAAACAAAGAGAACCGGGGGTGGGGTGCCAGGCATTCCTCCATACCTTCTTCAGACACTCCCTGAAGCATGTAATGAATTGTCCTTTTTAACTTGAGCAGGATACTGTTGCAATGTGTGTGACACCTACATATTACTTTTGTGGAAGATTTATCTAGGGGATTACCAATAGAAAACTTATCAGAGAACCCCTGATAAAGTAAAAAGGCCCCTGAAAAGAACTATTAGTTCTAATAAAGAACCCAAATGGTAGAGAGATCATGAAATTAACAAAATTCTTATTTTGTTCTGATGCAGAAAAAACATTCAATTCCCACACCATGAATTCATTACTTGGGGACATTACCAGGAGACTCCCTAGTCTGCTTCAGCCCTCTAGTTATTATCTCTTACAGATAGTTCAGGCTGGCAGCGATGAAATTGCTGAGGGAAGCCTGAGAACTATCAAAAGGGACATCAGGGCATTGGGACAGTTAGATGATGGAGCAGCTTAACTCAGTGCCTGGCCTGATGTCTGTGGATGGGTTTCACCTGCCTTAAAGAGGGAAACAGATCCTAGCCCAGGAGCTGGTAGAGCTCACTGAAAGGGTTTTAAACTAGGTGTGAAGGGGGAAGGTGTTAAAACAAGGCCTAATAGAGATGATCATCCCTCTGTACTCAGCTTTGGTGAAGCTGCGCCTCAAGTATTGTGTTCAGTTTTAGGCCACTCAATACAAGAAAGACATCAAGGCCCTGGAGCATGTCCAGAGAAAGGCAATGAAACTGTGAGGGGTTTGGAGCACAAGTTTTATGGGGAGTGGCTGAAGGAGCTGGAATTGTTCAGTCTGGGGAAAAGGAGGCTTAGGGGGTGACCTTATGGCTCTCTATAACTACCTGAAGGGAGGTTGTGGTCAGGTGGGGTTGGCCTCTTCTCCCGTGTAACTACTGATAGAATGAGAGAGACGGCCTCAAGCTGCACCTGGGGAGCTTCAGGTTGGATATTAGGAAAAATTTCCTCTCCAGAAGTGTCATCAAGTACTGGAATGGGCTGCCCAGGGAGGTGTAGGAGATATTTTTAGATGTGGTACTAAGGGGTATGGTTTAGAGGGAAATACTAGTGGTAGATGGATGGTTGGACTAGATGACCTTGGTGATTTTTTCCAATCTTGGTGGCTCTACTATAGAAGAAACGTCCCTTCTCTCCTCAGCACTGAATTGCTGGTATCAGTTCTTTCTGCATGGCAATCTATGGTAGTGCCCGTGTTCGGCAGGTTTCCTCAGGGCAGAGCGACCAACAAACTGGTGTAGTGTGCGGGTGTATGGTGGGAAAGGGCCCTTCTGAGGACTGCTAATGAAGATGCATGTTTGAGTGGATTATCTGTATTATGTAAATAGGAAAATACTTCATAATCCCAGGGGTAGGGAAAAAAAAATAAAATAAAAAATGCATCAGGTTTTGCTGCACAGATGAATTCAGAAGAAAAAACTAGATGGAAGAGATCAACCAGAACATTTAGAGCTGCCACTGCTGTCCTCGGAGAATCAGTGTAACTCACAAGCCAAGAATCATTCATTTCCTTTATAATTTGCTTTCTATATCAATGTGTCAAGGTAAGCGTTGTGCTGTGTGACACTGTATAAAACTATACAAATTCATTTACTTCTGTGGGTAATACGGCCCAGGATCCTTGCTTTTTTGGAGATGCTCCCTGTCTGAGTGATATGAAGGAAATTAAATCTCTTTACTGTTTCAGTTCAGAAAAACGTATCGTGTTGAGTTTGATAATTTCCTGATTACCAAAGTTTTGAATTAATTTTCACATATCTAGGTTCCGTGGAAAAGAACCAACCTGAGAGATGAAACCAAGGGACAGAAGAATAAAAAGCACATTCCTATCTGTGATATATATGGAAGTAGTGAGGGGTTCACAGCTGTTTCTGCCCCTCGGCACCACATCGCAAAGGTTGCATGAAAGGCAGCTGCAGCTGCCAGAAGGGATCACGGCCCACAGGCTGCCAGCTGTGACACAAAGGTGCCCATCTCTCTCTGGGCCTCCAGGTGCACTTTCCCCTCTCAGCGTGCTGCTGGGAGAGGGGAAGGTGAGCACACGCTTTCCTTCATCCCACGGTGGGCAGACCGATACCTCTGACTCTCGCTGTGGTCTCACTGCGCTGGTTGACTTCATGAACCAGGGTTGCATTTACATCTCCCTGCAATGACAGAGGGGATGGATAGGACTCCAGCACGCTCCTGCTCTAAGAATAGTTTGGTGGCGGCTGTGACATTGGCCAGTCTGTCAAAACAAGGCATGGGCAAGTGGAAGGAGGGAAAATAGGAGTTTCCCCTTCTGTCCAAAGCCCCGGCAGTTCAGCCCAGTCTAGCCATCAATCACATTGTGTAGCAGAAAAACAGAAACCACTGTGATATGGCAGAAAAACTTGAGTGAGCAGCAGACAGCCAGGGCAGGAAGCTCACCATGCTGGTGCGATCCATGGCCTGACAGAAGCACATGGCAGCCTGCTGGAGTACTGGTGCTGCTTATCTCAAGCTGCAGCCCTGTCTCTGGCCAAGCAGGCTCTAGTGCAGAGGGACACGAAATAAAAGGCTGCAGTGATGAGCAGGAAGGGCTGTAAATTTCTCAGCTTTTTGCACAGCCTCTCATTATTGATCAGAACAGTCTAGGCTCATTTGTTGCTGAGTTTTGGTTATTATCAGGAAGTTAACATCAATGCCTCCGTACAGGCATTGTACAGTAGCTGCCTGGGCCACAGCTAATGCTACACCCTGCAAGCCTCCCTGCCTCTGACTACACTTCTAACCTCCAAAATTAGTGTCCTGCACAAGTGCCATTTAGTGAGCTAGAATTAGAGCAAGAAAATACCTTGCATGAAGTTAAACTATGAATTATGGGCTAGGAGGTGAGTGATGGTCCCCTGTGTGTCTGACTGTTTAGTCCTAATCCATTTGCAGAAAAGCAGTGTGGGAAATGCTGAAAGCCTGCCTCTGTCCCAGTAACAACCTATGTGATTAATGAGCCATCTGATATATGTAATTCTACAGTATCTAGTAGCAGAAAGGTCTGGTAGCTATTCATGAGTCTGATTTCTTGAGAAAGAAAGGGTGTATTGTTTCAGCGAGCAACCTGCAGAGAGAATCTGGTGTAGCATTACTACCATATCCATAAGCTCAGGAAATTCAGCCTCAAAGGGATATGCTATACTGTTATAAAACACCCTTTGACATGTTTTCACTGTCTAGAGGTGATGCGCTCCACAGGCCACCTGATATCATAAGTGAAGCATGGTGTGCCCCTTGCAAGCTCATTCTTGGAGACCAGTGGGCTGGGTGTTCTGTCCTTCACCAGCAGACCTCCGGCAGCTGCTTCTGGGGCAGCCTCAGACTGCAAGACGAAGAAAGAAGTCAAGGCATGCTGAAATGGCATCATGCAGGCAGCTGCAGTGGAGGGAGGTGTGAAGCAAGGGTGTGACATCTGCCATGTCTTCAGCATCGTTCACCAGCCATCCCGCAGGGTCTTTGCCCACCATGTCTGGATGGAGCATCCCAGTGTTTCCCAGCAGCTCCCTGAGGGCTGCTCTCCTCCAGCAGCGGGTACTGAGCTGCCTCAGCAGCACACAGGCATGCTGCGTGCATCCGATCTCTAGTAGAAGCACCAAGCCTAGGATACAGAAATAGATGCTGGAAGTTTTCTTCCTGCCTAACTGCCCCACAAACACACCACCACCCAGGGAGACTGTACAGACAGCTCCGTGCCTTTCATTAGCAGAGGTTCTCATGTGCAAATGTATGCCCACATGCATTTTCAAAACAAAATCTGGAATTTCACCAGACCAGGTGGTGCCTCAGGACAAGCACACTGCCATGCACCACTGTGCACCTCACCATGCGCCATGCTCTGGGATGCACATCCGAGCTGTCCCTTTGCCCAGCAGCATGCCCACCGCTGGTCCCAAGCTGTGGGCTGCAGACAGCACTGAGCCCACCTGCACAACAGCACTCAGCTGCCATGGCAGCGCCCAGCCACCCACCGAGCCCACCCTCAGCCCAGACAAGGCTGTGGGTGCCAGAGATGCCTGCCAGGCCCTCGCTGCTCCCGGGTGAGAACTGTGCCATGCTGGGGATGGCTGGACGTGGCCACTTCGAGTACCTCGTGGAGCTGCTGGAGTGGGGCAAGGTAGGGACCAGGGCCCCCTGGGAGGGGGTCGGCTGGTGCATGGGGGTTTCCTTCTCACTGCAGCCTTTTCTCAATTCCTTCTGTTGTTCCATTCCATTCCATTCTATTTTTGAGTATTTGTATTTTGTTGGCTCACTTAACCCTCGCAGCACTCTTGTGAGGCTGTCAGCTAAACCCTGGCAGAGCTAATGGTGCTGAGTTGGCAGCAGGCATTTCAGCAGCCCTTTGCTCTGGCAGTTTGTCCCATGTTAGCCAGTGGGTGCCACTGACTACATCATGCCAGCATGGTACTGGGTGCTTTTTCTGTCAGAGACAACTGGGGTGCAGTGCTGGAGAGGAGAATGTCACCAGCAGGAAATTATTTGGAGTTTGAAAACATTTTGAGGGAAACTGGCATGTGCATTTCTTACAGAAAGGGGGGAGAAAAAAACAGCTTCTCGTATCTGCTGTTGCATGTAAAAAAAAATAAAGGAGAAAGGAAAGAAAGAAAAAAACAAGAGGAAACACTTCTTTGCTCATTCAAAGATTCTGCTGTGATGGGTTTAAAAAATATGAAGCAGGCACTACATTTTTTAGCAGGTGCGATAAACAAAGGTGTTGGGAAGATTCTGTTTGTTCTGGATGCATCCCAGAGGCAGACTGGGTCACCTTCAAAGATGTCTTCATGCAGTGCTTTGTGCCCACCCTGCCCCTCTTCCAAGCATTGTGTGTGCACCCTTGGAACTAGAGAGAGAGGGATTTCCTCCACAATTCTCTGCTTCTCCTTGCCTGGGAGCAGTTCTGCCTGGGACTCCAGGGTCAGTTTGGACAGCCATGTCTTGCTCCCATCTCATCTACTTTATGGGTGGCCTTTTAGGGTGACAGCCCTTACGTTGCTAGTCCAGATCTACCTGAGACACGTCAATCTGAGCAGCCTGATTCACATGCCTGTTGTTCTGATGTTCTCTGCTGGCCCAGTTCTTGGGTAAACGTGCAGCTATGTGATGTATTTCTACCACTGTGTTCTTTGCCTGGGCAGCAATGTCTTTGCTCAGTGACATACGGCCTGAAATATCCCTTTGGCCAGTTAAGGGTGGCTGCACTGGTTCTGTCCTCTCCAGCTCCTTGTGCCCTCACAGTGCCCTCAGAGGAAGGCCAGTGTGGGCAGCTGAAACATCCTTGGCTCTGTGCGGCACTGTTCAGTAGCAACTAAAACCTCACTGTGCCATCAGCATTAGTTTTCTCCTAAAACCAAAACATAGCATCATACCAGACACTGTGATGGTTATCAATTTTGTCCCAGCTGAAAACAGGGCAACAACACACAAAATTATAAAGGGTTTCAGGAAAGAAACTCCTTTTTCTCCTAATTTCCCTGTGAGGAAGTAGCACGCCTGCCCAGTCTCTTGCAGCTGTGCAGCCTGTGCTGGCAGCTTGAGTCAGGCTTCCCTCCATAAGAGCATATGTTGCGATAGACAGCCAAGTTAGCACATCAGAGTGAAATGTGTGTGTTTATTGAAAACAGCTCTGTTCTTTGCACACAGAGCATCGCCCTGCCAAGCCTCATCCCCCGAGATTCTTGACATTCGTGAAGGAAAGAGGAGTCACAGCAGCTGCTGGGCCTTAGCAGACTTTCCATAGCAATGAGTGCTGTGTGTGAGGCCCCGCGCAGAGGCCTCTCACCTGCTGCATTTCCTTTTGCATGTCGTTATCTTCAGACTGAGGTTTTATATTACAGATCCATTGTAGCTTATTGATGTTACCAGGAGGTACTCTGCTGGGACAATGAAGCTTCTTTCTCAGGTGACATAAATCATGCCAGCAAAAGGAGACTTTTGCATGATAAACCATATGTGAACGAGGACAGGGTATTGCTTAGAGACTGCGCTGCTCCAGTTTTCCCCTTCCCAACCTCTCACGTCGATAAAGTTGTTGAAACACAGCTTTACAGGATTAATGTGCTGTGCATTAACTGCTAAACAGCTAGTTTTCATGGAAGGTACCCCTGCTGAAGAAAGAGGATGTGCTGGCAGCACCTTCCAGCCACACTCTGCTCTGTGCAGTGATGTCCCAGGGGTACGGTTCCCCATATGTCAGATCCTGGAGGCTGGGAACATGATCTCTTCTGGCAGTCATACTGTTTTTCCACTTGGCTTATCAGCCTCCAAACCAGGGCAAATCATTGCATAGTGTTGTTCCCCAGGAGAATGCTGCTTCACAAACTTGTTGTCTTTTTGTCTTTTGCTATTTCCTCATTCATTCACACCGCTCTGCCATCTCTTCCTACTCTCATCGTGGTTTCATATTTCTCCAGAAAAAAAAATACATCTAGAAAAATGAATGCTACCAGAAACAAGCCCCAAACTCCACATGCCATGGACACAAGAACCTCCTGAAAATAATTTTAGGAGCATTTGAAATTCTGCATGTTCTCTACTCTTAGCATGCTGAAGGCTGCTGGTCTCCCCTGCTGCCTTCCCTCCTTTCTTTCTGGTCCCATCACTGTCACCACGGGGAGCCCAATTTTGCCTGTCTCCTATCCTAGTCAGCAACTCTGAGAGACGCTGCCATGTTCCAGGTCTGCACTGCTCATAATTGTAACACCATGTCTCCTCTGGTGTCAGAAAATGAGTCCATGCATGAGCTTCCTGTAATTTGAACTTTTAAAACACATCCACCTTCTAAATTTCAAGCCCTTTATAAATAACTATTATATTTCATTTCTGCTAAATAGTAATATTTGTTAGGAGATACAATACTCTTCTGCACAGATCTGGAGGGCATTTTGGTCTGAATTTCATACAGTTCTGGGAGGCCTTTTAATGGCATTTCTTCTATTTGCTCAGCAAGTGATTACAAAGGATGGAGGGGCACAGCAGTATCTGCTCTGTAGACTATTGCCTGTAGCTGCTCCTTGTATGCCTGATGCTGTTGCCTGCCAGGTGTCCTAGACATGAAACAGAATGCGGTATACACAGCACAAGGTGAAAAAGCAAAGATACACTAACCAAAGGCAAATACTTTCCAAAGCTGAGCATTATCTTACTGTTGTGGCAGTTTGATGAGCACAGTCTTTATTGGTTGAGTGCTCTGTGTGCAGCAGCAATGTGACCTTCCAAAATTGTTCTGTCCAGCTGATCAGGTTATGGGATTCAATAGGAAACCCAGTGAACCATGAAGATCATGGGCCTGTAGCACATCCCTGCAGGGCAGATAAACAACCCAAACCAGAGCACTATGGCTTGATAGCTTTATATTTAAGGCCAGAAATCCTTACGCCATCCTTGCTCTCATTTTGATACACTCATGTCAGCGAGATACAGCTGAAGAACAATCATCAAGAAGGCAAAGGTGAGGTTGCCTTTGCAAGGCAAAGCAGACACTTTTCTCTCAAGCAGCATCAAATCCAGTCTTACTGCTGAGCTGTGTGTCATTCAGCCTACATGACTGAGAAAACCCTATGGAAAGCAGTGATCTTCACGGCTGGGCTCCTCAGGGTTGAGAAGATCCCACTGCAGACAACTTACAGTTAGATGAAAGTGTGCTACAACCCCATCGCATCCATCCCAACATAACGTGCTTCCATTGCTCAGAAGGAAAAGGGTCTCTCTGGTGGCTCAGTTCCCAGGACAGTGCTTGCTCTGTCCAATAGGTCAGGAACAAACCTCACAGGCATCCCCTATTCCTGCTGTGTACAAACTGGTTCTGCTGCCAGCACGCAGCTCAGGAGAGGAATCCTGGGTGGAAAAGCAGCATGAAAGAAAAACAGTCTTGGAAAATTTGGATTTAAGAGCTTGATAGTGGCCACAAATGTGGATGCTGAAGGCAATGGAGGTGCTGCCAGGATTCCCTGAGCTGTTTAGGGCAGCACTGTGCTGCTTCATACAGCAGGATCCTAGTCAGTGACCAAGTACAAATGTAGGATTCTTGCAGCTAATTGAAAACCAGTACCTCATCCTTGTTTGGATTGTATCGGTAATTAATACAGATGAGCACTTAGGGGACTGCTCCGTACTACTGTTGGAATTAATAAGTGCCATCTAACCTTAGGGAGGAAATGCTGACAGGCTCAGAGGTGTGCGGGTCTCACGGGTGCCTGCTGTGACTCCGCTCCCAGCCAGACCCCACTGATGCAAGCAGGACGGGGCTGCAAGGGGCGGCTGGACCACCTCGACTCCTCCCAGGGATTTGCTGATGTAAAAGATCAGCAGAAGAGGTGGTACGTTTGTGCACCTGGAAACAGCTGACAACAGCTTGCTGCAGCCACCCTGCTCAGACCAACTCCCGCGGGTGCCAACGGGGGGGGGGCACAGAACCCTAACTGCTCTTTTCTGCCTGCAACCTGGAGCTGACGCGGCTTTTGCCACGGTGGCTGCGGCAGTTCGAGGCTAGGGCGGACCAAGGTAAATCGGTATGAATGCAGGAGGGCGGCTTAGACCCTCGCAGGGCTTCAGAAGCCTTCTCATCCCCGTCACGTCTTGATGTAAGGAGATGGCAATGAACGCCCCGCTCTAAAGCCGGCGCGTGCCGCTGCCTTCATGCCCCGTCTCTGCCGGCGGGTCCCGCAGCGGCCCGACTCCGCGGCGCCCCCTGCCGGCCGGCCGTTGCCCCGCAGTCCCTGGGCGTGGCCGCCCCCCGCGGCGCGCAGCGGCTGCCAGGTACCGCGTCCCGCCGCCCGCCATTGTGAGCTGCCGCGGCTCCGGCCGGCGCGGAGCGGAGCGGTCGGTGGCGCCCTGCGGTCTCCGCGGCAGGAGGAGGGACCGGCATGGAGGGCGACGGGCCAGAGCCGGAGGTGAGCGCGGGGCTGGGGGGAGCGGCTTTGTCAGGGGGCCGTCGGCTGAGCCGCGCTTGGGATATTTGCATTTTTCTGTCTTTTGTTGTTTTTTTTTTTTCCTTTACTTGTTTGACGGCTCGGAGGTTATTTGCCAATGGATCTGAGAGCGGGGCGGCGGTGGGGAGCGCCGTGCTGCCGGTGATGGGTGGCTGGGATCGGCTCGCCTGTCGCGCGTCGGGGCTGCGCTGCCGCCCGCACGGTCCCGGCCGAGCGCTGCCTGCGGGCGGACGTGTTCGGCTCCAGCTGCTGCCCTGGGCGAACCACGGCAGCTCCGGTGCCCGTCGGAGAGCCGCACGGCGAGGAAACCGGCTGTCTGGCCAATTGGACGCTTGTTTGTTCATTTTGCCCTTCCTGAAAAGCAAGCAAGCTGACTGAAATGTGTGGCTTGCTATTGTTAAGAAGCATGGTTGCTTTCGTTCCGCCGCGTCCCTAGGTGCAATTAATCCTACGTGTCTTCTTTCCTTCCCTGCAATGCAGACGTAACCTAAAGATGAACCAAGTTCGTGTAGAAGCCGTGTGCTTTTCAGCGCTCATAAATGTTAATAAAGATTTGTTTGCAGTGCTAAGCAGAGCACCGCCTCAGGACAGCTAAAACCAACCATCATTCTGCAGAGCTGGGGTTTGGTGACGTGAGTAGGGACCACATCACTCAGAGGCTGGTGAGGCACTGGAACAGGTTGCCCAAGGAGGCTGTGGATGCCCCATCCCTGAAGGCATTCAAGGCCAGGCTGGATGTGGCTCTGAGCAGCCTGGTCTGATGGTTGGTGAGCTGCACATAGCAGGGGGGTTGAAAGTAGATGATCACTGTGGCCCCTTTCAACCCAGGTCACTCTATGATTCTATCACTGTGAACATGCAGTGTCTTACAGCTTGTGCTTTCTGCTTTTCTTTCTTTTCTTTCTGTCAAAGGTTGCTACCAAAAGTATTGAAAGAGAGCTCATCTGCCCAGCATGCAAGGAGTTGTTCACCCACCCGCTGATCCTTCCTTGTCAACACAACTTGTGTCACAAATGTGTTAAAGATATACTGTTTACAGTTGAAGACTCATTTGCTGATGCAGGTTCTGAATCCTCAAATCAGAGCAGCCCGCGGTTCCGAATCTCTTCTGCTAGCATGGACAAGATTGACAGAATTAGTAGATCAGGTATGTGTCAGAGCTTTGCATGTTTTTCTAATGTTATGTATTAAGCTGACTTGAGCTGAATGGTATCTGCATGAGTAAAATGTCTTCTCAGTTGTACTGATGAGGTTAACTAGATGACTTAGGATAGCACCGATCTCATTCTTTCTGTGATAAGAACAGTGGGAGGTTTTCATTTTAAAGACAAGGCATTTCACACAGAAGACATTTGTCTTTGTGGCATCATGTCAACGTTTGTAGCCACTGCCTGTTTATTTCAAATACTGTTGGGCACTGAGGTATAGATGTCAGCAGTTTTGTTGTCCTCCCAGATTTCAACCAGCCTGAATTCTGTAGTTTGGAATTCCTTCTCAGTCTTTGAGGACTTCTCAAATGATAGTGTTGTCCTGCCCATTTCATGATGTTTGCAGTAAATAAATGGTTTTCCATAGACGGTGACCATTGGGTGATTGAAGGAGGATGTGGCTATTAGGAGATTGTGCTAGCAGTCTCTTTCAGTATTTTGCTCAAGGCTTTAAGGTGCACTTAGCTTGAGGACTCGTAACACTCTGTGGTATCGTGCTATATAGATTCTTACTCTGACTGTACTCAGCTGCCTCTGTAATTCAGGGATGAGGTGATCAGATTTTACACAGATACACTGGAAGTATTTTATGCATGCCATGCATCTTAAAAGAAACCTCATCTCGGCTTTTAGACTTCATGCTGGAAGAATTGCCCACTATAAAACCACATTCCACAGTGCTCCAGAAGAGTCATGTGCAAGACACACCCTAAATCTATTTGCATTTCATGTTCACAGTTGTCCCCTTGCCAGTTTTCAAAGTTCAGATGCCACTGTCTTCACTTACGTGACACTTTGATTTATTCAGCCGTTCCCTGAAATTAGTTTGATAAGTAAATGCTGCGCTTGCCATAGCTTGGCTGACTTTGCTTGAAGGAATCAAACTGCTAGTTATCTTCATTCCAGCCCTGTTCCAGGATGTGGTGTGGACAGCCTTGAGGTGACTGATCTGTATACACAGTCCATTGCCTTCCTCACCTGCAGTTTCACAGGAGCCCACTGGTAACTGTGTTTTTCCAAGGAGGTCTGTTCACTTCCCCCCCTTCCCTGCCTCCCCCAGTAAACCTTCGCATGCATGGACTGAGAGCCTCCCTGGCCTTGCAGCTGTCATCTTTGACAAGGTGGGTATGGTAGCCCTAGGCTGGGTGCCTGGAAGGTGGTGAACACACCGTAGGTGACCTCCTTGTGAGAGACAGCATAGGAAGTGTGAAGAGGCTGTGCACTGGGAGCAGCTTTCTTGTGCTGCACTTCCTCTTTGTCCTGTTAACCCACCTTCATCTTGTTCTCCATCACTAGTAGAAACAAGGACCTGATGTGATGCAGCCCATCTTAGTGTGCAGCACAATCCACTTTGCATGCTGAAGGAGGCAGAGGCTCCTCTGAGGAGCTAGCACTGGGTGACTGTAAGAAACCAAATGCTCTCACATCCCGCTGTGCGACTGTTTTGGAGGGGAGAAGAATTTCAGAGACTCAGTAGCCAGTGTTTCTAGGGTTCAGTTCCCAGTTTTGCGGTAGTAGGTGGCTGTTTTTTTTTTCCCCAGGGTTTAGATGTACTGTTTTGTTAACACACCTGACAGCAGGACAGGAAAGACCCATTTGTGATGTTCCTGCGCCATTGAGATCTTTGCCATCTGCATATTAATGATGTTGTCATCTTCACAGTAGTCTGCCACCCTTCCAGCAGATAGAGTGTCATGTGTGTTATCTCCTGATCTGACTTGCTAGCTGGAGGAGATGAATGCTTTGCTAATGTCTTCATGCCCTTTCCATGAACTGCAGGAGAGTGCTGATGCTGGGAAAGAATTGTTTTCCCTCCATTCTCCCTAGTGAGTGTTGGGCAGGGGCATATCATAGGCAAATTGTCTTCCCAGACATTTTGGACTTGCAAAATGAAAATCATATGGAAATGGGAACTTTAAAGAACACATTTGAATGTTCAGGTTATGCTGCCTTTGCTTTCTTTGCTTCTGATGTCACAGATACCGTGCTCACGTTGCTCTCTGAGGTGTGAGCTGTTGTCTGTCAGAAGTTTGGTATTGCTAGTATTCAGCGTGCTTCCCTGTTCTGCAGCTGAATGAACTGTACAGGGCATCCCCTGGCTTAATTTGTTCTGTGATTTTCAATGGGATTTGTAATAAAACAACTTGATAAGAGTGAAAAGACACAAGATAACAAGCTAAGTGAAGCTTCACTTACCTAAGAAAGAAACATGGGTATTTCGTGTAGCTGTGTGCATGGCCTGTCAGCTGTGAAATCACTGTGTGTGAAAATGTATGAGGGCTGCTCCAAAAGCAGTGCCTCCTGTTTTATCACGTTGGCCCACAACAGCGGAGGTTGGTGGTATGGCAGGAGAGGCTGACCCTTCCCACCAGTACGTGTCACGCTTTGTTGCTGTGTGACAGGTGGTGGGAGAGGGGCAGTCTGACATGGAAGTGCACATGAAGCAAAGCTCTGTAATTGAATTCCTCCGTGTGGAAAAAAATGCTCCCATTGGCATTCATTGATGCTTGCTGAATGTTAATGGAGACCAAACAGAGGATGCTAACACAGTGAAAGTTTGACTGCATGGGCAACATTTTCCTAGCAGCAACTCTATCATAGCAGCTGTGAAGCGGAGAATCACCTCTGCTAGTGGAGATTTCAGTGAGTGCAGCATGCAGGCTCCTGTTCATTGCTGATGAAAATGCGTGGCTAACGGTGATGACTATGTTGAAAAATTGTGTTTTGTAGCAGAGAATGTGCTCCATCAAGTACATCAAGTTACTGTGTTCTTTGTATCTCTGCTGTTTCTGCGGAAGTAAATGGGAGGCATTACTTATGGAGCAACTTAGATAGACAACTTCTTCCTCCTGCTGTACTTTAGTTTTTCTTTATTTTTTCTCTTATGGAATCCTTACTGTCTTCACAAGGAGTGCCACGTGCTTGAGAAGTTTTGGGGCATTTAGATGTTTGAGATGCTGGAAAGAATGGGTCTGAATTCCTTGTTCATTGTGCATACACAGCTTGCATTTATAAATGCAATTTGCTTTAATGTGAAAAGGCCAGAACCAGTAGAACTCTTTACTGGGAGCAGTAAATGGGAATGTGTGTTCTTGTTAAAATCTAACACAGTGTTTTTAAAAAATCTTAATTGTATTTTATAAAGTATTGCTTGCATAAATTGTTGCATATTGAATGGAAATAAAATCTATTTGTTATTCTAATGCATCTTCTGTAATATTAGAGTAATTAATATGTTGGTGTAATTAGGAGGAAGCATGTAGTGTGGCTGTGTTACCATTTGTGTAGCATTGCTGGATGATGCAGAACTTGAGTATTTAAAATACACTTTTTTCTCCCTTTGTGTTTGTGTTTGACTATTACGGTTGTGTCACCATGTGCCAGGAATTAAATATTCTTTCGTTTCAGTCCTGCAGTATTTTAGCAGATCCAGGAGAGACAACAGCCGACACTCATCATTTGAACCATTGTAAACCAATGGTATATCTCACTTTTTGATTTCTAAACAACTTTCTGTTCATTGTTTGCAGCCTCACAGAGGAGGTCTTTTGGTTGGAGAGGTAGAAATGCTTCTCATCTTGTTTTGGCTCTAGATAGTGAGGTCTTCAGATCTCAAATATTGCTGGCTAGCATATAGATTTGTCAGTGGTCAAGTCCACAAAATGGCTTTTGCAGCAAGCAAAGGTACAGCAAAGATCTTAAGAAAGCTTTTCATTCTGACTTAAAGGTCAACTGGACTGGCATTGGGTTTAAGGTGAGAGCTGTTTTTTTGTGTCTGTGCACTGCTGGACATGCTTGATAGGTACAAATAATGTAAAGTCACTCTTCCACTTAAAACAAACAACAAGAAGAACAAAAAAAAAAGAAAAACCAAGAGTCTGTATTCCGGCTTTTTAATTCTCAGGAGTTTATACACTCCGTTTTTAGTAAAGCTGCTTTTTTACTAGAAGTGAAGACAATTACATTGTCTTTTTAACAATAACAATCATTAAAGTTACTACATGATCTTTTTAACAATTATAGGTCACCTTTTCAAGTTACTTTTAAACAACAGAAGGTCATACAGTTCTTCATTTTCTCTGAGCCCTCTTAGTTATGTCTAATAAAGAAGCAGACTGAAATTTACACCTTGTTAACTGAATAGGTGTTTCTGGATCTGGCAATGTAGTACATTGTTTTTATTTTTGTGCAATGCTTTGCCAAAATGAAATAAGGTAAAATATTGCTGTAGTATTGATAGGCATGTGAGCAGCCATTGAAGATAATGTTCCTTACAAGAAAGGAATGAGCTGAAGCAAACATTAACTGCATTTCACACTCAGTGTGAGGAACGCAGCAGTTAGGAGAATGCAGGCATTCATTTGCAGCAGGTAAAGATTGAAGGTGTCAGAAAAGAAATAAATAGCACAGGACTCCACCTGAGTTCTCAGAAAGTCTGTCCTTATCTGCTCTTTTTGCAGAAAACAGTCTTCATTTGGGTAAGATTAAAGTATTGTTTTGAGGCCACTTCTCTCAGCTTTTTCTTTCTTCCTAAGCATCCGTCCAAAAGCTGAGTTTGGGGCTGGCAATAGACATCTACATTTTTTAACACTTTTAGGAGAATCCAGTTGACTTTTAAAATATTTTTTTTCTTTTTCCTTTTTCCCTTTTTGTTTTTTAACTCACACATTTAATTTTATGTGTTGTCCATAATCACAGAATGCTGGTGATAGTTCACTTGGAAAACAGTTTTTGTCTTTAAGGTATCTTATCCCTTTACAAACCTGTAGCTGAAGGTTGGGCTCTTCTACATTTGAAGTGCTGGCATCTCTTCTTGGGAAGAGAAGTCTGAGCAGTGTCTGTGTAAGACATACCCAGGATTGCTCTTTGACTTGAGTCATCACAGTCTCCATTCTGGTATTTGTGAGTTCAGAGACTGAGTATGAGCAGTGGTATGCCTATTCCTTAGTTATTGGTAGAGTTATTCATTATAGGTGAAGTGGTCCTATTTCTTTCTTGTGATGATTCCTAGTATTTCACAGAATATATAGAGAGTGCATACTTGTTCTTTGGAAACCGGATTGGCAAACTGTAGAAGAAAATACAGAATGGATCTAAGTTCCTCTTGGCCACACATCTAATGTGACTACAGAGTCTGCAGGTTTTTGTTTCTCTGTGGGCATTTTGTTTGTTTGTTTTGCTGCATGGAATGCTTGCAGTTCAGTTTTAGCACACTGCAAGACAGCTAGGGATGACAGTGCTCCAAGTTATCCATCACTCCATGAGTGCTCTCTTTTTAAAATGCGAGCATATAAACCTTAGAAGCAGGAGTCAGGAAATCGAGCTAGTTCCTGTTGCATATTAGTATATTAACATTGTTTTAAAAGAGGCAATAAGAGAGTGTTTCTTTCTCTAAATATTGATGTGCCACAGCATGCAGTGCTGCTAAGGATGTACTCTTCCAGGTTTTAAAACGGGGAAAAAAACAGACCAGGCTCTTAGAGTACAGTCGGGGAAAAGGGATGAGACATCTTAAGAAATGCAAGGCTTGCCTGATGCTGGATGGCTTTCTACCAGCAGTGTCACCAGTCACTGCCAAGCATGGCCTGTGATGGCAGCAATTTTGTCCCATGATGGGCAGAATGAAAGGCCTCAATTGGACTGCAGCAGAGCTCACCTCTCTGTTACCAGTCCCACCTGTGAGCTGCTTTGCCCAGACTTCAAAAGCATGCTCCTGGATGAGAATTTCAAATTGTATTTTTAAACTTGACCACTGCACCGTGTTGTCTTTTTTTTTTCCTTCTTCCATGTTTTGTCATTGCTTGCTCTCTGCTGTAGTGAATTACTTGTAGGCATACATGCAACACTGTGCTGTTATTCTTTTAGTTTTAATAAATACTCCAGATCCCTTTCTGTAGATGTTGACTGCATGGCGCTGTATGCAAAATCCTGTTTTCCTTTTAGGCCATTGAAGGTGTGTGTGTGAAAGGTGTCTGTGTGGAAGCTTACATTTGAGATGAAGTTTGTGTCTTGCTGCTGTTCCTGTGCCTTGCATGTGTGTGTTGCTGTGTATGCCAAGTTACAGATATTGCAGCACACGCAGTTTGGGTAATTAATTTGCTTCAAGTAAGTACTAGGAAAATTTAAAATATTAAAAACAAAGAAACCAACCAACCAAAAAAAAAAAGCAAACAACAACAACAAAAAACCTCACACGCACAAAATCTACACCAAACCTCTGCTTCCTTTAGCCATCAAGCTGTGTATGGTGACTTGAGTCAGCTGTACTGTGATTGGTATGTACAGGAGGGCATCAGACTGACTGAGATTGAGAAACTGAGGCTGCCAGTTTGCACAAACTTACTTACCTTTTGGTTGTTGCTTCTTAGCTGATGGTCATATATGACTATCATGGGGCACATGGAGCACATTTCAAAGGTTTGTAAAACAACCACCTTCCTCTGCTAGCGTTGTTTAGGTTGCTTCTTTGCAAGAGATGGTGAGAGGCTGGAAGAGGTGTAGTAGGAAGGTGAGTTGTGAAGTGTTGGGTGAAGCAGCCACAGAAGAGCAGTGCAAGCCAAGCGTTTTTGGCTGGTGTAAAAGGAGTGCTCAAAAATAAATGAAACATCAGTACCTTTGAAAGGAAGAAAATGACTAAATACACCTAAGAACAAACTTCTCTTTCTGGAGAATTCATTTATTTCAGGACTAAGAATTCAGGTTTTAGTTATACCTCCTTTATGAACTTGTTAGCTACAGCAGAATGAAATCCTCTCTAAGGGATTTTAAAACTGTGGTCTAGCTGCAGAGGGTGTTGGATTTGTTTCCTTCTAGAGGGAATATGCATTAGGCTGAAATGCTGGCTCTGCCTGCTGCAGAGATGCATAAACAACTACTTTCTGATCATTGTTCTTCCTTGTTGTTCAGGAGTGAGATAGGGATGCACTCCTGCTTGCTAGCTTTAAGAACACTGTGCTGTTCAGAGTATTGGGGTCTGTTTGAGCAGTGTTTGGCACATGCTCCAGAGGCTCTTCTAGCTTGCAGTTCTACTTGAGCCTTCAATCTTTTTATTTGAAAGAGGTGGAGAAAATTGTGTGCATCTATTTGAAACTTTTCCACAGTCCCTTTTCAGAATAAAATGAGCTAGACATAAGAGATAGTTACACACTATCTGTGGTTCCCTGATTCAGACATTCTTCTTTTATTGGGGCTGTTCAGCTAGAGAAAAGCTTTGTCATCCTCCACATATTTTGACTAACAGTTCTGGCTGATAGTTCATACTGCAAATAGTTAGTTGCCGCTTTCCTCTTTTAATGGCTTCTCTTGGAATCACAGAATCACAGAATTATCAAGGTTGGAAAAGACCTAGAAGATCATCTAGTCCAACCATTACCACCAATACTTCCCAGCTAAACCATATTCCTCAACACAACATCCAAACGTCTCTTGAACACTCCCATGATCGGTGACTCCACCACCTCCCTGGGCAGTGCATTCCCGTGCCTGACCACCCTTTCCGAGAAGTAATATTTCCTAATGTCCAGCCTGAATCTCCCCTGGCGCAGCTTGAATCCATTCCCTCTAGTTCTATCACTAATGATACGAGAGAAGCGGCCGACCCCCAGCTCACTACAACCTCCCTTCAGGAAGTTATAGAGAGCAGTGAGGTCTCCCCTGCGCCTCCTCTTTTCCAGGCTGAACAATCCCAGCTCCCTCAGCCGCTCCTCATAAGGCCTGTGCTTTAGACCCCTCACCAGCTTCGTAGCCCTCCTCTGAACACGTTCCAGGGCCTCAGTGTCTTTCTTGCAGTGAGGGGCCCAAAACTGAACACAGTACTCGAGGTGCGGCCTCACCAGTGCAGAGTACAGGGGGACAATGACCTCCCTGTTCCTGCTAGTAACACTGTTTTTGATGCAAGCCAGAATGCCGTTGGCCTTCTTGGCCACCCGGGCACACTGTTGGCTCATGTTCAGCCGAGCATCAATCAGTACCCCCAGGTCTGTTTCCTCCACACAGTCCTCCAGCCACTCCGCCCCAAGCCTATAGCGCTGCCTGGGGTTGTTGTGGCCGAAGTGCAGGACCCGGCATTTGGTCTTGTTGAACCTCATCCCGTTGGCTTCGGCCCAGCTCTCCAGCCTATCCAGATCCCTCTGTAGGGCCTCGCTACCCTCAGGCAGATCGACACTCCCTGCCAATTTGGTGTCATCTGCGAACTTACTGAGGGTGCACTCAATGCCCTCGTCCAAGTCATCAAGAAAGATGTTGAAAAGGACAGGCCCCAGTACCGACCCCTGGGGGACTCCACTCGTGACTGGTCTCCAACTGGATTTGACTCCATTTACCACCACTCTCTGGGCCCAGCCCTCCAGCCAGCTCCTTACCCAGCCAAGAGTGTACCCACGCAAGCCACGGGCTGCCAGCTTTTGCAGGAGGATAGCATGGGAGGCAGTGTCAAAGGCTTTGCTGAAGTCTAAGTAGACCACATCAACAGCCTTTCCTTCATCCAGCAGACGGGTCACAGGATCGTAGAAGGAGATCAGATTGGTCAAGCAGGACCTGCCCTTCATGAACCCATGCTGGCTAGGTCTGATCTCCTGGTCATCCCACACCCGCCGCGTGATCTCCCTCAAGATAATCCGTTCCATTACCTTCCCTGGCACTGAGGTCAGGCTAACAGGCCTGTAGTTCCCCGGATCCTCCTTACAACCTTTCTTGTAAATGGGAGTCACGTTGGCAAGCCTCCAGTCTTCCGGGACCACACCCGTTAACAAGGAGCGCTGAAAGATAATGGAAAGAGGCTCAGCGATCACCTCCACCAGTTCCTTTAGCACTCTCGGGTGAATCTCATCCGGACACATGGACTTGTGACAGTCCAGTTGGAGCAGTGATTCCCTGACCACTTCTTCAAGAATCACAGGGGGTTCAGTCTGCTTCCCAGCCGAGACTACCAAGTCAGAGCTGGGGAGCCCTGGGAATAACCGAGATGACTTTTAAAGACAGATGTAAAGAAGGCATTCAGAACCTCTGCCTTTTCCTTATCCTCTGTGATCACATTCCCAGCCTCATCCAGTAAAGAATGGAGATTCCCCTTTGTCCTCCTCTTACAGTTGATGTATTTGTAAAAGAGTTTCTTGTTTGTTTTTACCCCGGCGGCCAGCTTAGATTCAAGCTGGGCTTTTGCCTCTCTGATTTTCCCTCTACATATCTTAACAGCCTCTTTGTCGTCGTACTGAGTTGCTCCTCCCTCCTTCCACAGGCGGTAGATTCTCTTTTTCTCCCACAACCTTAAGAACAGCTCCCTGTTCATCCACGCTGGTCTTCTTCCCTGCCGGCTCATTTTGCGGCTCAGGGGGACTGCCCGCTCCTGCGCCTTTAAGACTTCCTTCTTCAAGAGCGACCAGCCATCTTGGACCCCTTTGTTCCCTAAGACTGAACGCCAGGGGACTGCCCCTACTAGTCTTCTGAACAAATCAAAGTCTGCCCTCCGGAAGTCTAAAGTGGCAGTTTTGCTATTCTCCCTCCAGGCTCCACCTAGAGTCGAGAACTCTACCATTTTGTGGTCACTCCGTCCAAGACAGCCCCCAACCTCCACTTCTCCCACCAGACCTTCCCTGTTTGTGAACAGCAGGTCTATAGGGGCAGCTCCCCTCTAGACTAGAATAACCCAGATAAGTTTGTCTCAGCTGAAGAAAACTTCAGGGAGCTTTGAACTGGGATCAGCCTTTCTCCGTGGGAATAAGTGTCTTTCACTGGAATGTGTTGGAAGCTGTTAGTCTCTCTTTAGACAGCCAGTTAGCATAATGCTGGTTGGTTCCTAAGAGGTACACGTGTAGTGTTTCAAAAGGCAACATTTGAATGCATCCCCAGCTGAACTACAAACTACTGCATCATCTTTTAAAGGAGCACCTCTCTGAAGTTCCCCATGGTATGTAAATAACATAGAGTTTATTAGGTTTAGGAAGGCATACATTTCTTCCTGAATGAACCCTCAGTCTCACTGAAGTAGGTGGCCACATGCTGGGGCAGCCAGCCTCCTGTGCTTTGTGCAAGGATGCTGAGGAGCTCTGAGCAGTAGATTAGTAGAGAAATTGTTTTTATTTATGCCTGGCAGTGCAGGACATGCTTTGAGGAAAAACAGTATTGTTGGCAAAGGTGATACGAGAGGCAAAGCTGCAGGAAGCAGAAGGTGGAATTGGAACAGTTAACTTCATATTGACACAATTAAGTTTTGGACTAGTTTGTAATGTTCTCTGGTCTCAAACATTACAGTACCTTGTCATGGCAAATCTATTCTCTTTGGCTTGGCAGAGTGTTTATAAACTAGTGTTGTATTAGTTTGGATGACATCCCATGATAATTTGGGATTGGTTCATAAATTCTTGCACTTCTCTTTTTATGATCTGAAACTCTTCTGTTTATGCTCCTACTAATCAAGATTTGCTGTCTACACAGGCAGAAAACGCAACTCTTTGACTCCTAGAACAACCATGTTTCCTTGTCCTGGCTGCCTGCATGATATTGATCTTGGGGAACGTGGTGTCAATGGCCTATTTCGAAATTTTACTTTGGAAACAATTGTGGAACGACACAGACAGGCAGCCAGGGCAGCCATAGCTATTATGTGTGACTTCTGCAAACCTCCAGCTCAAGAATCCACAAAAAGCTGCATGGACTGCAGTGCAAGCTACTGCAACGAATGTTTCAAGGTACACCATCCCTGGGGAACTGTGAAAGCTCAGCATGAGTACGTTGGACCAACCACCAACGTCAGACTTAAAGTAAGTACACCAGATCTTAGGGAATTTTGATTGCTGTGCTCACATATAGCTTCAGACATATTTGTGCTGTGGCAGTTGATTTTTAAAACCACTGATGTTTTATGTACTTCTGCTGCCATTTGAGTAAATGATAAGCTTTTGTTTGTTGATGCCAAAGTAGCTTGAACATACTTGAAGGGGACTCTAAGCATTTTGTTTTACTACAGTTAATGGATTGTTTTTATATATTTATTCATTTACCTTACGACATAATGATTTTGAGCACCCATAATTGTCTTAAGGGAGTTTACTGGGAAGCACATCCTTGTAGATTTGTTGCTTGTAAACAGAGAGGGTTTTCTGAGTGAATTGGCAGCTGGGGGCTGTCTTGTCCACAGTGACCATGAAGTATTGAGTTAAAAATCTTTGGTGAAAGGAGGAAAACTGCCACCAAAACTTCAACTCTGGATGTGGGGAGAATAGACTTCAGGTTTCTCAGGTAATTAGTTGGCAAAGTCTCCTGGGAAACTGTTTTAGAAGGCATTATGGTCCATAGGTACTGGAGTGAACCACACTAAATTAGGAGGAGATGTTGATTCCCTCGAGAGCCTTGCAGAGGGAACTTGACGAATTGGATGTCTGGGCAATCATGCAACCAACTGCATGAAGTTTAACAAGAGCAAGTTCTGGATTCTGCATGAGGAGCAGGATGAGCCTGGTTCTGTGTACAGAGTAAGGGATAAGAGGCTGGAGAGAAGCCCCAGAGAAAGGGATCCGGTGGTTCTGGCTGATGGGTAGCTGAATGTGAGCAGGTGGTATCTGTGCTCTCTGGTGACAGCAACAGAAGCCAAGGTAACAGCATGGAGCTGCATCAGGGGAGGGTCAGGCTGGGTTTTAGGAAAAGGTTCTTCACCAGAGGGTGGTGGCATGGAATAGGCTCCCCTGGGCAGCGGATAAGGCCCCAAGCTGCCAGAGCTCAAGGGGCATTTGAGCAAAGCTCTCACATACAGGGTTTGAATTTTAGGTGGTCCTACATGGAGGCAGGAGTTAATCTTGATGATCCTTGTGGGTTCCTTCCAACTTCCAGAATAGGCAGTGATTCTAAATGTCGTGCCAAGGAAGATGCCTGTGTATGGCAAACAAAAAAACAAGCCCACAGAACACAACCAAACAAAACCCTACGCATGAGGATAGTTGCCTTTGCATGTTTTGAGCCTGAGCTAAATCCTACGCAAAGTATCTTTTTTGTCTTTTTCCTCCTTGCACTGAATAATAGCTGGAGGTGAGACCTCAGGTCTCTGCTGCTATTAGCATACCCTTCTAATCCTTCTTTGTAGCTAAAGACAACAGTGCGATTGCAAATTTTCTACTTTACACACTACTGCTATGTTCAGACAAAACACAGTGCCTGCAAGCTGCTGTCACTTGTGTTTCTCTTGCTAAGTGTGATGCAGGACATGGGTGTACCTACTTAAATTCAAGTTACACAACAGGAGGAATTGTCACAACTGCCCTCTCTCTAGCAAAAAAACACAGTAAGTGTTAGTGTCCCAGAATTAGCCAAATGCATGTGCTTAGTGACAAGAATTGTGCTGTGGGCTGACTTTTGTGAATTTCCTAGTAGCAGCAGTGCTTACTTGATGAAGCACTCCAGAAGTGCTTGGATGTTGCTAGGTTTTGATCCCATGCAGGTGGTATCATGGTGAATCACTCCATGTATTGGGGGCCAGACTGTGGGAGAGAACTTGATTAAAAGTAGCCCTAGTGTGTTGCTTCTGTCCCTTGTACAGAAGCATAGGGGAAGGCTTTAAGTGTTATCAGTAGTAAATCTCTCACTTTTGAGAGATTTTTTTGAAGACTGAGGAAAGAAAAGTGCATTTTTAATTACGGTATGTTGTTAAGACTGTAACAGAATGAAAGAGTATTTGTGAGTCTCCTAAATAATGTTCCTGGTTGTATCATTAATTTAAAACTGGAACGCAGAGCATTTTTTAACATGTGTGGTGGGGATGTGAGAAGCACACAGTAGACTGATTGTTCTTGAATTTTTAGGGAGCTAGACAAGATAATCTGCTTTTTCTGTCTCTGATTTGCAGGCTACACTCGATTTACACAAGAGGTAAATAAAAATATTTGGTTTCTGTTAATTGTGGCCAGACAGTGCTGTGGAAAAAATGACTTCCACGGGGTAGGAGATGATTGCGGTTCTTTGGAGATACCTTTTTCCACAGCTGATTTTGCTGAAAGTTTTTTCTTTTTTCTTTTTTTTTTTTCGATTAAATAAACAAGACAGTGACAATTGGGTAGCTTATCATGTGTTCTGCTTAATGATAACACTGTATACCAGGGTGCTAGTGAGACTAGTGTCTTTTGCCTTCTCACCATAGCCCAAGATAAAGTATGGTCTTGAGAGCTGTTTTCAGGGATGTTCAGCAGTTTTCACTTAGTGTGTCCATATTTATGCTAGTGGACTTTTTTTCTTTATTATGGCTCTTTTGTTTTTCTTCCCACCCCCTTTTTTGGTGTGGATGTCTGCTGTTTGAACTTGGAGGTAGGCGTTTTTCTCCCTCGTTTAGCAGTTACTCCAACATATACATTCAGTTTTTGAAAGATGATTGTTAGTGAATGCCAGACTTTTCAGAACATTGGGGCTGATACTTGAGTGAACAATTGTAATTGGAATCAGATGGGAAACAGTAAATGAAACAGAGCCTTTTGTCTTTAAAAAGACTGTGAGTGATGTTAGAGGCTGTATTTCGCTTCAAGAGCAATAGCTATGTAGCCATTCTGAGCCTAGTTTAGATTTAAATCACTCCTGTATTATGCCAACTCTTGCTTTAGGAAACAAATCCTAGCTCTTTTGTGAGAGAATTGAGGTGCTGACCTGGAGACAATAGAATTTGAGAGGGTGAGTGTGTTGTATATATTGCATTTATAGTTCTGAAGATGGCTAGAGGTATTTTGCAGCATGCAAGGAACTCCAGAGATTAGCAAGATGATTAACTGCAGTATGGAGGCTGCTTGATGTGTACATAGATAAAAAATTGTGGACAAAAATAAAAATGTGGCATGTAAGTTGAATATAACAAAAATCCATTGTAGGAGTCACATGCTGCCTTGGGATGGTTGTTTGTCTTAATGGTTTCTTTTTGGAAATACCCTTTCATTCTTTGCTCTCTTTTTCAGATTCTGATGTGTCCAGAACATGAAATGGAGAAAGTGAACATGTACTGTGAAATCTGCAGAAGGCCTGTCTGTCATCTTTGTAAACTGGGTGGATCTCATGCAAACCACAGGATAACAGCAATGAGCACTGCCTATAAAACTCTGAAGGTAAAGGTAAACGTTGTTTGACCTGAACTTAAGAAGAAAAAGTACACTGAGCTTCTGTTGTAAGGGCAAACTCTCTCTGGCAGGAAGCCTGCACATGTCCTTGGAGGACATTGGTCATGAGGCATGCTGTTGTGCAAGCTCTGTTAGTGTATATATTAACGTGACTTAGCACATGTGGGAAAATAATTTTTCTGTGACCATTTCAAAGTGCTTCCCCTTAATTTAGCCATTTGTGCAGCAGTACTGACCCTTTCAGAAAGTTTAATGCATTAATAGTTTGCAGTCCAGCTGGTGCTACTGGGTAATTTCAGGCTGGTTCCCTTGTGTCTTGGATGAACTGACACTTCAAAAGCACGTCAAAACAATTTGAAACTTAAGTGTCTCGTGTGACCTTGCATGTTGCTGAAGCTGTGTAGCTGTTAATTAACTAAGTACAGTACAATCAAGAAGACTTGCAAACATTGTTTTGTTACTACAAAATGATTGCTGCTATTTTTTCCCCTTTCTTCTTCTCTAGCTCTTCTCCACAAAAAAGGGGGGAAGAGGAGAACAGAAAAAAAAAAAAAAGAGAAAAGGGAAAAAAAAAAAGAGAGACATTTTTCCTTCCTGCTTTTTGACCTCCTTAATATTTGCAAAGCTGTTCCTGTACTGATGTTAACTTTTGAAAATAGGGAAGTGCAGAGACACACATAAGCTCTGCTTCAAACCACTCATTTCTCTAATAAATCTTACTAGAAATGAGTTGATAACTAGCAGGGCTTTTCTGTAAGTTGTAATAATGTTCTTAAGCCTCTGGTTCCTCAGCCAAAAAGAAGATGACTTCTCAGGGAAGGAATGAGACTTCTTGAGTTGCTTTGTGTTGCTTGCTCAAAAGAATCTGTCACTGTGGTCATTTTGGGAAACTCAGCAGTTCTTTACAGTGTTGACTTACAAAGACTTTGACACTGCCTTCTTCAGTATTCCCCTGGGGAAGCTGGCAGCCCATGGCTTGGACAGATACACTCTTTGCTGGGTAAAGAACTGGCTGGATGGCCGGGCGCAGAGATTGGTGGTGTTAAATCCAGCTGGTGACCCGTCATGAGTTTGTGTTCCCCAGGTCTTGGTATTGGGGCCTGTCTTCTTCAATATCATTACTGATCACCTCGATGAGGGCGTTGAGTACTCCCTTGGTAAGTTTGCAGATGACACCAAGTTCCGAGAAAGTGTTGATCTGCGTGGGGGTAGGATGCCTGTCAGAGGGATCTGGACAAGCTGGATCACTGGGCTGAGGCCAATGGGATGAAATTCAACAAGACCGAGTGCTGGGTCCTGCACTTTGGCCACAACGACCCCAGGGAACGCTACAGGGTTGGGGCAGAGTGGCTGGAAGACTCCATAGAAGAAACAGACCTGGGGGTGTTGATCAGTGCTTGGGTAAACACGAGCCAGCAGTGTGCCCAGGTGGCCAAGAAGGCCACTGGCATCCTGGCTTGTGTCAGAAACGCTGCTGACAACCGGAACACGGAAGTGATCCTCCCTCTGTACTCAGCATTGGCCAGGCTGCCCCTTCAGTACTGTGTTCGGCTTGGGCCTCTCATACAAGAAAGGCAGAGGCCCTGGCGCGTGTTCAGAGAAGGGCAGTGAAGCTGGTGAGGGCTCTGGAGCACAAGTCTTACGAGGAGTGGCTGCCAGTCTGGGATTGCTCAGTCGTGATAAGAGGAGGCTCAGGGGTGGCATTATTGCTGTCCACAACTACCTGAAAGGAGGTTGTTGAAGGCCTCTTCTCTTGCATAGCTAGCAATAGGATGAGAGAGAATGGGCTCAAGTTGTGCCAGGGGAGATTCAGGTTGGATGTTATTATATATTTCTTCTCTGCGAGTATGGTCAGGCACTGGCACAGGCTGCCCAGGGAGGTGGTGGAGTCACCATCCCTGGAAGTGTTGAAGAAATGTTAAGATGCTGTACTGACGGACATGCTTTAGTGGGAAATTTTCGTGGTGGGTGTACAGCTGGACTAGATAAGGTCTTTCCAACCTTGGTGATTCCCTGATTCTGTGACTTTCACTGATAGTAGACTGCCAGCCTTGCTACAAGGTAAACAGAATATTTACTGAGTGACTTATTCCTGCTGTTGATGTGTTTGGTTTGGAAATCCTTGATCTGATTGTTTGCTATTCTATTTTAATAGGAAAAGCTTTCAAAAGATATAGAGTATCTCATCAGTAAGGAAAGCCAAGTAAAAGCTCACATCTCACAGCTGGGTCTGCTGCTGAAAGAAACAGAGGTAATGATGATTTGCTGTATGTGAAGGGGTTGTCCTTGAAGGGACACAACAAGGGCTGGAGCTGTTTCCAGCACAGTGTTTCACTGTCTATATTGAGGGCTGGAGGGTTAATCTGAAACAATTTCTGTAAAGGCTGTGCTAGTCTTCTCACTTTAAAGCCATTCCGTCAGTGTGGGAAATTTAGGCAGTGTACAGGGGAAGGGGAAGTTTTGGTTTCCAGTGTAAATTTGAAATAAGGCTTATGTCGCCCACTACAACAGGCTTATTTGATACTTCAATCAAAAATAGATGAGTTGGACCTAACGCTCTCTGTATTAGAGGAAATGCATTGCTTACGTTTTCTGATTATTTTGAGGATGTTGCAGTGAAGTCAGAGTTAAGATAACATAGAAGACAAAGGTGGGGGCATACTTTGCATGCAAAATGCAAAACTGACAGAAATTGCAGGAGCTCCTGGCCCTGCCTTTTCCTGGATGCACATCGTATCTGTGCACCTATCTGAGGCAGTAGTCAAGAGTGGTCCTGTTGCTCCAAGGGAACTGGGTGTTGCAACATGACACTGGGCTACCCTGGGAAACATACAGAAGTCACAAGGTTTGAGATCCCCTATGGTAAATTAAGGTGAAACAACACCAAACAATCAGTTAAATATTTGCTTGGATCTCACTGTGGTACTTAGATTTATGTCTGTATCTTATTGGCTGTGAGCCATGACAACATGCCTTGCATTACAGCACCTGGATTCAGCAGTGTCACAGTAGTCAGGGTTGTTTATCTGGTGCTGAGCACACATGCCTGAACTAGTAGTCTTTTGATTTCTATGTGCTCACAGTCCCCCCTCCCACTAATGTGGAGCTCAAGTCACAGTTTGTGCAGTTCCACTGAGCATGTACAGTCCTTCTTCAGAATTTGCCAGAAATGAGCTGGGGTCTCAAGTGGTTGTCAGACTGAGATACGACACTACAGCTGCTCAAGTGCAGTTTGAGGTTTAGAATACGCTGGAAATTGGTCAGTGGGTTGGAGGGTCTTCAGGTGTCTCACTTTCCCACTACTTGAAAGATTACTTGTTGAGCATCTTCCCCTCCCCCAGTAAGTTCTTGTGATGTTGCTGAACAGGTCTTCGCAGGCTCAGAAGATAAGGAAATCCATCTGGAGAAGTTGTGTCTTGCCTTGATGAGGTCTCCTCCTCCAGCATCTCCTTATCTCCTACCAAGTGTTTAGGACATTAAGCTATTTGCTTCTCAGCCTCTTAGAGTGAGAAGTATCTTGGGCAGGAAAACTTCAGATCCACCTGCTTTTATAGTGCTTTTCTATGAGCTGTTTAGGCAGAGAAATGTCCTGTATAACCCAGGGCATAACCGGAGAAATAATTTCCTGCTCTTCATTCTCAGTGTTAAGATAGTAAATATATACTAGCTTGGGTGCAATGTTGCTTGTCTTTCAGTTCTTTAACAGTATAACAAAGCTGTAAGTCTTAAAAGCAGATGATTAAATTGCTTTTACAGTTTGTAAAAAAAACCTGTGTGTTTCCTTACACAGACACAGAGCTACGAGATCGGTTTAAAATGCATTTTGTTCTTTCCTAGTGCAATGGGGAAAGAGCTAAAGAAGAGGCATCTCAGAGTTTTGAGAAATTAATTAATATCCTGGAGGAGAAGAAGTCTGCAGCTCTTAGGGCAATTGAAGTATCTAAGAATTTAAGGCTGGACAAATTGCGAACCCAATCAGAAGAATATCAAGGTCTCCTGGAAAATAATGGCCTTGTAGGATATGCTCAAGAAGTGCTTAAAGAAACTGATCAGTCCTGTTTTGTTCAAACAGCAAAACAACTTCACATCAGGTATCTCAGTTATCTTCTGGGTTAGGTACAGGTTCTGCTGATGCAGGATGTCTGGTCAAGTAGGTTATCTTAACACTTGCTAGCGGAGTTCTGCGTGTAGTACCTTTTATTGCAGAACCTCATAACCAGTCCTGGTGCAGTTCAGAAGAGATTACTGTGGTATAGTGTGTGTTTAGAAGTAGCACGCCAAAGGGATTCTGTCCTTCTAAAGCATCTAGCCCTGCTTAGTAGAACTGCAGTGGAAGGGCAGTCTTTTCAGCTCACTGACACATTCTTTTACGTAGTGATTATATCAGCTGTTTCCAAGTTAATCTAACAGGTCTTTTCTGACTTTACACTTCTGATCTTAATAGTTGGTCACAATTAGCACTTCCCATCTGTTTTGTTCTTTGATCAGAATGCAAAAAACTTTAAAGATAATGTTTGAACTTTCACTTGTTCACTATCCTTACCTTCATGTGCACAAGGATTTTAATCTTTGCATTTAAATTCTGCATAGTAAAGAAAGTGAGACTTCAGTATTTTTGTTTTTAGAAATGTACACTTACACATTCCCTTTTCTTTTGTCTGCCATCCCTCCACTCCTGTGCTTTCAGAATCCAAAAAGCTACTGAATCTCTGAAGAGCTTCCGGCCAGCAGCTGAAAGTTCTTTTGAAGATTTTGTGGTGGACACAACCAAGCAAGAAGTGATCCTTGACGACTTGTCCTTCTATTCCAATGGTAAGTTGCAAGAACATCAAGTCTTTGGTGAGTTATAGCTTTAAGAGCTTCTCTGGAAAGGGTGAGAATTTTTGCAGGGCTGCAGTTGCAGATCTCAGTGAGGTATGCTGACTTGCACTGATCCTTCTGTCTCCATGATTCACACAGCATTACCTAGCAGCATTACCTAATTGCTCTGACAGGCAAGCTGGGATGTCATCAACTTCTGTACCAGCTTACATTGGCTTCTAAATTATTGTAGTTAAGTAACAATTAAGTCTTAGTGGAAGCTTGTTTTTGTGTGCGTGGAAAAAAGTGGGCATTTGTAATGCTATTAGTTTTTTTTTTCAGCAGTTTGCACAAATTAATAGCACAACTTTCAAATTAAAAGCAGAAACTAAAGAATTCATTTGAGTGAAGAAACACAGGCAGTGTCAGCTTTAACTGTGCAAATCGAATTATTTTCCACTCTTAAGCTCCTGAGTAAAGAATGATACAGATCACTCTAAAACAATGTACCTCTAAACTTCTGGATTTTTTCTCCTTAATCTATGGCCTTGCAGGTCTGGAAATACCAGAAATCAATGAGGAGCAGTGCAGAATGTATAACAGAGCTGTGATCAGCTGGGAATCCTCTGGGAAGACAGACTCTGCTGATATGTATGCTCTACAGTATCGCAAGCATAGTAGAGAAGAGGAGAGCGTGATGTGGCAGGAGGTTGAAGTTTACAGCAAAAGCAAAGTCATATCTGATCTTGATGATGACAGTAACTACGCCTTTAGAGTTCGAGGATACAAAGGGTCCATCTGTAGCTCGTGGAGCAAAGAAGTTATTTTGCGTACACCTCCTGCTCCAGGTACTGGGCTTTCTTATGTCCACCTGCACTGGAAACCACCTACAGTTCCCAGACTTCTATCCCATTATTGGTTGTATACATATATATGTATATAGAAGCACTATAATAAACAGTTTAATTATCATTCTGCAATTATTAGCATGCCTGACAATCCTAATAGCTTTTCATAGTGAGAATTTCTAATGCCAATGTATGTTAAGATGCAGTTTATAAGCACAGAGAGACAAAAAATATTTGACTAACAGGAAATTCTTGGAATACTGTTTTTCAGTTCTTAGCTTTCTTTTTGATGACAAATGTGGGTACAACAGTGAACGTCTCCTGCTGAATCCAGAAAGAACCTCTGTGGAAAGCAGGGCTGGATTTCCTTTGCTGCTAAGAGCTGAACGCATGCAGTTTGGATGCTACACAGCCCTGAATTATATCATTGGTGACACTGGTATTGCAAAAGGGAAGCACTTCTGGGCTTTTCATGTAGAAGCCTATTCTTACCTGGTAAAAGTGGGAGTTATTTCTAGCACCAAGATACAGAAATTTTTCCACAATACGCACGATGTGACAAGCCCAAGGTAAATTCCAGCAATGTGCATGAAGCATGTTTTGTGCAAGAAGTTGGTTGGGTTTATTTTATTTCATTTTATCTTGTTTTGCTTTATTTTATTTTATTTTAATAATGTAAAAGCAAATGTAGTCTCAGTGAACAACTTGAACCTAACCAGTGGAAAGTGGCTTAAAGCAATATGATATATGCAGGTTGTCCCATTCCTTTTCTTGTTCCCTGCTGTCAGTAGAGAGTTTGAATTACTCAGGGTCCCATCATCTTTCTTTTTTGGAAAGGAGTCAGGTTTGTGCAAATATTGAGATACATCAGTTAAAGCAAGAAGGTGGAAAGAAATCCATTAGCTGTGAGATTGAAGCAGTTCTTGGTTGTCATTAGGCAGACCATTAGCATGGTAGATTGTCAGCTGTTCAGAGGTACAGAGTTCACAGAGTTGTCTGTCTGTGTAGTAGCTTGCATCATGATGGATTCCAAGTTGCTTGCATATCATTTTTGGATTGCTGCTGAGCAGAAGTCAGAATACTGTGAAGAAACCAGCACAAAGGTTTCCAGTTCTCAATTACAGCTACAGTAAACTCAGATATATCTAGAAACGGAAGGCTAGGAAGGTATTGTCTGAAGACTGTAGCTTCATATCTTAACAGGTGTATTGCCTTCTTCCTACACAACATAATAAATCTGAAAAAATGCTCATATCTTCAGTTTATTAGTCAGTGTAGTGATGTCAGTGTAATGTGGCAGTTGCATGGAAACCTCTTAGAAAAACAGTGATGTTAGATGTATTTATTGGTGTTATTTAATACTATGTAAATAAAGTTAAACATATCCTGCCTGTAATGATCAATCATATTTGCAGAACTATCTGTCAAGTTACCTAATTTACTGTACCTGGTGGGTTCATTAATCATTACCTACCATAAGCAGATTTACATAAACTTGGAACTTAATGGCTCCTTAGCAAAACCTTCTGTTGTCTTACCCTCATTAGTTCAGCTCCTGTTAGCTGTTTCAAGCAGCCCAAGTGGCTTTTCACTTACAAAATGTATCTTTCCTTCCAGCACTGTTTTATTCTACATTATATTCTGTATTTTTATTCTACAAGCTTTTGGTTTTTGTATAGTGTTACCCATCTTACAGAAATGTTTTCTCTAGCTCACACGGCAGACAGTATTTGTGAATCCGGCAAGAGCAAATGGTTGTTTTTCTTTTCTAGATCTGAACAAGACAGTGGTCATGACAGTGGGAGTGAAGATGCCTGTTTGGATTCATCACAGCCTTTTACACTGGTCACTTTGGGCATGAAGAAGTTTTTCATCCCCAAGGCAGCTGCTGACCCAAGGGAAGCTGCTGACCCCAAGGATGCAGCAAGTAGAATCCTTCCCCTGCCCTCCTGCATGGGGATCTGCCTTGACTGTGACAGTGGCAAGATGGGCTTTTATGATGCCAACCACATGAAATGCCTGTACGAGTGCGAGGTAGAATGCTCGGGCATAATGTACCCAACATTTGCCTTAATGGGTGGTGCAGCAATTCATCTCAAGGAAGCCATCCCAGCAAAGTCCTTGGAATATCAAGATGACGTGTAGGCTAGTGATCTCCCGTTGCTGTTCCGAAATTAAAAATAAGAGCAGAAGCATTTTACCTTAGTTTTCAGTCCTGATTGAAATACATCATACCTAAGTGCTGTACAGGAGTCTTTGGGTCACACTTCTGTGTTGCTTTGTTTGTTTGTTTGTTTGAATAGTCCAGACACTTCCAACAAAAGGAAACGTTCTTCCAGGAACTCTCCTGCCTTTCTTGTGATCTGTGTGATGGTGATCTCCACAAACTTTCCTCCTAGGGAAGGTGGGGAGGAAGTTTGACTAACAACCAAAATTACTTTTCAGGGATAGAAATCTGCCTTTTATGTAACATAGATTCTCATATAGTCAGTTTTGAGTTTAACAGACCAAACTGACAGTATGTGATTGCCATTATTCTTTGACATACCTGTCTTAATGCATCTGCAGGATCAAAATTGCACTAATAGAATAAAAAGCAGTGAGAAATGAAAACTGCAGGTGAACATTTAGACTGTATTTGGAAGGAGGAGGTTAAGCTAGAAGCTTTATTTCATGTAAGTGTGATATAACTGTAAGCTGAAACTAGTTCTAACGCCTGATGTAGAGTTGGTTGTATAATTGTAAGTTCCTGTACTGTTCCAGGCTTTTAGTGTAGACATAAAATATATAAAGTGCAATTTGACCTGAAACGTCAGACTTCCAAGTCTGATATCAGAAGTTTTTGCATGTATGAGTAGCAGTACCTGGTTTTAGGCAAAAGTAAATGAATACTTGATATGACTAATAACGTGCAAACTTTAAAAAAATCATGTATTTCTGTTAATACATGTTTTTCTAATTTAATTTTTAAATCTAACAATGGCTTTTTAGTAAGAATGATAAAATGCACTGATTCAGTTTTGAGACTCAATTTCTGCCTTAAAAGGCATCTCTGCTCAGATTTCTGTTCCGCTCGTGTTAAAAACTGTATCATGTTGAAGAAATTTAGACAAACAGAAATCAAATGTTTGAGTACTTCTAATGTTAATTGTGGAAAAATAAGGTTCTGAAGTGAAGGACATTTCTAAAATACACTCGATTTTTTATGAATTTGGGGATATAATGTTGCATCTTGATGAATGTGAAGTATGTTTACTGAGTATCTGTGTATAGCTGTAGAGCAATGAACTGTGACCTGAAAATTGCAAGTGGGCACCACTGGTGATGGACTGACCATTTGTCTTGTTCTTAGAGGTCTGTTCCAAATGTTATGATTCTTTGGTCCTCTCATCTTACAAGACTGGCTCTCTATCTGTGAAGGATGATGAAATAACTAGGATCACAGCTTTAAGAACACTGTGCTGTTCAGAGTATTGGGGTCTGTTTGAGC
>JAPSGF010000180.1:0-57706 GCA_035772895.1 Perdix hodgsoniae
CAGCAACACTGCTCATGATAATGCTAAACAGTGATGAATGAACTTCACAGAGTCCAACTGCAGTCTCATGTTTATTTACTATGAACACACACTCATCCTTCTCTGCCTTTCAAAAAAATTGGTACTCCTTCACAGTCATTTTCAACACTTACCCCAGAAACTCCACTTGATACCCACCAGCAGAACATCTAAAGCGAGAGACAGTGCACCCTCTTCAGCTAAGAAAACAATGAACTGCATTCTGCCCCAGAAAACAGAAATACCTGGAAATTAACAAAACAGAGAAACTAAGTCAGACAAAGATAAATATTTAAATAGCAAAAGTTACTGTAAGACAAAGCATAAGCTCCAGTAACCAAAAAGCACACCGCTGTGCAAAGAACCCAGTGCATGAAGAAACCACAACAAAAGGTAAGATGCAAAGGAAGAGGAATATATTTAAGGCAGTTAAAAGCACAGACTCTTAGGCAAAAAAATAAAGCTCACCTGAGCTCATTATGGCCATTTTGAAAGACCAGCCCAGGGTGGAGACCCAGGGAAGGCAACCAAGAAACTCACACCAACACTGCTCATGATAAGGCTAAACACTTGTTACTGAACTTCACAGAGTCCAAATGCAACCTTAAGTCTGTTTACCAAGAACTCATATTCATCCTTCGCTGCTTATCAAACAAATTGGTCCCATTCCACTGTTGTTTTGGAACACTCACAAAGTATCCCAAAGTAAACAAAGTATCTCAAAAACAGTTAAAAGCACAGAGTCCCAGATGATAAATCTCACCTGAGCACAATCTGGCCATTTCAAGGGACCACTCCGGGGGGAGAAACAACCCCAAAAACGCCTCAAAAGAAAAAAAAACCCACAGCAACCCTACCTGCATCCAGAGCACAGCACCGCACCTACCAACCACAATGAAAGCCAGCTCCCATGTGAGCAGCCGGAAGCACGGCTTTTGAATGCCGGCAGGGGGGCGGAGCCAATGACGCAGCAGACTGGAAAAGGTCCACGTAGGCGGAAGGGGCGGGGCCTCGGCGTCGGGGGCGGGGCCTCGGCATCGAGTCGACATTGGTAACACAATCAGTAAAGCTGAACAAAAACATCGACTAAAAGGTGCCCCAAACAATTCCTTTTTGGTGGCCAAGCTAGCAGGCGCTGTGCCCTAGAGGTGTCCTGGGGCAAGCCAAGGTTCAGTAAAGCAGAACAAAACAGTCTCAATCTCAAACACAAGCTCAGATTCTGAGATCCATTAATTCCACATAGACTCTTCCTAGACTTCACCAAAGCCTTGGACAGGATCTCCAACAAAACAGTCCTGTGGAAACGGGCTGCCTGTGGCCCGCTGGATGGCTGTACTCATCATAGGGTCGACGATGGGCTGCAGAGCCCTGTCTGACTGATAGCAGTTCCATAGGACTCCATAGAGGCCCCGCCCCCGATGCCGTGGCCCCGCCCCTTCCACCTCCATGCACCTCCTCCCGACTGCCACATCATCAGCTCCGCCCCCCTGCCAGCATTCAAAAGCCAAGGTTCTGGCTGCAGGGCTCAGATGAGAAGAGCCCTTCATCATTGCTTGAGGCGCAGTGCTGTCTGGGGGAGGCAGGTAGGGTTGCTGCAGGTTCGCTTTTCCACCGGGTCCTGGCCGGGGCGGCTTCACCCCCTGGGAGCGGTCCCTCAAAAGGGCCACACTGTGCTCAGGAGAGATCTATCATCTAAGAATCTGGGGTTTTCACCACCTTTCAAATACTTCTCTCCCTTGCTGTGTTTCCTTCTGTTGGGCTTTCTTGATGCACTGGGTTCTTTGCACACCAGTGTACTTCTTAGTGACTGCAAGTTTTGCTTGGTTTCACTATTGCTTTTAGTATATTTTTTCCTGACTTTGTTTTTCTTTTTCCTTGATATCTAGGAATATTTGTTTCCTGGGACAGAATGGCATTCCTTGTTTTCTCAAGTGCCAAGGGAGCACTGACTCTTCCCTCATATTTTCTGCCGGTGGGTCACAAGCGGAGTAGGTGTCGTAAGTCTTCAAAATGACTGTGAGGTTATGCTGAATTGTTTTAATTATAGAGAACGATGAGTTCTTGGTAAATAAACATATGGATGCAGTTCGGCTCTGGCAACTTCAGTAGTCAGTGTTTAGCATTAACATGACAGCTGTTGGAATGAGTTTCTTGGTTGTCTCCTTTGGGTCTCTGCCCTGGGCTGGTCCTTCATAGGGCAAAAATGATCTCAGGTGAGTTTTCACTTTGACTACTCAATTGTAGTTTCGACCACTTTTGAAATGTTTTCCTTCCTGTGGGTGTGAAATTCTCTTCTGCTTTCTTGATGCACTGGGTTCTTTGCACAGCGGTGTGCTTTATGGTGAGTGTATTATTTCTTTTGTAGTATAATTATTTTCATAGTTTTTTTTTTTTTTCCTGACATTGTCTTTATCCTTAATTTCCAGGAGTTCTTGATTTCTGGGCAGAACAGTGTCCCTCATTTTCTCAGGTGCATAGGGAGCCCTGTCTCTCACTCCACATTTTCTGCTGATGGGTCACAATTGGAGTCGGTGTCGTAAGTATTCAAAATGTCTGTGAGGTTATGCTACATTGTTTTAATGGTAGACAACGATGAGTTCTTGGTCAGTAAACATGTGCATGCAGTTGGACTCTGTGAAGTTCAGTAATCCATGCTAAGCATAAACTTACACAGCGTTGGAGTGAGTTTCTTGGTTGTCTCCTTTGGATCTCTGTCCTGGGCTGGTCCTTCAAAATGGTGACAATGAGCACAGGTGAGTTTTCTTTCCGTTTACTCATTGGTGGTTTGAACCACTTTTGAAATGCTTTGCTTCCTTTGTGTGTTTACTATGGTTCTGCTTTTTTTTTTTCACTGGGTTCTTTGCACAGCGGTGTGCTTTATGGTGAGTGTATTATTTCTTTTGTATTATAATTATTTTCATAGTTTTTTTTTTCTGACTTTGTCTTTCTTCTTAATTTCCAGGAGTTCTTGATTTCTGGGCAGAACAGTGTCCCTCGTTTTCTCAGGTGCAGAGGGAGCCCTGTCTCTCACTCCATATTTTCTGCCGGTGGGTCACAATTAGGGTCAGTGTCGTAAGTATTCAAAATGACTGTGAGGTTATGCTGAATTGTTTTAATGGTAGGGAATGATGTGTTCTTGGTAAATAAACATAGGAATGCAGTTGGACTCTGTGAATTTCTGTAGTCAGTGTTTAGCATTAACGTTAGCATTGTTGGAGTGAGTTTCTTGGTTGTCTCCTTTGCGTCTCTGCCTTGGGCTGATCCCTCAAAACGGCGACAATGAACTCAGGTGAGTTTTCTTTCCGTCTACTCATTTGTGGTTTTAACCACTTGTGAAATGCTTTGCTTCCTTTGTGTGTGACGTCCTGTTCTGCTTTCTCGATGCACTGGGTTCTTTGCACAGTGGTGTGCTTTATGGTGACTGCTGTTTTTAGCTTTGTATTAGAATTTTTTTGTAGTTCTTTTTTCATTGCTGACTTTGTTGACTTCTTCGTTTGACTTTGTTTCTGTTTTTTCTTAATATCCAGGTATTTCTGTTTCCTGGGGCAGAATGGAGTTCATCATTTTTGCAGGAGAAGAGGGTGCCCTGTCTCCCACTTCGTATTTTCGGCCGGTGGGTCACAAGCACAGTCAGTGTCGTAAGTATTCAAAATAACTGTGAGTTTTTGCTGAAGTGTTTTAATTGTAGACAAAGATAAGTTCTAAGTAAATAAACATATGGATGCAGTTGGATCCAGTGAAGTTCAGTAATCCAAGTTAGACATAAACATTAGCAGTGTTGGAGTGAGTTTCTTGGTTGTCTTTTTTGGTTGTCCACCCTGGGCTGGTCCCTCAAAACGGCGACAATGAGCTCAGGTGAGTTTTCTTTCCGTTTACTCATTGGTGGTTTGAACCACTTTTGAAATGCTTTGCTTCCTTTGTGCGTTTCCTTCTGTTCTGCTTTCTTGATGCACTGGGTTCTTGGCACAGCGGTGTGCTTTATGGTGAGTGTATTATTTCTTTTGTATTATAATTATTTTCATAGTTTTTTTTTTTTCTGACTTTGTCTTTCTTCTTAATTTCCAGGAGTTCTTGATTTCTGGGCAGAACAGTGTCCCTCGTTTTCTCAGGTGCAGAGGGAGCCCTGTCTCTCTCTTCCTGTTTTCTTCCTGTGGGTCACAATTAGGATCAGTGTCGTAAGTATTCAAAATGACTGTGAGGTTATGCTGAACTGTTTTAATGGTAGAGAACGATGAGTTCTTGGTAAGTAAACATGTGGATGCAGTTGGACTCTGTGAATTTCAGTAGTCAGTGTTTAGCATTAACATGAGCAGTGTTGGAGTGAGTTCTTGGTTGTCTCCTTTGGGTCTCTGCCCTGTGCTGGTCCCTCAAAATGGTGACAATGAGCTCACGTGAGTTTTCTTTCCGTCTACTCATTTGTGCTTTGAACCACTTTTGAAATGCTTTGCTTCGTTTGGGTGTTTCCTTCTGTTCTGCTTTCTTGATGCACTGGGTTCTTTGCACAGCAGTGTGCTTTCTGGTGACTGGATTTTTTGCTTTGTATTAGAATTATTTTCGTCAGTTTCCATTCTGACTTCGTCTTTTTTCTTAATTTCCAGGAGTTTTTGTTTTCTGGGCGGAATGGAATTTGTCCTTTCCTCAGTCACAGAGGAAGCGCTGTCTCTTCCTCTTTTCTTCTGGTGGGTTACAAGCGAAGTCGGTGTTGTAAGTATTCAAAATGACTGTGAGGTTATGCTTTGTTCTTTTAATAGTAGGGAAGGATGAGAGCTTCTTCTTAGTAATTAAACTTAAGGATGCAGCTTTACTCTGTGAGGATAAATAATCCGTGCTGAGCATAAACTTTAGCAGTGTTGGAGTTTCTTGGTTGTCTCCTTTGGGTCTCTGCACTGGGTTCGTCCTTCAAAATGGCACCATGACCTCTGGTAAAATTTTTTTTCTTGGTCTCTAGGAATCTGTGCTTTTAACTGCCTTACAAATACTCCTCTTCCTTTGCCTCTTACTTTTTCTTGTGATTTCTTGATGCACTGGGTTCTTCGCACAGCGGCGTGCTTTCTGGTGACAGCAGTTTAGGCTTTGTATCAGAATAATTTTTGTTGTGTTTTTTTTCAGAATTTTCTGTTTACTTAATTTCCAGAAGTTGTTGCGTTCTGGGCAGAATGGAATTCTTCGATTTTGCAGGTACAGTGGGAGCCCTGTCTCTCTCTTCCTGTTTTCTTCCGGTGGGTTCACCTGGCTGCAGGGGAGGAGATGAGAAGAGCCCTTCATCGTTGCTTGAGGCATGGTGCTGTCTTCGGGAGGCAGGTTCAGTTGCTGCAGAATCCCTTTTCCACCGTGCCATGGCCGGAGCAGCTTCACCCCTGGGAGCGGTCCCTCAAAAGGGCCACACTGCGCTCAGGAGAGATCTATCATCTAAGAATCTGGGGTTTCAACCACCTTCCAAATACTTCTGACCCTTGGTGTGTTTCCTTCTGTTGGGCTTTCTTGATGCTCTGAGTTCTTTGCACAGCGGTGTGGTTTCTGGTGACAGCAGTTTTTGCTTTCCATTAAAATTATTTTTGTCGAGGTCTTTTTATGATTTTTCTGTTTTATTAATTTCCAGGAATTTTTGTTTTCTGGGCTGACTGGCATCCATCCTTTTCTCATGTGCAGAGGGAGCCCTGTCTCTCTCTTCCTGTTTTCTTCCTGTGGGTCACAATTGGAGTCGGTGTCGTAAGTATTCAAAATGACTGTGAGGTTATGCTGAATTGTTTTAATGGTAGAGAACGATGAGTTCTTGGTAAATAAACATGTGGATGCAGTTGGACTCTGTGAATTTCAATAGTCAGTGTTTAGCATTAACATGAGGAGTGTTGGAGTGAGTTTCTTGGTTGTCTTCTTTGGGTCTCTGCCCTGGGCTGGTCCCTCTGAAGTGCGACAATGAGCTCAGGTGAGTTTTCTTTTCATCTCCTCATTTGTGGTTTAAACCACTTTTGAAATGCTTTCCTTCCTTTGTGTGTGACGTTCTCTTCTGCTCTCTTGATGCACTGGGTTCTTTGCACAGCGGTGTGCTTTTTGGAGACTGCTGTTTTTTCTTTGTATTAGAATTATTTTTGTCAGATTCTATTCTGACTTTGTCTGTTTTCTTAATATCCAGGTATTTCTGTTTCCTGGGGCAGAATGGCATCCATGGTTTTCTCAGCTGCAGAGGGATCCCTGTATCCCTCTTCCTATTTTCTTCCAGAGGGTCACCAGCGGAGTTGGTGTCGTAAGTATTCAAAATGACTGTGAAGTTATGCTGAATTGTTTTAATGATAGGGAACGATGAGTTCTTGGTAAATAAACATGTGGATTCAGTTGGACTCTGTGAAATTCAGTAGTCCATGTTGAGCCTTAACATGACAGGTGTTGAGTGGATTTCTTGGTGGTCTTTTCTGGGTGTACACCCTGGGCTGGTCCCTCAGAATGAGGACAATGAACTCAGGTCATCTTTCTTTTCATCCACTCATTTGTGGTTTGAAGCACTGTTCAAATGCTTTGCTTCCACTGTGTGTGACGTCCTGTTCTGCTTTCTTGATGCACTGGGCTCTTTGCACACCAGTGTCTTTTTTGGTGACTGCTGTTTCTTGCTTTGTATTAAAATTATTTTCGTAGTTTTTCTTTTTTTCGTTGAATTTGTTGACTGTTCTTTGTTTAACTTTGTTTCTCTGTTTCGTTAATATCCAGGTATTTCTGTTTCCAGGGGCAGAATGGAGTTCATCATTTTTGCATGAGACGAGGGAGCACTGTCTCGCGCTTCGTATTTTCTGCCGGAGGGTCACAAGCGGAGTCCGTGTCATAAGTATTCAATATGACTGTGAGGTTATGCTGAATTGCTTTAATGGTAGGGAATGATGAGTTCTTGGTAAATAAACATGTGGATGCAGTTGGACTCTGTGAAGTTCAGTAATCCATGCTGAGCATTAACATGAGCAGTATTGGAGTGAGTTTCTTGGGTGTCATTTTTTGGTCTCAGCCCTGAGCTGGTCCTTCAAAATGGTGACAATGAGCTCACGTGAGGTTTCGTTTCATCTACTCATTTGTGGTTTGAACCACTTTTGAAATGCTTTGCTTCCTTTGTGTGTGACGTCCTGTTCTGCTTTCTTGATGCACTGGGTTCTTTGCACAGCGGTGTGCTTTTTGGTGACTGCTGTTTTTTGCTTTGTATTAGAATTTTTTTGGTAGGTTTTTTTTCATTGCTGAATTTCTTGACTTATCTTTGTTTGACTTTGTTTCTCTCTTTTCTTATTATCCAGGTATTTCTGTTTCCTGGGGCAGAATGGAGTTCATCATTTTTGCAGGAGAAGAGGGAGCGATGTTTCTCGCTTCATATTTCCGGCCGGTGGGTCACAAGCGCAGTCGGTGTCGTAAATATTCAAAGTAACTGTGACTTTATGCTGAAGTGTTTTAATTGTAGACAAAGATGAGTTCTAGGTAAATAAACATATGGATGCACTTGGATCGAGTGAAGTTCAGTAATCCAAGTTAGACATAAATGTTAGCAGTGTTGGAGTGCATTTCTTGGTCGTCTTTTTTGGTTGTCCACCCTGGGCTAGTCTCTCAAAATGGGGACAATGAGCTCAGGTGAGTTTTGTTTTTGTCTACTCATTGGTGGTTTGAACCACTTTTGTAACGCTTTGCTTCCTTTGTGTGTGACGTCCTGTTCTGCTTTCTTGATGCACTGGGTTCTTTGCACAGCGGTGTGTTTTTCAGTGACTGGATTATATGTTTTGTATTAGAATTATTTTCATATCTTTTTTTTCTTTGTTGACTTTATTGGCTTTTCTTTGTTTGACTCTGTTTCTCTGTTGTCTTAATAGCCAGGTATTTCTATTTCCTGGAGTAGAATGGTATTCATCGTTTATGCAGGTGCCGAGGGAGCGCTGTCTCTCGCATCGTATTCTCTGCCGGTGGGTCACAAGCGGAGTTGGTGTCGTAAGTAATAGAAATGACTGTGCTGTTACCCTTTGATGTTTTAATTGTAGGGAAGGATAAGAAATTCTTCTTAGTAAAGGAGCTTAAGGATGCAGCTTTACTCTGTGAGGATCAATAATCCGTGCGGCAGCACTCCCAGACCGGCTCGCTGTTCTCTGCGGCACGTCAAGGCTTTGCAGCGCACTGCGGGCTGCCGCTACCACGCTGGCTCGACTCCAAGGTGCCCGAAGCCATTCCTTCTGGTGGCCAAGCCAGCAGGCTCTGTACCCTAGAGGTGTCCCGGGGCAAGCCAGGGTTCGGTAAAGCAGAACAAAACAGTCTGGACCTCAAACAAAAGCTCAGATTCTGAGATCCATTAATTCCACATAGACTCTTCCTAGTCTTCACCAAAGCCTTGGACAGGATCTCCAACAAAACAGTCCTGTGGAAACGAGCTGCCCGTGGCCCGTTGGATGGCTGTACTCAGGGTCAAGGACGGGCTGCAGAGCCCTGTCTGACTGATAGCAGTTCATGATGCTGAGCGCTCCCTCGGCACGTTTCTGGATGACGCCAACTGGGACACAGCACCGACCTCCCGGAGGGTACGGACTTTCTTTTCTCCTTCATTAGCATCTGGGAATATTTTTTTCCTGGGACAGAAAGACATTCATCCTTTTCTCAGGTACAGAGAGAGCCCTGTCTCTCCCTTCCTGTTTTCTGCCAGTGGGTCACAACCAGAGTCGGTGTCTTAAGTATTGAATATGATTGTGAGGTTATGCTGAATTGCTTTAATGGTAGAGAACGATGAGTTCTTGGTAAATAAACATGTGGATGCAGTTGGACTCTGTGACGTTCAGTAGTCACTGTTTCACGTTAACGTGAGCAGTGTTGTAATGAGTTTCTTGGTTGTCTCCTTTGGGTCTCTGCCCTGGACTCCTTCAAAATGGTGACAATGACCTCAGGTGAATTTCCTTTTCTTCTACTCATTTGTGGTTTGAACCTCTTCTGAAATGCTTTGGTTCCTTTGAGTGTGACGTCTTGTTCTGCTTTCTTGATGCACTGGGTTCTTTGCACAGCAGTGTGCTTTTTGGTGACTGTATTATTTATTTTGTATTAGAATTATTTTCTTGGTTTTTATTTTTATTTTCTGACTCTATTTGTCTGTTTTGTTAATTTCCAGGGGTTTTGTTTTCTGGGCAGAATGGCGTCCATCATTTTCTCAAGTGCAGAGGGAGCCCTGTCTCTCACTCCACATTTTCTGCTGATGGGTCACAAGAGGAGTCGGTGTCGTAAGTATTCAAAATGACTGTGAGGTTATGCTGAACTGTTTTAATGGTAGACAACGATGAGATCTTGGTAAACAAACATATGGATGCGGTAGGGTTGCTGCGGATTCCCTTTTCCACCGGGTCCTGGCCGGGGCGGCTTCACCCCCTGGGAGCGGTCCCTCAAAAGGGCAACACTGCGCTCAGTAGAGATCTATCATCTAAGAACCTGTGGTTTAAACCACCTTTCAAATTCTTCTCTCCCTTGGTATGTTTCCTTCTGTTGGGCTTGGGCTGTATGACCTCTGCTAAGTTTTTTTTTTTTCTGTTTGTCTAAGAATCTGTGCTTTTAACTTGCTTACAAATACATCTCTTCATTTCCATCTTACCTTTTCTTGTGATTTCTTGATGCACTGGGTTCTTTGCACAGTGGTGTGCTTTTTGGAGACAGCAGTTTTGGCTTTGTATTAGAATTATTTTTGTCGTGTTTTTTTTCTGACTTTTCTGTTTTATTAATTTCCAGGAGTTTTTGTTTTCTGGGCTGAATGGCGTCCATCCTTTTCTCATGTGCAGAGGGAGCCCTGTCTCCCTCTTCCTGTTTTCTGCCGGTGGGTCACAAGCGCAGTCGGTATCATAAGTATTCAAAATGACTGTGAGGTGATGCTGAATTGTTTTCATGGTAGAGAACAATGAGTTCTTGGTAAATAAACATGTGGATGCAGTTGGACTCTGTGAAGTTCAGTAATCCGAGTTAAACATCAACATTAGTAGTGTTGGTGTGGATTTCTTGGTTGTCTTTTTTGTTTGTCCACCCTGGGCTAGTCCCTCAAATGGGGACAATGAGCTCAGGTGAGTTTTCTTTTCGTCTTCTCATGTGTGGTTTGAACGACTTTTGAAATGCTTTGCTTCCTTTGTGTGTGACGTCCTGTTCTGCTTCCTTGATGCACTGGGTTCTTTCCACAGCTGTGTGTTTTTTGGTAATATCATTTTTGGTTTTGTATTAGAATTATTTTTGTCATGGTTTTTTTTCTGACATTTATCTTCATTTCCAGGAGTTTGTGTTTTCTGGGCAGCATGGAATTGGTCCTTTCCTCAGGTGCAGAGGGAGCCCTGTCTCTCTCTTCCTGTTTTCTGCCGGTGGGTCACAAGCGGAATCGGTGTCGTAAGTATTCAAAATGACTGTGAGGTTATGCTGAATTGTTTTAATGGTAGAAAACGATGAGTTCTTGGTAAATAAATATACGGATGCAGTTGGACTCTGTGAAGTTCAGTAATCTGTTCTGAGCATTAACATGAGGAGTGTTGGAGTGAGTTTCTTGGTTGTCTCCTTTGGGTCTCTGCCCTGGGCTGGTCCTTCAAAACGACGACAATGAGCTCAGGTGAGTTTTCTTTTCATCTCCTCATTTGTGGTTTGAACCACTTTTGAAATGCTTTGTTTCCTTTGTGTGTGACGTCCTGTTCTGCTTTCTTGATGCACTGGGTTCTTTGCACAGCGGTGTGCTTTTTGGTGACTGCTGGTTTCTGCTTTGTATTAGAATTGTTTTCATAGCTTTTTTTTGTTTCTCGACTTTGTTGACATTTCTGTGTTTGACTCTGTTTCTCTGTTTTGTTAATATCCAGGTATTTCTGTTTCCAGGGGCAGAATGGAGTTCATCATTTTTGCATGAGACGAGGGAGCGCTGTCTCGCGCTTCGTATTTTCTGCCGGAGGCTCACAAGAGGAGTTGGTGTCTTAAGTAATTGAAATGAATGTGCCGTTACACTTCGTTGTTTTAGTAGGGAAGGATGAGAAACTGTTCTTAGTGAATAAACTTAAGAATGCAGCTGTGAGGATAAATAATCCATTCTGTGCATAAACTTTAGCAGTGGTGGAGTGAGTTTCTTGATTGTCTTCTTTGGGATTGTGCCCTGGGCTGGTCCTTCAAAACGGCACTATGACCTCTGCTAAGTTTTCTATTTTTCTGTTTGTCTAGGAATCTGTCCTTTTAACTGCCTTACAAATACATCTCTTCATTTGGCTCTTACCTGTTCTTGTGATTTCTTGATGCACTGGGTTCTTTGCACAGCGGCGTACTTTCTGGTGACAGCAGTTTTGGCTTTGTATTAGAATTATTTTTGTGGTGGTTTTTCTCTGAATTTTCTGTTTTCTTAATTTCCAGGAGTTGTTGTTTTCTGGACAGAATGGCATCCATCCTTTTCTCAGCTGCAGATGGAACTCTGTCTCTCTCTTCCTGTTTTCTGCCGGTGGGTCACAAGCAGAGTCGGTGCCGTAAGTATTCAAAATGACTGTGTGGTTACTATTTGATGTTTTAATTGTAGGGAAGGATAAGAAATTCTTCTTAATAATGAAGCTTAAGGATGTAGATTTACTCTGTGAGTACAAATAATCCATGCGGCAGCACTCCCAGACCGGCTCGCTGTTCTCTGCGGCACGTCAAGGCTTTGCAGCGCACTGCGGGCTGCCGCTACCACACCGGCTCGACTCCAAGGTGCCCGAAGCCATTCCTTCTGGTGGCCACGCTAGCAGGCGCTGTGCCCTAGAGGTGTCCCGGGTCAAGCCAGGGTTCGGTAAAGCAGAACAAAACAGTCTGGACCTCAAACAAAATCTCAGATTCTGAGATCCATTAATTCCACATAGACTCTTCCTAGTCTTCACCAAAGCCTTGGACAGGATCTCCAACAAAACAGTCCTGTGGAAACGAGCTGCCTGTGGCCCGTTGGACGGCTGTACTCACCTTAGGGTCAAGGACGGGCTGCAGAGCCTTGTCTAACTGATAGCAGTTATATAAGACTCCATAGAGGCCCCGCCCCCGATGCCGTGGCCCTGCCCCTTCCACCTCCATGCACCTCCTCCCGACTGCCACATCATCAGCTCCGCCCCCCTGCCAGCATTCAAAAGCCAAGGTTCTGGCTGCAGGGCTCAGATGAGAAGAGCCCTTCATCGTTGCTTGAGGCGCGGTGCTGTCTGGGGGAGGCAGGTAGGGTTGCTGTGGATTCCCTTTTCCACCGGGTCCTGGCCGGGGTGGCTTCACCCCCTGGGAGCGGTCCCTCAAAAGGGCCACACTGCGCTCAGGAGAGATCTATCATCTAAGATCCTGTGGTTTAAACCACCTTTCATATTCTTCTCTCCCTTGGTATGTTTCCTTCTGTTGGGCTGGGCTTGGGCTGTATGACCTCTGCTAAGTTTTTTTTTTTTCTGTTTGTCTAAGAATCTGTGCTTTTAACTTGCTTACAAATACATCTCTTCATTTGCCTCTTACCTTTTCTTGTGATTTCTTGATGCACTGGGTTCTTTGCACAGTGGTGTGCTTTTTGGAGACAGCAGTTTTGGCTTTGAACTAGAAGTATTTTTGTCGTGTCTTTTTTGACTTGTTGTGTTTTCTTCATTTCCAGGAGTTTTTGATTTCTGGGCAGAATGGAATTGGTCCGTTCCTCACTTGCAGAGGGAGCCCTGTCTCTCGCTTCCTGTTCTCTTCCGGTGGGTCACAAGCGGAGTCAATGTCGTAAGTATTTAAAATGACTGTGAGGTTATGCTGAACTGTTTTAATGGTAGAGAACGGTGAGTTCTTGGTAAATAAATATACGGATGCAGTTGGACTCTGTGAAGTTCAGTAATCCATGCTGAGCATTAACATGAGCAGCGTTGGAGTGAGTTTCTTGGTTGTCTCCTTTGGGTCTCTGCCCTGGGCTGGACCTTCAAAATGGGGACAATGAGCTCAGGTGAGTTTTCTTTCCATCTACTCATTTGTGCTTTGAACCACTTTTGAAATGCTTTGCTTCTTTTGTGTGTGACGTCCTGTTCTGCTTTCTTGATGCACTGGGTTCTTTGCACAGCGGTGTGCTTTTTGGTGACTGCTGTTTTTTGCTTTGTATTACAATTATTTTCGTCAGTTTTGTTTTCTTTGCTGACTTTCTTGACATTTCGTTGTTTCACTTTGTTTCTCTGTTTTGTTAATATCCAGGTATTTCTGTTTCCAGGGGCAGATCAGAGTTCATCATTTCCGCAGGTGCAGAGGGAGCCCTGTCTCTCGCTTCGCATTTTCTGCCGGTGGGTCACAATTGGATTCTCTGGGCTAAGTGTCGAAAATGACTGTGAAGCCGTATTGATTTGTTTGAGAAGCAGGTTAAGATGATTATATGTTCTTAGTAAATGGACATCAGGTTGCAGTTGGACTCCTTGAAGATCACTAATCCATGTTGAGCATTAATGTGAGCATCGTTAGGGAGATTTCAGTCCTTGGCCTCTTTTGTGCTCCCCAGGAGCGGCTCCCCCCCGGAGCATACCCTCAAAATTGTTATACTAAGCTCAGATGAGTTTTCATTTTTATCTAGGAATCTGTGCTTTTATCCACCTTTCCAATATTGCTTTTCCTTTGCATGTTACCCTTTGTTGTGGTGTCTGGATGCACTGGCTTCTCGCACAGCGGTGTGCTTTTTGGTGACTGGATTTTTTGCTTTGTATTAGAATTATTTTCATCAGTTTCCATTCTGACTTTGTCTCACTCTTCCTCGTTTCTTCCGGTGGGTCACAAGCGGAGTCATTGTCGTAAGTATTCAGAATGACTGTGAGGTTATGCTGAATTGTTTTAATGGTAGAGAACAATGAGTTCTTGGTAAATAAACATGTGGATGCAGTTGGGCTCTGTGAAGTTCAGTAATCCATGCTAAGCATAAACTTACAATGTTGAAGTGAGTTTATTGGTTGTCTCCATTGGGTCTCTACCCTGGGCTGGTCCTTCAAAACCGCGACAGTGAGCTCAGGTGAGTTTTCTTTTCATCTACTCATTTGTGGTTTGAAGCACTTTTGAAATGCTTTTCTTCCTTTGTGTGTGACGTCCTGTTCTGCTTTCTTGATGCACTGGGTTCTCTGCACAGCGGTGTGTTTTTCGTGACAGCGGTTTTGGATTTGTATTTGAATTATTTTTCAATTTTTTTTTCTGACTTCTCTTTTCTTACTTTACAGGAGAATTTATCCCTGGTCTCAGGGTTAGCGCTCAGGAGCACTGCCCTGCTGCAGTACACTTGGGATCAACCCACGGCAAATGGTCGAGCTGTGTTTCCACCCCTGGGGCAAACAGTTCCAAGTCTATTGGAGGCCCCTCCAGGCAAAAGCAAGCTGGCCTACATTCTTTGGCCAAAGGAATGGAGAACAAAGCACTAGCAATGTCATTGCTGGCATCCCATTTGGCTGCTTTGGACTCCAGTTCGTACTGGAGTTCCAACACGTCCGGCACAGCAGCACTCAGAGGGGGTGGGACTTCCTTCAGGCCATGTAGTCCACCGTCAGCCTCCGCTATTTGAAAGGTGGTTATGAAGCACAGATCCCTAGAAGAAACAAATCACCTGAGCGCAGTACGGCCATTTTGAAGGGCTGCCCCAGGGAGAGACCCTAAGAAGCCAATGACTGAACTCCCTGAAACGATGCTGATATTAATGCTCAACAGGGATTCCTGATCCTCGCAGAGTCCAACCGCAACCTTAGGTCCATTCACTAAGAACACGTCCTCATCCTTCTGGGCAAGCAAACAATCCAGCACTGCCTCACAGTCATTGTGGAACACTGAGCACACAGACTCCACCTGTGACCAACAGGCAGAAAGAATGAAGCGAGAGACAGGGCTTCCTCTTCAACTGAGGAAAGGATGAAGGCACTCTGACAAGGAGAACAAAAAAATCCTGGCAATTAAAAAAACAGAAAAAAGCGACAAAAAGAAACGAAGATGGGGACACGAAAAAAAATGGGAAAGCAAAAAAAAGACGGGAAAATAAAAGTAAAAGAGATAATAAAAAACAGAAGAGATAATAAAATAAAAAGCACGGAAAATAAAATGAAAAGGACAGAAGAATTAAATAAAATGACAGGAAAATTAAATAAAAAGCATGCACGGGAAACGAAAAAGATGGGAAAACAAAAAGGACGGGAACATGAAAAAAAACGGAACAACAAAAAAAAGATGGGAAAACAAATAAGAAGATATAATAAAAAAATGGAACAATAAAAAGGAGGGGAAAATAAAACCAAAAGGAGGGGAAAATAAAACCAAAAGGAGGGGAAAACCAAAAGGACGGAATAATAGACGATTGCCCAAAGGCAAACTAACAGATAAACAAACAAATGCCATACGAGAACAAATGGAAGCATAAAGACAATAGTCAAATGAAACAGAAATCAAAGAGGACAGCAAACGCAAAATCCCTATGGGGGCCTGATTAGCATCCATGGGGTCCCATGGGAGCCTACTAGGGTCCTATGGGGGTCTTATAGGTTTGATAACATTCTATGAAGATGTAATATGGGTCTGTGTGAGCCTATGGGGTCTTGAGGGGTTTGATGGGGTTCTATGGGGGCCTCAGGGGGTCCTATGGGGGTTTTAGGGGGGACTTAGGGGTTCTTATAGGGTTCAGTGAGGCTTCTATGGGGTTCTAGGTGAGCCTAAGGGGCTTCTATGGTGTCCTGTGAAGAGCTAATGAGGTTCTATGGTGGCTTGTGGGGTGCTATGGGGGCTTTCTGGGGTGTTACTGGGGCCTATGGAGCCACTCCTCTAGCTGGAGAATGTTGAACGTGTTGGGGAAGGGGGCTTAGGGAGTGCTATAAGGCTTTTTGGGGTCCTACGGGGTGCTATGGGGGCCTATGAAAGCCTAACGGGGTCCTCTGAGGGCTTTATGGGAGACTATGGGAGTGCTGTAGGGTTCTGTGGTGGCCCAATGGGTTTCCAAGCAGGACTAAAGGAGCATTATGGAATCTTATGGGGTCTACGGGGTCCAATAGTGTCTCTATGGAGTCCTATGGGGCCTCGTTGGGGTTCTATGGGTTGCTAAGGGTGTTCTATTGAGTCCTAATTGGGACCTATGGGGACATTAGGGGTACTTATGGGGTTCCATGGGGGCCTATTGAGGCCTAATAGTGAGGGCCACAGCATCGGGGGGGCGGAGCCACATCGGGGGGGCGGGGCCTGAGCACAAAAAAAGATGGGAACCCAAAAGAAGATGGGAAAATTAAATAAAATGGCGGGAAAACAAGAAAAAGGATGGGAAAATAAAAAAGACGAGTTAAAAATATGACAAGAAAATAAAAGAGACGGGAAATAATATTAAAAGGATGGGAAAAAAAAAAGGCGTAAAAATTAAATAAAAAAGGTGGGAAAACAAAAAAGACGAAAACAACAAAAAAACAAAGACAAATTCCATTTGGCCCCAGAAAGCAGAAAATCCTTAATATTAAGGAAAGGGAAAAAGCGAGTGGGAAAAAAAATGCGGAACAATTAAAAAAGATGGGAAAACATAAAAGACGGGAAAACATAAAAGACGGGAAAATTAAAAAAAAAGTGACAGGAAAATTAAATAAAAACGGCGGGACAACAAAAAAAAAAAAAACGGGAAAACCAAAGGAGACTGAATAAAAAAAGGACAGGAATACATTAAGGACAGGAAAATTAAAAAAGATGGGAAAATTAAAAAAGACGAGATTAAAAAAGAAAAGAAAATAAAAAGGATGGGAAAATGAAATAAAAAGAACAGCAAAATAAAATAAGGACGGGAAAATAAAACAGAGGGGAAAACTAAATAAAATGACAGGAACACGAAATAAGTGGGGACAACAAAAAAAAGACGGGAAAAGAAAAAAGACAGGCAAGCAAAAAGAAGACAGGAAAGAAAACAAAAAGGCGGGAAAGCAAAAAAAGAAGACGGGAAAAAAAAAGTAGAAGATATAATAAACAGATAAGATAAAAAAAGGGATACTAAAAAAAAGGCAGGAAAATAAAATAAAAAGAACGGGAAAATACAAAAATAAGGACGGTATAATTAAATAAAATGACAGGAAAATTAAATAAAAAAAGATGGGAGAAGAAAAAAAAGGGAAAAAAAAGGCGGGAAAACAAAAAAGACAGGAAAACAGAAAGGACGAGAAAACAAAAAGGGACGGGAAAACATAGCAAAAAAGACGGGAAAACATAGCAAAAAGGATGGGAAAATTAAATAAAAAGGACGGGAAAATTAAATAAAAACGACGGGAAAATTAAATAAAAAGGATGGGAAAATTAAATAAAAAGGACGGGAAGACAAAAAAAGACGGGAAGACCAAAAAGATGGGAAAACAAAGACAAAAAAAAACAAAAGAAGAAGGAAAAGTAGAAAAAGACGAGATAATAAAAAAAATGGAACAATAAAAAGACAACAAAATAAAAAGGACAGGAAAAACTAGAAAGATGGGAAAATTAAATAAAAAAATGGGAACACAAAAAATAGACGGGAAAACAAAACAATAAAAAAGAGGGGAGCACAAATAAAGAGGGGAGCACAAATAAAGAGTGGAAACGAAGAGAAAGAAAGAGCAAAATAAATTGGAATAAAAGCTGAGACTGCCATCATCAGAAAGCACAGCAGCGTGGAAAAACCCAGGGCATCAGGAAAGCAGCAGAGATCGTAACACACAAAGGCAGCCCAATATTTCAAAGCTGGGTACAACCACAGATTCCCAGCTGAAACCAATCAGCTGAGCACCTTCCCAACATCCCAAGGAGCAGCGCAGGGAGAGTCGCAAAGGCTCCAAAACGACGCTCAATGCTCACGTTAATGCTCAGCACAGATGGCTGATCTCCACAGAGTCCAACTGCAACTTTAGGTCCATTCACTAAGAACACGTCCTCATTCTTCTGGGCAAGCAAACAATCCAGCACTGCCTGACAGCCGTTTTTGATCACTCGGCCCCAAAGAATCTGCATGAGACCCACCGGCAGAAAGTATGAAAGAAGGAGCTGTGCTCCCTCTTCACCTCAGAAAGCGATGAACGCCATTCTGAGACAGGAAACAGGAATGCCTGGATAGTAAGAAAGCAGAGAACAAAAGGGAGAATAAAACAACACAAGTGGTTCTCATACAAAGCAAGAATTGCAGGCGCCAAAAAGCACACCGCTTCACACAGAAACCCAGGGCATCAAGAAACCAGGAAAGGAAATACACACAGGAAGCTGAACACGTGAGATACAGATAAAAGCATGGATTTGAGATGACAAACCTGTCCTGAAGAACAAATTGAAGCACAAAGACAATAGTCAAATGAAACAGAAATCAAAGAGGACAGCAAACACAAAATCCCTATGGGGGCCTGATTAGCATCCATGGGGTCCTATGGGAGCCTATTGGGGCCCTATGGGGGTCTTATGGGTTCGATGACATTCTATGGGGACGTGATGTGGGTCTGTGTGAGCCTATGGGGTCTTGAGGGGTTTGATGGGGTTCTATGGGGGCCTCAGGGGGTCCTATGGGGGATTTAGGGGGGACTTAGGGGTTCTTATAGGGTTCAGTGAGGCTTCTATGGGGTTCTAGGTGAGCCTAAGGGGCTTCTATGGTGTCCTGTGAAGAGCTAATGAGGTTCTATGGTGGCTTGTGGGGTGCTATGGGGGCTTTCTGGGGTGTTACTGGGGCCTACGGAGCCACTCCTCTAGCTGGAGAATGTTGAACGTGTTGGGGAAGGGGGGTTAGGGAGTGCTATGAGGCTTTTTGGGGTCCTACGGGGTGCTATGGGGGCCTATGAAAGCCTAACGGGGTCCTCTGAGGGCTTTATGGGAGACTATGGGAGTGCTATAGCATTCTGTGGTGGCCCAGTGGGTTTCCAAGCAGGACTAAAGGAGCATTATGGAATCTTATGGGGTCTACGGGGTCCAATAGTGTCTCTATGGAGTCCTATGGGGTGCTATGGGGCCTCGTTGGGGTTCTATGGGTTGCTAAGGGTGTTCAATTGGGTCCTTATGGGGACATTAGGGGTACTTATGGGGTTCCATGGGGGCCTATTGAGGCCTAATAGTGAGGGCCACGGCATCGGGGGGGCGGGGCCACATCGGGGGGGCGGGGCCTGAGCACAAAAAAAGATGGGAACCCAAAAGAAGATGGGAAAATTAAATAAAATGGCGGGAAAACAAGAAAAAGGATGGGAAAATAAAAAAGACGAGTTAAAAATATGACAAGAAAATAAAAGAGATGGGAAATAATATAAAAAGGATGGGAAAAAAAAAGGCGTAAAAATTAAATAAAAAAGATGGGAAAACAAAAAAGATGAAAATAACAAAAAACAAAAGACAAATTCCATTTGGCCCCAGAAAGCAGAAAATCCTTAATATTAAGGAAAGGGAAAAAGCGAGTGGGAAAAAAAATGCGACGAGTGATTGGGAATGAAAGCAAAACCTGCAGTCGCCAGAAACGACACTGCTGTGCAGAAACCCAGTGCATGGAGACAGCGCAGCAGAAGGAAGCATGCAAAGGAAGAGAAATAGCAGAAAAATAGTTCAAACCGCAGGTTTTTAGACAATAAATCTCACCTGTGTGCAGTAGGGGCCACGCATCCGTAATGAAAACCAGATCCTTCATGAGCCCCTGCTGCTGGGAGCACAGGTTTGAAATGGGGGTTGGGGGGCTGGGGTGAAGGGGGGGAGGAAGGGGGGAAGGGGGGGCGAGGAAGGGGGGAAAAACAGAAGAGGGGAAGGAAGGAAAGACAAAAGGATGTAAAAATGAAGGGATGGATGGAAGGGTGGATGTAAGAAAGGAAAAAAGGAAAAATGAAAGGATGGAAGGATGGAAGAAGGGAAGGGATGGAAAGAAAGGAGTGGGAAAGGATGGAAACAAAAGGGTTGAGAGGCAGAGGAAGGAAGGGAATGAGAGAACAACAGAAAGGGAAAGAGGGAGAGAAGAAGAGGGAAGGAAAGAATGAAAAAGTGTATAATGAATGAATACAACCATGAGACGGGCTAACAGAGAGCTTGCCTAAGATATTATTACACCAAAAAAAGGAAACAGAAAGAAGAATGGCCCTCATTTGTACACTGGGCTGCAGGGGAAACTGCAGCAGAGAGGATCTCCAGGAAGAAAGAAAGGAGGCCGATTTCCCTTCTCGCCCCTCATCCCCGTTTCCTTCCAGTCCAGTTCTCTCTTCCTCCCTTGTCCCCGTTTCCTCCCAGCCCCATTTCCTCTTCCTCCGGCGTTGCTGATTCCTCAGTCGTCGCCGTTTTCCCTTCCTCGTCGCCATTTTCCCTTCCTCGTCGCCGTTTTCCCTTCCTCCTCCCCGATTCCTCCGTCCAGAGCCCCAGCAGGTGAGCCCCTGTAACCCCATTCCATTTTAAGCCAGTGTCTCACAGCCGTCAGAAAACCCACCTGCCTACGAGCAATGCAGGAGCCAAGGGCTCACAATGGTTCCTTATCTGCTCCACTAACATCACAGTGCTTGAGCCACTCACCAGAAGAGCCCCAGAAACCCTGAAACCCAACCGAGCTGCCGAACAGAATGAGATCCAAAGAGCCACGGAATGGAACCTAAATACACGACCTTAAACGATGCTCGGCGTGGGTGGAATCCATGCATGGCACAGGGGACCTCCATTAGCAGCTCAGAGAAAGGCAGGTGATTCCTTCACTCTCCTTGGAGAACGATAGAGGAGCAGCATACGGAGAGGCAGAGCTCCTATAAACCAGCTGAGGAGCCCTGTAAAAAGGCCCAAATCAAAGCCCTACAAGAAAGAAAGAATCGCTCACCTCTTCCCAAGAGCCACAGCTCACCCAGCAACCCACAGCAGGCAGCCTCCAAGAAGAAACCTGGCCTGTGGGGCTGCCAGGCCTTAAATGAGGGGAGGGAGGGGTGGAGCTGGGCTCAGCCCCATCCGCTCCCACAGGTGCGTTGCTTCCACCTGTGCCTGCAGGGCTGCACCCCTCCCCAGGTGCTCCATCACTGCTTCAGACTGGGATCTCTGCCTGGCAAGGGGGGGGGGGGGGTTAGGTATGGCCAAGCATGGATGGTCTGCATGTTGTGATTCCAGGGGGAAGGAAGGGAGGAAAGAAAGAAGGAAGCCCAGAAAAGGAACGGGGAAGGCACAGGGTGAAGGAAGGGGGCAGGACGTAGGGGAGTGAAGGGGAAAGGACAGAATAGCTGCATCTTGGCTTCCTTCCCTCCTGCCCAGAGTCTCCAGGGTGCTCCCACAGTCCCCAAAATGCCACAGAAGGCATCTCACAGTGGGCCGGAGGAATCCCAGCACCCTGTTTTCCTCCTGCCTGCAGCTCTCTCTCCTCCTCTGCCACACAGGGCTCCAGCCTGCGAACTGGGAATGGGTAGGGGGGAAAGGGAGTACTGGCAGGAGCGACTGCGGCAGCTGGCCGGGAAGGGTCTGCGTACCCTGTGCCCTTCTGGGCTGCCTGTCCAGCTGCAGGAGGACCAGAGAAGGGCAGACAAAAAGCTGCAGCTGAGCCCGATGGACCTGCACAACTCTCAGGCCATCCTGCCAATGGCAGCTGTGACACATCAATTACTTCTATGCAGGTGAATTGATTTTTTCCACCTGTAAACTTACGTGGGGAACTGCAGGTTTTGTTAATCTTTGTGGAAACAATGTAACGGTCCCCATGAATCTCAAAACTGCTACTTTGTCTCTGAGACCTAAAACTACCCATTTTATGGCATTAAAAAGAATAAAAAGCCAAAAATGAAACCTGGAGTTGAAGAATGGCCCTTGGAAACGAATATATTAAAGTATGAACAAGACAGAGGCTGAGCAAACATTAATATAGCCCTGCGCTTGCCGCCAGAGTTCTTCCCGCGGTCTCTGCTGCCACCTTGTGGCCAATGCGCGGAATTGCAGCTGCCCGTTGCTTAGTCCTGCGAGCAGAATGCATGCGTGTAGATATGCGGAAGTAGTGTTTTAACCGCTCTGTGCAGCTAATCCGCCGCTCTCTATGGTGATCAGTCCTCCAGGTAATTGTGGACCTGCGCCCGACAACTTAAAAAAAGAGAGAGTTTCGATAAACCACTACGGGTACGGGCAGGCAGTCGATTCTTGGGCCGCCAGCTCAGCGATACTCAGCGATACGATTACTTTTTAATCCAGGATGGTCCTCGTCTATTTCCGCCCTTCTATCCCCGAGCCCACGCGGGAACAGACCGGTTCGGCTCACAGCTGCCCCTCAGCGCCTCGTGGCATCCAATTTGCTTGCCGCCACGAAGAACTAGCAGACGTCCCCTTCCAACTCCAGCCCTGCACCATCCCCCAGGCGTTTAAAAAGCACTCTCAGCGGCAGTGGAACGGAGTAGCTCGGAGATTTGCGGCCGCGGCACTGACCCGGGACGGGCAAGCCTGGGGAAACCAGTACGATGCGCGAAACCGGGCACTATATTATGCATGCACCAGTAACTGCACTGCGCAAGCGCAACTCTCGACACCCCACTGCGCATGTTCCAACCTCGGCACAGTACTACGCATGCGTAACGCTTGGTACTGCACTGTGCATGCGCAGGTCCTGCGTGTGCACTGCGCATGCCCAAGCATCTACAACGCAATGCGCAAGCGCCACTATCGGCACGTCACTACGCATGCGCCACTCGCTGCACAGCATTGCGCATGCCCCAGTCTCTGCATTGCAGTGCGCAGTCGCCACTCTCGGCACTGCACTACGCATGTGCAAGTCTTGAGACAGCATTACGCATGCACCAGTTTCGGCATCTCACTGCGCAAGCGCCACTCTGCGCATGTGCCACTCTGGAGACGCCACCACGCATGCGCAGATTCTGGCACCATATTGCGCACGCGCTACTTTCTACAACACACTGCGCATGCGCGACACTAGGGTCCGCACTGCGCATGTCCCAGCCTTGAAACCGCACTACGCTTGCGGCAGTTCCGGCACTGAACTGCGCACGCGCTTGTTCCAGCATAGTGCTGCGCATGCGCTCGTCGCGGCACAGCTATGCGCATGCGCTTCTCTTTCGCACAGCACTGCGCATGTGCGAGTCTCCGGAAAGCATTACGCATGCGCCAGTCTCGGCACTGGGCGTGGCAAATGCGCAGAGGTGATTTCGCATGTGCATTTTCGGGTACATACCTACGCATGCGTTATTTTCGACTCCTCATTACGCATGCGGCGGGCGCAGGGTCCGCCGGGAGCCAGAACAGAACAGTCTGTTCCAGAGGCTTGAGTTCAGACCGCCCGAGGACATAGACAAGGAGCCGAGTGGAGTGGAAGAGAGCAAAACATTGCTGAGCCAGCACTCCAGGAACTGACTGCTCGCCCGCACCTCAGGGTTTCTTGGAAAGTAATGCTTTTTGTAAGATTTCTGGCGCATGCGCATTATCGCCTGGAGGACTAAGTATAACAAAACTTGGCGAACTTGCTGCGCAGAGCGACGAGAACGTACGGACACCGTTTCTGCGTGCCTGCGCGCATGCGTCCTGCTGCCTGCGGCACCAAACGGACACGGCCGCGATTCCACCGATTGGCCACGTGGAAGCATCAGAGACCGCGGAAACAAGGGCTGCGCCTGGATTCGCCTCTGGCGTTCCTTTCTCACGAGGGCAGAGGAAAAACGCAATGTTCGATGGGGGGGTGAGGGGGCAGAAAATAGCATCAACTAAAAAAAGACGAAGAAAAACAAGAAAAACTTCCACAAACCCACCAAACCTGCACTAAGTGCTTATGAATATCTGTAAATAAGTAAATAACCAACAAGATGATGTTGTCATGCTTTTTATTATTCAACTTTTTTTTCAGCCAGCATCTGAGGTGATAAAACCCTGGTATCAATCAGACGGATGCACACAGCAAAGCCAAGGGTGGCTTGGAACAATTAACAGAGCAACACCAAACAGCCGAGCAACTCTTAGAAGAATCACAGAATCTCAGAATGGCCAGGGTTGGAAGGGACCTCAAGGATCATGAGTCTCCAACTCCCCTGCTACATGCAGGGCCACCAAACTCCCATGTAATGCTAGACCAGGCTGCCCAGGGCCCCATCCAATCTGGCCTTACCCGGCCTCACCCGGCCTCACCACTCTCAGCCCATCTGGGTCACCCAAGGCTTGTAAATATGCACTGGATCAGTTCTGATATCAGGCAATTTGTCATCATTTCTTCTATTCACAACCAATGCCAGGATCTGCCACAGGGCGTTCTGGCCACGGGCACCGTGGCTGAACCTTTTTAATAACAGTGGGGTTCCCAGGCACGGTTTCAAGGACTTGGTCTACTTTTGACCCAAAGGAAGAATTAACATGAAATGAGAGGTATGCATAAGTCATGAGGTGTGCTTCTCAGCATCACCTTTGGAAAACAGATAATTGATTGGTCATCAAAGTCAGTACAGTAGTAACAGGCAACACTATATAAGAATAATACGAGAACACTTTGTGAGGAAGCAAAGAACTTTATGACCTCCATCTGCTCCATCAAAAGAGGGGTGGCCAGGAGGGACAGGGAGGTGATTGTCCCCTTCTACTCTGCTCTTGTGAGGCCCCACATGGAGTACTGTATCCAGGTCTGGAGCCCCCAGTACAAGAAAGACAGGGAGCTGTTGGAGAGTGTCCAGAGGAGTGCCACGAAGATGATCAGGGGGCTGCAGCACCTCCACTACAAAGACAGGCTGAGTGAGCTGGGCTTGTTCAGCATGGAGAAGAGAAGGGTGTGGGGTGAATCATTGCAGCCTGCAGGACCTAAAGGGAGCCTGCAGACAGGAGGGGAGTCAGCTCTTGGAAAGGGTTGATAATTGCAGGACAAGGGGAAGTGGTTTGGAGTTGAGGGAGGGCAGATTTCAGTTGGACATCAGGGGAACGTTGTTTGCTGTGAGAGCGGTGAGGTGCTGGAACAGCTGCCCAGAGAGGCTGTGGGTGCCCCGTCCATCCCTGGAGGTGTTCAAGGACAGGTTGGATGGGGCCCTGGGCAGCCTGGTCTAGTATTAAATGTGGAGGTTGGTGGCCCTGCATGTGGCAGGGAGGTTGAAGATTCATGACCCTTGAGGTCCCTTCTAACCCCAGCCATTCTGTGATTCTGTGATCTGGGAAATCCAAAACCATTTGCCAGCAGGCTCCTCTTTGGCAACTGTTCTACATCCAGCTGTACATTCTGTTCCAGAGCACAACACAAAACTACAGAGGAAACAAAGGGAGTTTAATGTAGGCAGAATAAAAAAAAAAGGTATGTTTCTTTCTGTACTGAAAGTAAGCAAGTAAGCAATCAACGACAGAAGCCTTCCTAGAATACTGCTATGGGAAACAGCAGCAGAGAAGAAAGCATCCACATTTCCCTGAACCCCTGCTCCAAGGAAAAAAGGGAGAAATAAATAAATTTATTTTAGATGTTACTTATTTGAAGGCATTTGAATACCATTCTCACACTTTAAAGCATTAAAGAAAAAATAAAATGCACAGAGTAATCTCCTCCAACAATACATCTATTTGGTCTGGGCAGCAAGAGGCACAGCTCTGTATCACTGAATCACAGAAACACCAGGGTTAGAAAAGACCTACGAGATCATCCAGTCCAACCATCCACCTATCGCCAATAGTACTCACTAAGCCACATCCCTCAACACAAAAACCAACAATTCCTTGAACACCTCCAGGGTCGGTGACTCCACCACCTCCCTGGGCAAACCACTGCAGTGCCTGACCACTCTTTCAGAAAAGTAGTATTTCGTAATGTCCAGCCTAAATCTCCCCTGGTGCAGCTTGAAGCCATTCCCTTTAGTTCTATCACTGTTACTTGAGAGAAGAGGCCAGAGCCCAGCTCACTACAATCTCCCTTCTGGTAGTTATAGAGAGCAACAAGGTCTCCCCTGAGGTTCCTCTTCTCCAGCCCGAACAATCTCAATTCCTTCAGCCACTCCTCATAAGGCCTGTGATCCAGACCCTCACCAGTTTTGTTGCTGTTCTCTGGACACATTCCTCAATGTCCTTCTTGCAGCGAGGGGCCCAAAACTGGACACAGCACTCAAGGTGCGGCCCCACCAGAGCTGAGTACAGGAGGACAGTCACTGCCCTGTTCCTGCTGGCAACACCATTCCTGATGCAGCCCTGGATGCCACTGGCCTTCTTGGCCACCCAGGCACACTGCTGGCTCATGTTCAGCCAAGCATCAATCAATACCCCCAGGCCCATTTCCTCTATGCAGTCTTCCAGCCACTCTGCCCCAAGCCTGTAGTGTTGCCTGGGGTTGCTGTGGCTGTCACAGCATTAACTAGATCAATCTATGCCCGTGACAGGGGGCAATACGCCCCTATCCCTCTACTCCCACCCCGGCCCCACACAAAATGGGAAGGAAGGAGGGGGAAAAAAAAACAGCGGCAACAATCTATGGAGGAAAACTTATTTTACTAACTATGATATTGGAAAATGCAAAATAACACAATATAATAAGATCTAATTGAAATTGAGACTAATAAGTCAAATAAGATAGGAGAGAGAGTTCCCGAGACCGAGTCAAAACTGAAAAGCTTGGAATGGCCAGGAAAGCACCTCCAGCACCCACTGCCAGGCAGTAAGAGAGCGCCTCACCTGGAAGGGTCAGATCCCATGACTTCCATCATGTGCAGGGATAGGGACGTGGAGCTGGAGCATCAACACTTTAGTTCCAGTGCACTACGTGATGTGTTGATGTGGAACACTGAGAACCAAAAAAACGTAAAACCATGCCATTCTACCCCTTATTCTACAACACTACATCACGCTTAATATATATACATACATACAAACAAAATGATTAAAATGCATGACACACACAAGTCTATATACATATACAAAGAATTACTGTCTGCACTCCCCTAGCATCAAGCTTCCTTGTGGCACACACTGAACATCGTAGAGTAGGAGCAACTCATGCTTGTTGCACCTGCTTGGCTGGGAGGTGATTCCCTTGGTTTGATTAATTTAATTGCTGGATGATCATTAAATATCACTATCCAACATTCGTTAAAGATTTTTTTTTCCAAAGTTCTGTCATGCAGCTGTTGCAGCTTCGCTAAAATATGTTGAGTTTATTCAAAATTGCACCGATGCTCCTAAAGCGCTCAAAGTGTGTTGGGGGGCAGTGATAAAATGGATCTGACAGACTCATCGTTAACATGCGTTAGGCGGCAATCCAGGACTCCTCGGGCCGCATAAATTCAGTTTCACCACCGCATTCCTTCCCCTTACGGCACTGCTGTGGAGCCGGAGACACACCCAACATGGCGCCGCTGTGGCACCGCACCCCATCCCGTTTCTACCTTCCTCCCATCATGCGCTGCGCGACAACAGCAGTTCCGGTTTCGCGCGGCGGTGATTGGTCCATCCTCTCCCCTGGCCGGAAGTGAGCGTTCCGACAGCGAAGTTCAAACGCGAGCTGCAGTCCCGACAGCCGTCGGAGCGCAGTTCCGGTACGCGGCGAAGGCCGGGCAGCCCTGGAAGGAAGCTGGGAGTAGCGCTCCCTGTGTCTGCACCGAGGCGGCGCGGCTCGGCTCGGCTCGGCTCGGCTCGTCGGGCGGTTTGCGGAGGGGAGGCTGCGCTGTGCCGGAGCGGCGCGCGGGGTGGGACCGGAGCTGAGACAGCCCTGCTAACGGACACTGCTGGGCCGCTTCGCCCCATGGGGAAAGGCTCCCGCTGCTTCCTAATGTGGTTCAACAAGGCCGAGTGCCGGGTCCTGCACTTAGGCCGCAGCAACCCCATGCAGCTTTATAGGCTTGCGGACGAGAGGCTGGGTGACTGTGAAGAGGAAAGGGACCTGGGGGTGTTGGTTGATGCTCGGCTGAACATGAGCCGACAGTGTGCCCGGGTGGCCGCTGGGGCCAACAGCATCCTGGCCTGCATTAGAAATGGTGTGGCCGCAAGGAGCAGGGAGGTGATCACCCCCTGTATTCAGCTCTGATGAGGCCACACATCGAGTGTTGTGCTCAGTTGTGAGTCCCCCACTACAAGAAAGACATTGAGGCCCTGGAGTGTGTCCAGAGAAGGGCAACGAAACTGGTGAGGGGTCTGGAGCACAGGTCTTACGAGAAGCGGCTGAGGGAGCCGGGATTGTTTAGTCTGGAGAAGAGGAGGCTCAGGGGAGACATCATTGTACTCTACAACTTCCTGAAGGGAGGCTGTGATGAGGAGGGGTTTGGCCTCTTCTCCCAGGTGACGAAAAGGACCCAGGGAAATGGCCACAAGTTGTACCAGAGGAGGTTTAGGTTAGACTTGAGGAAGAACTTTTTCTCTCAGAGAGTGGTCAGGCACTGGGATGGCTGCCCAGGGAGGTGGTGGAGTTGCTGCCCCTGGCAGAGTTCAAGAGACATCTGGATGAGGAGCTGTGAGATATGGTTTAGTGCTTCTGGTAGCAGTGGCTGTGTGAGGACGGTTGGACTAGATGATCTTGCAGGTCATTTCCAATCTTGTGATTCTATGATTCTAAAAGCTGTAGTCCAACTGTGCTGCTGCTCTGCAGCACAGAGCCCTGAGGGGTGTTCTGTACTGTCATAAGTATAAGCATAAGGGAAGTCAGTGCCGTGCAGTGAGATTTGTTACTGCTAGGTGAGAGGGGGCGCGCCTTGGTGAGGAGATGGGCGGTGCTGCAGCTGCCAGAAGTGTCCCTTCTGCTTAAAAAGAGTGTGTCCTAAGTAGGATGTGAACACTGCTGGCTCTTCTTCACTGCAGGTGCTTGGAGGATCTCAAGGTTTTGCAGAATCCAGGATGTCTGTCAGCGACTACCAGGAAATTCTCAAGTACTATGAATTACATGAAACAATTGGAACAGGTAAGCATAATCTTTGTACAAAAACAGCATGCCTAATAGTCTGACTCACCACTCTCTTTTTTCTGAGAATAGATTAATTGCTCTTATAAGATCCCTAAGTCAGGTTTCATGTGTACAAACTTCAAACTGAATTTTGAAACCAGTTGGAAATTGGTTATGCTGATCACCTCTTCCTCTTATTAAAGCATTACACACAATGTATACTAGGTACTCTGCTTTCCCTGTAACATTATATTAGAGAAGAATTCACACTCAACTTTAAGCGTCTGTATTTTGAATTTTAGGTGGTTTTGCAAAGGTAAAACTTGGACGGCATCTTCTTACTGGTGAAAAAGTTGCAATAAAGATAATGGACAAATTCGCTTTGGGGGTAAGCCAAAAGATATTTAAATATGATGTCTTCTGTTGGAGTTGTGGAGTTCTCAAAGAGCATGTGGAGGTGGTATATAGGAATGCAGCCTACTAGTCCCATTGCCTTTTGAAGGATGCTGTAAGATTGGAAAAAGTTCCACAGACACCACAAATCTTGTTCCTCATTGTTCAGAGGGCAATACTCTCTGGCTGTAATAATGTTGAACTTCCTCCATTTTACAGCAACTTTAACAAAATGCTAATGAAAATACTAGATGTTTTACATTTCAGTTTTTGCAGATGTGTTCCAGAATTCCTATGGGAGTAATGTCAGATGTAGCTGAGTTGATGTTGAATCGTGTACTGTCACATATATGCTTTGACTTCTTATGTTCCACAATAGTCAGATGTGGTACTTGGTATGTCAAATTAGTTAGTGATTTCATAGCTTGCTTTTATGGTCTCTTAAGGATGACTTGCCTCGTGTTAAAACAGAAATTGATGCCATGAAGAACTTAAGTCACCAACATGTTTGCCGATTGTATCATGTAATAGAGACATCAAAGAAAATATTCATGGTCTTAGAGGTAAGAAATAGTTTTTCTGCCATGCTTAAGGTTACTGTTTTTATCTTTAGCAGTAAACAATAATACAAAAATAAAGCTGAAATGAAATGATTCTTAAATATCTCAGTGGTGAATGGGTTCAAGATTCACTGGTTTGAAAATTAAGTAGAAAATGTTATATATTCTATCTTTTTGTAAAAGCCACTAATCAGCATTCACAAAGTGAACTGGTTTTAATTCCTAACTTACATTTCAGTTTTTTTAAGTAGTATCTGCAAGGTCTGCAGGACACCAGAGCCCCCAAGTTGTCATCTCTTGAGTGATTTGTGCCACCCATGACATTGAGTGCAATGCTTCAGTTACAAACTTGGAGGCAAGGGTCAGATTTGTTTGGTCTGCCACAGTAATGGCCCATGGCATAACTGGAGCAGTCATGTACTGCTCTGATTGAACACAGGGAATGGAAGAGTATCCTGTACATGCTGTACTGTGCTTTCTGTGCTCCCATTGGCACTTATCTTTCTCTGATATATTCTAAATACGTTTTCAGATAACTTTACCTTTCTCATTATAGTACTGTCCTGGAGGGGAGCTGTTTGATTATATTGTTTCTAAGGACCGCCTTTCAGAAGAGGAAGCTCGAGTCTTTTTTCGACAGATTGTTTCAGCAATTGCTTATGTTCACAGTCAGGGTTATGCCCACAGAGACCTCAAACCAGTAAGCCTCAACTGTATTCAGTCTTTCATAAATAATAATGTGTTTTTATTTTTCCACTGGGAGAGAGAGTGATTTATCCCTTTGTTGTGGTTTAACCTGGTAGGTGGTTAAGTGTCACACAATACTTCTCTCACTCCACTCCTTTCCAGTGGATTGCAGGAGAGATATGAAGGGAGGGGGAAAAAACAACACAAAGTAGAACTCATGGGTTGAGACAAAATTATTTACTGAGATAAAGAAAAGGAAAAGGATAACAGTTATGATGAATGCAAAAGCAATTGCTCACCGCCTCCTAATCAATGTCCAGTTAGCCTCCTAATAGTGGAAGAGATTTACATGAACTTCCATCCCCTTCAAAACTCCTTCCACAATATGTCATATGGTATGGAATATCCCTTGGGCCAGTTTAAGTCAGCTATCCTAATTCTGTTCCCTCTCACTTCCTCGGGCTCTCAGCTGAGAATGACTTTGGCTCTGTACAACACTGCCTAGCAGTAACTACAAGCATCAGTGTGTTATCTAGAACAAAACAATAGTATCATATCAGACACTGAAGAAAACAATTCCATCCCAGCTGAAACTCAGACACTTCATTATCTTGTGCTTAGAATTCTTTCACTACAGAAAATGTTACATAATTATTACTATTCAATACTATGTTCTGCAGCTGAGCTGGATTTTCTTATCCTTGAAGAAGAATCTTTCTCTGGAAGGGGAGTAAAAAAACATGCTCCTAATGGGAGTGGAGCAGAGACACAGATCTGATACGAGTGCTGGTTTCACATTTTCTTTATGCTCCTTGTTGTAGTTTGTATCTAGAGAGAGCCCTTGTGGTGTCAGTCTGTTGTGTAAACAGCTCTAGTTTTGTGCCTCAAGGAAGAGTGATTCTTTAAACAAACGGTGGCTATATAGAGGGTATGGGGTGAGATGCATGCCTCTGGCTCCATCCAATGGATTTTCTGTCACTGAAGGCTTTAATCGCATGTTAGGTACTGGAAGGTTTGAGTATTTCTACACAAATAGATTAGAACTTTGCATTTTTTAAGTTGATGATATCTCTGAGTAAAACAAGTTATTACAGCGCAAGCATTTTCCTAGGTATCTTATGATATCCCTACATCTAAAGAACATTTTCCCTCTGAAAAATAAAGCATTGCCTATTCTTTTTGGAAGGAACTGGCTTCCAGCTGGAAAGCTGATGGATTCTTAGACTCAGACAGTAACTTGGAATGGAGGTGACTTCTAGAGATTTGTGCCTGAACCTGCTGCTTCAAGAATCTTGAGACCAAGTTTCTCAGAGCTTTTTCCATTTTCATCCTCTTCCTCTCCCAGGCGTGAGGCTGCATGCTCTCTCTGGGCAATCTGTTCAGTGCTTGAAAAGCTTTTTTGACTTATATCCACTCTACTGTTTCAATGAATGACTGTTTTCTGTCACTATCCCACCGTGACCTGCTGTACAGATCCTCAGTCTGTCTTCATGCTTCCCTTGTGGGCGTTTAGAAGCTGCCATGAGATTCCTTTGCACTTTAAACAAGCATCTGTCTCCCCAGTTTCTCTTTACTGTGTGGGAGCTTCAGCCCCCTGCACAGACTGGAGGCCAATCACAGAATTTGCTTCAGGTTGTTATTCTTCCTGGCCAAAAACTAGATACAGTACTGTAGATGTGATCCAATGAGAGTGAAGCAGGGGTGACTTGTCCTGGTCTGGTTGTGCTGCTTTTTAACGCAGCCAGTTATATTGTGCTTTTTTTTCTGTTAGAACACACTGCTGGCTTGCATTTATCTTGTGGTCCTTCACCACTTGTCCTCCTAGTTCCCAGGCCCTTTTGAACAGATACAAACTAGTATTTCCCACCTGGGATATTGGAAGATGGGTACTTGTTAGCAGTCAGTGAAAATCTCTGAGAGAGAGGGCTTTTAGTAGACTGCTAATCAGCGACCACAAGAAGAAATAACAGAAGAGAAAATATGTTTCTTTGGACACTCAGGTGAAAATCATTCCTGACTGCTTTTTCATTCACCAGGAAAATCTGCTGATTGATGAGAAACATAATTTGAAGCTGATAGACTTTGGACTCTGTGCAAAGCCAAAGGTAAGAGTATCTTAAAGCAAATATAATGTGCCTCCACGTAATGCATCTTTGACCACAGTATGCAAAAGGGACTTGCCCAAACACCTTAAATTCAAGCTGTTCCTGTGGTTGACATGTAATTGCATCTTGCTCAGAAGGGCCTTAGCTTTGTTAGAGTGGTTAACAGATTGCTCAGAAGCACAGTTAGATTCTTTTCTCAACCTAGACTTCCTATTTTCGTAGTCTAAACTACAGATAATCTTATAGGTGTATCACCTCTCATGCAAGGGTCTGTAATAGGAGCATTGGGTTGGCATGCCATTATCTCTTCTAAGGAACTGTATGTAGGTTGAGATTGTGGGTAGAACCAAATGAGTTTTGCAGGTGATATACAGATCCTGTGGTTGCATATGCTTGAACTGAATTGTTTCTTGATCTTAAAACTAGTTTCTAGGAGCCTTTACTTAAATGGGTGCTGGTAAGAAAGAATTTAATGGGAAGACTGCCTTACTGATTCAAAGAGAATTACTTATCCTCATATCATTTTTCCTGGCCAAAGTTAGAGCCTCTCACAGGTAATCAAGACCAACAGGCTGTTGTCTCAATAGTATAATATCTTACTCTGACCTGTTTAGAACAAAACACAAGTAAAATAATAGGATACTCTGAATAAGGAATATTCAGTTGTTCTTGACTATTAGTTGTTCTTTGTAAAGGTTGTAAAGTTATTGCTTTAGATTGTTCTGAACAACCAGTGAGCCTCAAACACAATAGCTCTTGCATGACTTCTTTCCCAGTTTTGTGTTTGCACAGACAGTTCATCTTAGTAGATGATCAGCTAAGGAAAATAATGCATCATGCCAAAGATACATAAAATGAGTGAGCAGCTCGGAATCTGTACATTTGTACAATACTCATATATTGTCTTAGACAATATCTGCTTAGTGAGGCCACCTATTGAATGAAAGCAAAATATACGATGAATGAAAATATGCACAGGAGAAGCAGCTTCTGAGGCTTCTGAAGTGTCCCTGCTAGAAAACATAAACTCTGTTAAAGCAAATTTTCCTGTTTTCTGTTATTCCAGGGAGGCCTTGATTACCGCCTGAACACATGCTGTGGAAGTCCAGCATATGCAGCACCAGAGCTAATCCAGGGCAAAGCGTATATTGGCTCAGAGGTATGAAGACCAGTGTTTGTTTTATCCCTCTTTCCCTCCCCTCCCCACAGAGCATTTCAAGGTAGTGGAGCTCAGATACACTCTCTTGGTTTCCCTCCTGAATTCTGCTGGGTTGCATTGCTCAGTAGCTCTCGGAAGCTGTCAGTGGCCGCAGACTGAAAATGCAATTGGCCTCGGTTCAGCTGGTTTGTCTCTGGCTAATTCTCAACTGTCTCCACCAATTGTTCCCTGCTTTAGGGCTCTACAAAACAGCAACTTCAGAGATCTCCTTCTATTACTAAGCCATTGAAAGAGCAATTTGCTCTGTTAATTATCCATCATTTGTCAAACTTTTGTGCAGTCTCAGGATCTTACATGTTTTGCCAGACTTGTCTTTAGCTTCCAAATTGTGTGTGAGGACTTGCTTCCATTGTAATGCACAACGTACTAAAAATAGAGAGACAAGAATGTGAAGAGTTTTTCCAGCTTTGATTTCATGTCTAGAACTTTGGAACCCACTTCTTGCAGTTGTTAATCTGTCCAAACTGGTCTAGTTTGGAATGCCCTCATACTTCTTGGATTGCTCTGCTGTTAAACATGGAACAATTCTTTCAGGTACCATTGCACCGCTGCTGTTGGCTTCTAATTCTTGCTTTATTAGTTTGTTTTCCACAGACTGCTTTTCAAGCCTCCTTTTTCTTTGCAGTCAAAGCAAGAACTGCATTGTGAGGTATATAAATGTTGTTGTGCCTATACATAAACAGAACAGCAGCAGAGCCTCACAGGTGATTGTGCTGACAGCTCTCACTGTAGCCACTAACTGTGCCAAATCCCTTGTGATGGGTTTGATTTCATTTTTGCCAGTGAAATCCTTGTAGATATAAGGTACTGCAGCAGGGTGATGAGTTAAGATGAAGATATTGGTTTTAGTAGTGCTTTAAGTTGAGTGGAAGAGCAATTGAATTAGGGTTATATGCTTTCTCTGGGACCATAACTTTTTTTCCTGAGGGAAAGAGCCAGCTTTTCGTGGGCTATATATGGCCTTTGGCAGGGGCAGATAATATGATCCGTCAGTAAGCCATTTTAGGTGCTTCAGGTTTGTCAACTTGTCCTTTTCTTTTTTAGGCAGATATTTGGAGCATGGGTGTACTGCTGTATGCTCTGTTGTGTGGGTTTCTTCCTTTTGATGATGACAATGTGATGGCACTCTACAGGAGGATAACAGTAGGTATCAATGGTGCTAGAATACACTGAGAAAGGAAATAGCTGAGCATGACAAGAAGCCTTGCTTTTCTGATGGCAGAACATGCTGAGCTGTGCTGTGGGTGGAAAGGCCTGTCTGCTGAATATTGTCCCTTTTTTTTTGCTGCTTATTCCGCCAGTATTTTCTGAATTTAATTCTACACTTGGTTGGCTTATGCGGCACTGTAGCCTGATTCTATAATATGATAGCATACACAGTTTAAGGCGAAGTATTTTCTTGCCAATGGGCTAGATTTTTGTATCTGGTTCTTCAGCTGGCTACTCCCCATACTACTTGTAGTAAAAATAGGAATACACTGTTTGATTTACCTTAAATGAATTTTATTTATTTATTTATGTTATTAAATGCCAGCTCTTCTCATGCCTTGGAAGAGCAAAGTTCTACATCTGCTATCAGAATTTCCTCTTTCAGAATCAGGAGGAAATATGGGACCCCATTGATTGCCTTCAAAATTCAGCAGTTGGTTCTGTTTCCTTTCAGAGTGCATAACAACCTGAGCATGTTAATCAAACAACGTGGCTTTTTAGTCTGGTATGAACTATGTTGTACACTGAGACTTTGTCCATTTGTAAGCAGGACTTTGTCCATTTCTGCAGGACTGCAGAGAACCCTTTGTGCTAATCATTACCCCAAGATGCAGAATTTGGCAAATGATCCAACTGCTTCCCGTGTTCATTTCCTTAAAATTGTGAATAGTTTCGGACTGAGAGTTTGTAAGCAGAATGGAGCTCTTAAAGCTGTCAAAGATTGTTTCTGTACTGTTTAGCTCAAACAGGAGCTGAGAGCTGCATTGCTTGAATTGGTGGAACTTGTTTAATGAACTGGGATGAGCAAATTTCAGAACTTAGTCAGAGTGCAGTAAAAAATTGATAATGTCATAGGTATTAAGATACTGGCTTGCTATTTCTGCACTGAATTTGTTTTAATTTTATGTGACTGTGATCTGAAAATTGCTTGAAATGCAGACGCCTAGACATTGTTGTGTAATTGAATTTCATGCACTATAGATTCTGAAATATCCTGGAATCTAAAACTCAGAATTGGTTCAAGCTTGAATATAATCAGGATCACAGCATCTGTGTGCACTGTTCTTTTCCTTGTAATGCTCCACATCACTTCATTTTGGGAATACTTAAGGAAATGGACTATGTGCCGTAACTGTTGTTAGAACAAAGTATTTCTGGTGTGATCTTATGCATTGTGTAGCTCTTGTGAGAAACTTCCCTTCCAGCACTGCCCTCAGCCAAGTACGTGTTAGTTTTACTATTAAATTTATTCAAGCAATTCTTAAAGCCGAGTTTGCGTATGCCTGTTCCTACACTTTGAAAGAAAAGAGATGTCACTATCATCCAAATAATTTAACAGTTCCTTTTGAGCTAGTTGTTCAAGGTTCATTCTAAGTCCTCTTTTATTTCAGTTATTTTAATTTTCATTAACTTTCTTTATTGCAGAGAGGAAAATACACTGTTCCAAAGTGGCTTTCACCTAGCAGTACGCTGCTACTTAACCAACTGCTACAGGTAAAAGAGCTGCTTCTATTCAGATTGATCTACAAAATGCTGTTGCATAAGCTCAAAACACTGATGGAGTACTTAGAAAATATTCAGTGTTCAAACAAGTTAAACTGTTCCATGCCTTATATCCTTGAAGAAAAGGTTAGCATTGTCTTGTGCTGCAAATTCTCAAATAATAACATGGTACTAGTTACTGCTTATAGAAATAATTGCAATTTTAATAATTAAAGTCTTCAGGCAGCTTGCATTTCGATGTTCTTAATTGTGCTGTATAATTAAAAGTGATTTGTAAACAAAATGTTTCATAAAGGAAGCTGAACATACTAAGCTTGCCATTGGGCTCGATCTATGCAGAATCATAAATACAACTCGTGGAACATTTACTGTAATCATAGGTTCTGTAACTGCTCTTCACAGCTCAGGTGTTTGACCTTCCTTTTGGTGAAGTGATGAAATATTGCTGGTTTCTATTTGTGCTTCTGGGCACCTTGAAGTTGTTAGGAAAAGAAGAATTGTCTCCAGTTCTTCTCAATGATATAAGTAACAGTTTGAATATTGCTGCCCACTAGGTAGACCCAAAGAAGCGGATTACAGTTAAACACCTGTTAAGTCACCCTTGGCTCATGCAAGGTTATTCTGATGCTGTTCAGTGGCAAAGTAAATACCCAGTAAGTACATATACCCAAAGAGGCCTAAGTATTTTCTGGAATCTTTTCTGGACCACTGGCATCCTCGCAGAATGGGAGTGATAATACATTTCTTCAGCGGCTGCTGACAGGTGGTGTCTCTCAGGGCTCCATCTTGGCACCTTCAATATCTTTATCAGTGACAGAGAGAGTGGAACCAGAATGCACCTTCAGAAAGTTTGCAGGCAGCTCCATGCTGAGAGGTGCGGTGGATAAAACAAGAAGTAGGGATGTCTCATCCCTGGTAGTATTCAAGGCCAGGTTGAATGAGGTCCTGGACAGTTGGATCTGATGAGTTGCAACTTGGAACCTGATGGTCTTTAAGGTCCCGTCCAACTCAAGCTACTCTATGAGTATTTGAAACTGTGCTTGTCCTCCTTGTCTCAATTGTTTGACGTGTGTGAGAGGTTGGGGTAGCAGGGTTGGGGTGGGGGTGGAAACTGGAGTGTGTGGAGAGATTCTTGCTGTAGATATTGATAAGTTGCTGCGTATTTGCAGCCAATGGCTGCTACTGGCCACTGGGTGCCGATGTTTCTCTGAAGAACAGCTGTGCTGATCATCCCACACCACGTGCTGTGCGTGCCACATAACGGAATAATTAAGAAGAGATAGAAGTGTAACTTCTGCTCTAGGGAAAATCTCATCTGCTGACAGGCATTTGTTCTTGGATTCAGAACCTACTGCTACAGAGGGGCCAGTTGCTGAAGCTTGGTGACTCTTTCTGTTTACTCCTTGCAGTATTTAACCCTGATACTAACTATTTAAAGTAGAAAATCTGAAATTGTGGCTAATTATTGACTTGATTGCTGCGTATCAGTACACTATCATGGTGAGATTTGGCTCTGTGAGATGACTTGGAAGCTGTTTCTTCAGTATAGGTCTTGTTCTTGCAGCTGGGACACCTTGATGAAGACTGTGTAACAGAGCTTTCTGTGTTTCACAACCAGAGCAGAGAGAGTATATCAGCATTAATATCAGAGGTAATAAATGTATGTCGGTAATTCATTGTATTTCAGCTCACTACTACAGTAAATAACCTTACTGTATTAACAGACTCTAATGCTCACTTATTCTCAAACATGAAATATTTCATACGTTTCAGAGCTAAGGTACCCCTGCAGAACCCCATAGTCTATCTGTAGCTAATAACTACATTTCTGAAGATCATATTTATTCTATTTTTCTCCTTTAATTGTGTTTTCTAAGCCATTCTGTTATTTTCTACCATGCTAAAATTCTTAGGAATCTCTGGAAGTCCAGACATATTCAAAACAGAAACTTATGGATAAATAATAGATGTCACACACTGGCTTAATTCATTGCTTTGAAATGTTTCATTAATAAGTGGAAAATATCAACACATCATTCAGACAACCAAACAAGTTTTGGGAATTACAACTCACAAACTCTTAAGGAAATGAATCCATTCCAGTAACTTTTGAAAATAAACGAGAAAAGCTCAACTGAGTGCTTCTAGCAATACTGTATACATGTGAATAATGATATTCCAAGCTGTAGAAGAGATTTAAAACACAATGCATACTCTGGCTTTAACATGAATCTGAAAATTGTTCCTTGAAATTGAATTGTCTTTTTATTAAATAGAAAGTGGTACAATTTGGAAGGATAGTTAAGATTTCCATATAACTTTAGTAGGAATAGATGTAAAATGTAAGTTTTACCTAGGAGAGATCATTTGTGGAGTCACTGCTACTTTTCTTCAGGTACAGGAAATAATGAAAACAATCCACCTACAAGAGGAAGAAGTTCTTTCATACTAGTCTGTGATACTTCATAGTCCTTTATCAAAGGACTTCTAATGCCTTATAAGTAATTCAAGCTAATTGTACTACACTGTGAGTCTGTCAAGCATTGTACCCATGGTTTTCATAGTAGTCAAAAAGCTGCTGAAAATCAAGCTGAATGCTGATGCTCCTTGGAGCTGGGCTGAAACATGGCCCCCAGAAATGGGAGTCCCGCTGAAATACTGTGCAAAATGAATTCATAGGAGCTTTGCCATTCACTTCAGTAGAGAGATTCTGGCACCAGCTTTAGTTTTCACTTTCAGCAATTGTACTGCTCTCAAGCAAAAACAAGAGTAGTCTGCTTCTTTATCTTAAACGTGTTGTGTGAATTGGCTAAGGTCTGAAACTACCCAGGTGTGATCAGACATGAGGGTAGCACATTAAGGGGAAAATATTCCAGACATGCAGAAATGTTTAGAAAGCTTTCTTTGTACTGACAACTTTTCTGAAGAGATCTAAATACTCTTGTTTTCTAGTGGAATTATGACCAGATGTCAGCAACCTATCTCTTGCTTCAATCCAAGAAGGTTCGTGGCAAGCGCATTCACTTAAGAATTCCATCACAAACAGCACACAGCAGTACAACACAGTCAGCAAGCCTGGGGGTAAGTTTTAGAGTTCAGCACAACATTCTGGTAAAAATGCTTCTGTGTGCTAAAGCTCTGCCTGGGCAAACAGCCTGGTGGCCTAAACGTCAGTAGGAGAGCATGTGTGCAGCCAGTCTTGGTCATCAAATCTTGTTCTATAAGGCCACCCACTTAGTGTACAGAGGATGTAATCTTTCTAGATTTCGTTGTGGCATCCTTCCAGACAAGTCATCCAAATGTGAGATGGACAGGTACAGGCTATACTGAGGGCTCAGTGGCAGACCTCAAAGAGTCACAGTGAATGGGGCTACTTTTTTTTGTTTGTTTTTCTGGTGGACACTCACTGGTGATGTTCCCAACACTCCATTTGTGGGCCAGTCCTGTTCAACATTTTAATCAATGACTTGGATGCAGGCGAGGCATGCGTCCTCTGCAGGTTTTCTGATGATATTTAACTGGGAAGTGCTGGAGGCTCCCTAGAGGGATGGAGAGGCCTTGCAGAGGAATTTAGATACATCAGAGCATTAGGCAATCAGCAGAGGCATGGAGTTCACCAGAGGAAAATGCCAGATACTGTACTAGCAATGGAATAAGGACAGACAAAGATAAAGAATAGGAGATGAGTGTCTGGAGAGGGGAACAAAGCTGCTAACGGGACCGGAAGGTGTGTGCTCTGGGGAGAGGCTGAGGGCACTTGCATTGCCTGGTCCAGAGAATAGAAGGCCAGGAGATGACTTGGTTGCTCTCTGCAACTCCCTGCAGAGCAAAGTGCAGAGGAAGGTGCTATCCTTACCTGGGAAGCAATGACAGGATGAGCAGGAATGGCACAGAGCTGCACCAGGGGAGGTTCAGACCAGACAATAGGAAACATTTCCTTACTGTTAGTGTGGCCAGCTGCTGATACAGGCTTCTTAGGGTGGTAGTTGGTTCCCCAGCAAAACAAATAAAAGCCATACAGAGTTGAAGTTATACAAACAACTCGAGGTGACTGCCCATGAAGAAGGACCTTGCACAAAGAAATGGCCTTTTGCTGCATGTTCCCAACCTCTCACTCAGCCATGTAGACCAGTAGTACTATTGAGGTTGGAGATCTTTCTGCTCTGGATTGGTTCCTTTCATTGTCTCTTGGTGGGCTGTTTTCTCCAATCTTCAGGACTGTAAGATCTGCCAATACTTGCAGAGTCTCAATTTCATCTTACTTCCTTATCTTGCAGTTAGAGTAAGCTCTGTGGCCTTCCTTAATTGCAGCTGGGTAAAAGTCCTGCAGTCTGTGTCCTCAGGTTTCAGCAAATTTAACTGCATCTTCTAAGCAAATTCTGTGCGAGATTATTCTATTCAAGTAGCACAACAAATTAGAGAACAAGAATAGCCTTATGAATATAGAATCATAGAATGGTATGGACTGGAAGAGACCTTTAAGATTAGCTAGTTCCAAACCCAAGCTATAGGCAGGGATACCTCCCTCTAGACCAGGTTGCTCAAAAGTCCTATCCAGCCTGGCTTTGAATACTTGCAGGAAGGAGGCATTCACAACCTAGCTGGGCAACCTGTTCCAGCATCTCGCCACCCCACAGTAAAGAATTTCTTCCTACTATGTGGTCTAAATCTACCCTGTTCCAGTTTAAAGCCATTTCTCCTCATTCTGTCGCTACCTGCCCTTATAAAAAGGCCCTCCCCAGCCTTCCTGTAGGCCCCTTTCAGATACTGGCAGGCCACTCTAAGGTCTCCCTGGAGCCTCCTTCTCTTCTTCAGGCTGAAGAGCTCTAGCTCTCTCAGGCTTTCCATACAGAGGAGGTGTTTGATGAATGCTTTCAGTAGAATTGCAGCCATAATACAAACCATTACTTGAACTCTGGATTTCTGTGTAAAATTGCTAGCTGGCTAGCTGAACATGCTGTTTTGTGTAAAGACAAGCCCTCCAAATAAATACATTGTTATGCATCTGATTCACTTGCATGTAAATCATTTCAGTTCATTCATACAGCTGCTGTGTAATACTGATGAGTTCTAAGATCACTAGTTCTACATAACAGATCATGTATCATAAGAATTGCTGGATAGGTACAACGTGATTTCTGTGATCACAGTGAGTTAGTCTTTCATACCCAGATCATTAGTTTTTCTGGGTTCAGCAACAGTGAAGTTATTCTATCTCTAATTGTGGAATGGGTGCCAGGTAAATCAGGTCTGGTTAGTACTGCTATTTAAAAAATGCATTTTACCCTCCCATACGCTTGTGAAAATCGTGCCCACATAACACAGCAGCCTGTTAGTACTTCTACAGTAGTCAGAACAAACTTTACCCGCCTGCCTGTAGATAATGCATGTGAATGCCTCAACCTGTCAAAATACCCAAACAGCAAATGCCTCTAATTAGAACTGGTCTCGTGTGAAGACAAGAAAGCAGGAGAACGGAACTTTTCACGTAACTTGGCATTGTTCAGCCTGGAGGAGAGATGGCTCAGGGAGATCTTATTGTTGTGAGTAAATGCCTGGACTGAGGACGCAAAGAAAATGCAGCCAGGCTCTTTTCATTGGTGCCCAGTGGCAGGACACAAAGAAATGGGCAGAAACTGGACTGCAAGAGATTCTGTCTAAACATCAGAAAAAAAATCCGTGTGTGGGTGACTGAGCACTGTCACACATTGGCCAGAAATGTTGTGGAGTTTCCCTCCTTGGTGATTTTCAAAAGCTGACAGAAATAGTTTGGGGCAACCTGCTGTAGGTGACCCTGCTTGAGCAAGAGTGTGGGACCAGATGGCCTCCAAAGGTCCCTGCCAACCCAGTCTGTGATTCTGTGAATTTGATGGCACAAGAATATGTATACCACCACCTTTTTGGAAACAGTTTTATGTGTAAGGAAATTCCAAACAAATCACCGTGGCCTATGTTTCTTCTGAAGCACAATAGTCAAGATATCCTCCACGGTCATTTATATTGTAATGGAACGTGATTCCAGTTACAGAATAGAGACTGCCTGTAGCTAACAGCCCTTTGGAAAGGGCTTTTTAGTAAGTCATCATAGAGCTTCCCCAGATCTGCTGTTTCTGCTTTCACTAGTAATGAGACACATGATCATTGTGATATCTATGAACGCAGGTCTGGAGACGCTGTTTCTGTTCTGTGTCAACAGAACATAGCTTCCAAAAATGGTTGTTTTCCATCTCAGGACTGATAAGGTAGCTGTATGCAATACTGGCAAAGTGGTATGAAATAAGTCCATGGAAAAGATGTTCCTGAAATCATAACGAGCTGCTAAAACAAAGGATATTTTGATACCACAGTCACAGGTCGTGTGAGACATGAAGGTTAGCAATCTTGACTGAAGTACTGGATTCCATAATTCAGTAAGGAACTTTTGCCTGGGTTTGCTCACAGGCTTCCAAACACTGGTTCAAGCAGTGTTGCAGATTCCATAACTGTATGTTTTGGATATGACTTGTTTACCTTTATGTGAGCCACTTTCAGACTTCACTGCATTCTCTTCTTCAGTTCTTTCCAGGCTGTTATTTGACTTTTGTTGAAAAGAACTTGTGGTCCAAGTCTCCAAATCGAAGGCTCTGAGATGCTGCTCTTGTTGACACAGGTTGTGAAAGATGACTTGAGCTTTAAGAATAATTTCCCTTCTGCTCTTGATATGGATGTCAAATCCATGATTAAGAACGCAATATAAAAGTTGGGGCTGCTGGCATGTGAACTTCCAATAGCTGTTAGCCATAGTTAGGAACTTGCAAAGCAATCATATTTAGATTTTACTGATATTATTTTTTTCTGATGAAATCTTCCTTTTAATCCTGCAAAATAACCTCAACTGAACATTTCTTTTCAGTCTGAAAAGGCTGTGACATTCGAAGATGTGCCAGATTGCAGCAATGTGCCCGATGCGTTTGGATCCATGGAATATTCTGATGCAGCTTCGTTGTCTGAAGGATCTCCACTGGAAGAGTTTATTCTGAATACTCACAGAACAAAGCAGGTGTTTGAAGATCTAGTGCTAGTTTCTTACAGAAAAAAAACACAATTCTTAATCCCAAAATCTACTTCTCATTGTATATAACGCAATATTACATATTTAAATATCTAGTGGACCTTGACCAAGAGGAGATACAGATTGAGCAAAGAAGTGTGTTAAGCATAAATTTTGGTGCCTTCTTCCTGTAGGCCATGGTTCATTTGATGAGAAGCTTAACTTCAGTGTTTGGTTTGCACAGAAACAGCAAGTAAGGGAAAGAGTAAAGGAGTCAGTGAGGATTTTAAAACAAAATGGAAAGTGATAAGGCACAGCTAATAAGATTCTGGAGTCAGGCTAGAGTTGGACAGAGCTTTAAAGGTGCCAAAAGAAATTCAATCTCTGTATTGGACAAGAAAATCCACAGTGAAGCAATTCAAATTTTGCAGCTAAACCAAGTAATGATTCATAGCTATGTTTAGATAAGCTGGTGAGGAGTAATCCTAAATGTAGAATTTAGATGAACAAATAAATAAAAAAAAAAAGGTATTTGACAATCTGTAAGAAGCAAACTAATTCTAGGAGAGAATCAGAGGAACTGAAGAGTTGTTAACTATTTTGCTCAATAGACAAGTAGTCTATGATATTTTCATAAGCATCGTGTCTGACCTGCTTAGATGTTAGAATTTCCTTGACAGTAACTTCTCTGGATGTGATTGCAATACCTTTTGTTACATCTGGCAGCATTCAAGGCATGACACTCAGCTGGGTGATATGGAATTCACACTGTCAACTCCAGTGACAAGAAAAGTGGCATCTAAGAAGCACACAAACAAAGAGAATGTTGATGCAGAGTCAGCATTAAGAAATGAGCTGCCCTTTGCACTTCCTGCTCCAAAGGCCTCCTTTTCAAAGAGTGAGACAGACAAGCAAGCACAAGCCATACCCTTTCAGGCACCTACTTCCAAAGGTATGTCGTATCTAACAAATGAAAACCCAGAATTTTTTAAATTTAAATATGAACACAGTACTTGTAGATCCTAAATTTCTGTTTCTGGAAGATTTAGGTTTGAGGTTTTTTTGGTCACAGCACATAACATTCACTGCACATCTGACAGTGCACTGCAAGTGGTTTAACCGTATGTCAGGGCATGTTACTCGCCTATTAATTATAGAAGTTCTCACAGTTTCACAAGGAGCATGCCTTTGGATGCATTCGTTCCCCTCATTCATCCATAACGACACAAGTGCCGTGTTCCTAAAACTAGCACGTGGTTCCACTTTCCATGGAGATCTAGTAGAAAATTTCTTCAACATTCATTATGGTTTTTTGTTTTTTCTGGGCTACTATTTTGAGTGAAAGAAAAAGGTATGCTTTTACTTAAGCTTTGATTGCATCTTGCTTCTAAATGAAATGTTACCTCCTGGATTCCTCGTGATAGCATGCCATATACTTTCATATATCTGTTCAGCGTGGCATTGAAAAGACTTAGGCTAGGAATGTAACACCTACACTTATCTGAAGGACCACGGAAATGTGTCCATGCTGTATCAGCTCTTCTGAGTTACAAAAATGTTTGTCTCCAGCCTGTCTTAGTGTTGATACTGTATGTGTTAACTCTGCCCTTTAAAATACGAAGCATTTCTTAATATTGAAGATTCTTCTGTTCCAAGTGCTAGAAAATATTGTTCAGAGATGCTAGATCTTTGCAGGCTAACATGTTAAGGGTTACTGAACGTATCACTGTCCTTTGTAAAGTGTTCAACGAAGTGCATTACAAAGGCTTCTTGTTCACACAGGTTTCATTTTTGTCTTAAGACTGCACACAGTTTGTGATGTTGGTCTTACGGTAAGTTTAAAAAGTAAAAGTAGGTATTTCTTAAATGAGAAATGCAGAAGTATAATTTCTGCTCATTTTTGCTAGATGTTCCTGAGAGTTAAACCTTTAAAATGTTCTTGTTCTATTGGAAGTTCTTACATTGGGATAGGCTGAAGCAGTACTTGGAGATAACAAATCGTGGAAGGATCTCTTGGAAATGCTGAGCACATCGTTGTCTGGGGCCAACTGCGGCTTTTAAAGCTGAATCCTTGAGCTTTACATTGAGTCGTCTCCACAAATACAAAACTGCTCCACAAAGCTCTTTTCCCACATGTGGATAATAGGACTTTTTGGGCTGTTACCTAACATGTACATAACTGTGGTTCCGTAATTCACACCTTTCACATAAAGGCAATTACTCGATGTGGAATGTGACTTTCTGACACAGTGAATTCCTCAGTGTTTGTCCTGAGACCAGTGGCAGAGCAGAGTAGTTAAAACCTATTTTATCACTCTGAAGATGCAGACTAGTGATACATAGGAGGCTGGCTTTAAAAACATTAATTGCTGATCATGAGAAATCCTGACTGAAGAAAAATAAATCCTCTGCTACAAAAACATACCTGCTCTGGTTTGGATACTTTCTTTCAGAGAGCCAGTTCACAACAGTTACCCCAGTTAAGAAGCCCAAAATACCAACGGATATGAATGAACTGACAGCAGCTGAGGTTCTTCCTGAGAGAAGGTAAATGTCCAGTTACCTGTCTATGTTTTTGGTTTAGAGCAGTGCTACCTTAATCGATGAACAGCCGAGGAAGCATCGTTCACAACAGCAAGCTGTCTTTCCATTCTCTTGGTTAAAAGTTTCCTAAAACCTTTCTGTATTCACTGGGAAACACTGAAAGCAGGAAAAAAAAAAAGAAAAAAAAAAGTTAAAATGAGAAGTCCCTCATCTTCAGAATGCATTCCTATTTTCCATAACATAAATCCCATCTTGTTCCATTTTCCCAGAGTGCTGCAGTTTTAAAATGCATATCTGAGCTTAAAGCTCAACTAAGCAGAAACTCTCGTAATACACAACACTTCCCTTTGTTTTCTTGATTCTGTCAGGCCTGGTAATATTCTAATAGTGTATCTGAAATAACTGCTGTCTGATTGCTGAGGTAAAGCAACTAATTGATTTGGTTTTGTAACAGGTGTCATTCTGTGGATTTAGATCTCAACACAGCTCATGTGGATAGCAGCCAAAAGAAGAGAAAGGCCAAACTATTTGGAAGTCTTGAAAGAGGCCTAGATAAAGTGATAACAATGCTGACACCAGGAAAAAAGAAGCGATTCAGTAGACATGGGCCAAGGAAACTTAAGGTATGTTTGCTAGAGAAATATTTTATGGAAACGATAGCACTGAAAATTTTCAAGAGCTATTAGGAAGTCTAGTGAAAAATTCTGTATGAGTTACCTGCACTCTATAGAACACTGCACCTGCTCGTTCTGTTTTTCTGTTAATATGATGATGGACCTGTTATTGCCCAGGGATTTAGTGCTGGCTTCAGCTCAGGCGAGTCACCAGCACATCGTGGGAGAGGGCTGAGCATTGCTTTTTGGATGCCATCTCACCGACCTGGAGAGGGATGCAGGATGGGTTTAAAGGAGTCCTAGCTGAAAATACTTGATATTATTTCTGTAAAGATCCTGTTGGCTTTCCCTCTGGTGTGAGGGAGTTTTGATAGCATTCCTTGCTAGCTGTTTTCCATAGTTCAGGAGTGATACCCCTGGAAAGGAGTTCCGGGATCTTGTCTGGGATTCAATAGAATCCAAGGTCAAAGTTAAGGCTTTAATAAATTCAGCTGGTGAAAGAATTTCTGATGCTGTCAGTGTGACTTTCAATTTTCAAAGTTTTGATGTCTCTGCACCCAAGCCATTTTTTTAACTACTTTTTCTTTAAGTAGCCCTAGAAAAAGTAATTACTTAATGCATTGCATGAAATTAAGAACTTGCACCTAGCAAAATTGATTTATAACATCAGTTTTAGATTTCTAAAATACACATACATAGACTTCTCCATGTAGTGAACAGAATCATATAAATCACTTGATAGGAATTTATATTTGAATCTGTAAATGACATGTTCAAAAAGCACATGATTAATGTGAAAACAAGGCTGTTATGAAGGCACAAGCAGTTCCATAAAAGAAAGTGATGCATCTCTTCAGCTAGCTGTCTCCTGGAGCTGTAGCTATTGGGGACATCTCCAGTAAAATCACAGAATCCAGGAATCTGAAGGGGAGACCTCTGGAGATCATCTGGTGCAGCCTATGCTAAAACAAGTTCTCTACATTAAACAGCACTGGAAAACATCCAGGAGAGTTTTGAATATCTCCAGAGAAGGAGACCTCACAGTTCTTGGTAGTTTGCTCCAGGGCTCTGACACCCTGAAGTTGTTTCTCATGCTTGTATGGAACTTCCTGTGTTGTAGATTTTACTCATTGCCTCTTGTCCTGATGTTGATTACCACTGAAAATCATCACCCCATCCACTGGATACCTATGATTCAGATATTTGTAAACATTGATGAGAACCCCTCTCAATCTTCACTTCCCCAGGCTGAACTGCCCCAGGTCTCTCAGCCTTTCCTCATAAGGAAGGCACAGCTAGACTGTGCCACTGATCACAGCCCCCTGAGCTCTGCTAGTCAGCCAGTTCTCAATATATCGCACTGTTTAGTCATCTATCTTCCTACGCTCACCTAAGAGGATGTTACGGAGTCAGAAGCCTTGCTGAATTCAAAGTACACAACATCCACTCCTCTCCCCTCATCTACCCAGCTGGTCATTACATCATCACAGAATCCTTAGTGTTGGAAGGGACCTCTGAAGGCCATCTAGTCCAACTCCCCTGCAGTGAACAGCAACATCCACAGCTAGATCAGGTTGCCTGATCCAACCTCTCCTTAAGAGTCTTCAGGGATGGGACATCCACCACATTACGAGACAGCCTGTTCCAGTGCATCACCACCCTCACTGTAGAAGAGTTTTTCCTTGTATCTAATCTAAATCTACCCTCTTTGAGCTTAAAACCATTTCCCCTTGTTCTATCACCCCAGACCCTGCTGAAGAGTCTGTTCTCTTCATTGTCTACTGAACAGTCCACCCATCAAATCCATGTGTTTCCAATTTGGAGAGAAGCATGTTGTGGGGTACCATATCAAAGGCCTTATAGAAATTGAGATAGGTGATATCAGTGGCTCTTCCCTTGTCCACTGATGCAGTGACACCATCATAGAAGGCCACCAGTTGGTCAAGCAGGATTTGCCCCTGATGAAGCCATGCTAATTCTCCTGTATCATCTCCTTGCCTTCTGTGTGCCTTAGTATGAAATAACCCTCATTTTCCCTCATCTTCTTTTTGCTATTGATTTACTTGGAGAAGCCTTTCTTGTTATCCTTGACCTCCCTCGCCAGATTTAATTCCAAAAATGTCCTAGTCTTCCTTGTTGTAACCCTGCATGCCCTGACAACATTTCTAAATGTCTACCAAGTGGACAGACCCTTTTTCACATTCCGTAGACTTTCTTTTTTCTATTTGAGATTTCCCATGAGCTCCTTGTTCATCCTTGTGGGTTTCCTGCTACTTGCACTTGATTTCTTACCCATAAGGATTCCCCAGTTGTGAGCTTGGAGGAAGTGGTGTTTGAATGTCTGCCAGCTCTACTGGACCCCTTACATTCCAGTGCTCTGACTCGTGAGATATTAGGCCCTCAAGGTGGTCAAAGTTGGATCTCCTGAAGTCTAGGACTGCAGTCTTAATTATTGCTGTGTTTCTTCGATGCAAGATCCTGTTATCAGCTGTCTCATGGTTGATGCATGCAAGGCTGTCTATAATGAGAGGATTACTTTGTGTTTCGCAGTTTGGTTAAATGCAGTTTAGCTTCTGTATTCTTATCTGGAAGCTTACCCAAGTGACACTTTGTAAAATATAAAATGACACTGTTACAAGTTCAAAACATTTGGGACTACAAACCTAACCAGCTGATTTGACAAGCGTCCAGACTACACCAATAATTTGGGATGTTGAGTGATCAGAAACAAATATAAGTGAAATTTTTTGCCTCTAGAAGCTTTTATCGTTCTGTATCAGTTTCCCTTGTCCATAGCATTATGCAAGATCACTGATGCACTTCTATGGACACTAGATTACAACAGTGGAAGATGAAAGTTTATGTAATTTTTGCTGCAGAAAAGGAGTTCTGTGTGTTGTAGGTTGAACAGGAAATTGAAGAACTTTTTCTTTTTTTTTCTCTCTCCGCCTTTACACCCACAGCCTATGTTCATTTCTCAAGCTGCTTCACCTTCCTGTCTTCTCTGATCTGTCACTATGACAGTTACAGTGTTTGCGTATTTGTGACATGACAGTTGGTGTACCCTCTCTCTTTCCACACACGGGTGTCTGAAAGTTGCAGAAGTCATTTAGCGAACAGATCTGTTGTATGTAGTATTAGACATGATATAACCAAACAAAACTGCAGCCATAAACTTAAGGTTAGAAATTACCTTGTTGTTTTGTTGGGTTGTTGTGGTTTTTTTGCACTATGATACTTCAGAGTTAGAAAAGCCTTGCGTGTCCCTTGACATCTGAAGCTCTCAGACTCAGCAAAGCAATGCAGCATGGGCAATTCCCCAGCTATGTGGTAGGGGCAGCGTCATGGGATACTCAAAATATGGCTTCATGCTTGTTTTCTGTTATCCTGTCAAGCAAGCCCTTCTGGCTACATACGTGTCTCTGTGCCTCCCTGGCCCATCACTGCTGCTCTGGATTTTATGCTGGTTTAGAACTTGTACGTGCTTTGATATTAATTGTCCAGAAGTTATTGGTTAGCGTTCCTGCTATTATTCCAGGGTCTTAATGATGATCATACTGGGGAGCTGAAGCATTTGCCTGTATGGTTAGATGTTCTGCAGCTTCCAGCATCAGAAGTTTCCGTAATATCTTCACTTTTATGATAAATATACATTCTATGATTCTGATTTTTTTTTAATGAGCTGTCTGCTTTTAGGCACACTATAATGTTACCATGACTCAACTACTGAATCCAGACCAATTGCTGAATGAAATAATCTCTGTTCTTTCAAAGAAGCAAGTGGAATACATTAAGAAGGGGTAAGTGGAAAACAGAACGGCTTCACCTTGTGCGTGCCTAAGCAGTCAGTTCCATAGCCCTTAATAAAGCAAATGTTTTAATTTACTTTCTCTGTCCCACTCTGTAAAATACAATACTTTCAGAAAAAGCATAGGGAACAATAAATGGATATGTGCATAAAAAATTGTCCACACGATGCAAAACAGTGTTAAATGAGTTAATGAGCTCCCATAGAGCTCTCTGACGAATGTGAAGCAGTAATGAGGATGTAGCACTTAGAGGCCGATGTGAGTGTTGTCTGCCCCTGTAAAACCGTAAGTACCAAAGGTGAGCTATAATACAGTCACAGACAACTGGGAGAGAGACTGCGTGTAACTGTAGCACTCGTTGTTGGTAGCTAAAACACACAAACATTTGGCCAAGAGATCACAGAATACAGAATCCTCAGAGTTGGAAGGGACTCTGAAGGCACCACTGTTGGATCTGGGTGTTCACAGCTCTCAGCTGAGTTCATTCTGGGCTGTTTTCTCAGTCATGTGAATGCCAGTGGAGTACTTCCATTAAGTGCTTTTATTCATTCAAAACTGTTCAATGCCAGTTTTGAAACACGATGAAATGATTATTCTGCTTCTCCTTTGTTTTGTACAGTTATACCCTGAAATGCCAAACAAAGCCAGATCTTGGCAAAGAATCTATGAAGTTTGAGTTAGAAGTGTGTCGGCTCAGTAAGAATGAAGCAGTTGGTATCAGGAGACAGAGGCTCAGAGGGGATGCCTGGGTCTACAAGAGGCTGGTGGAAGACATTTTATCCAGCTGCCAAGTGTGACTGCTGCTCAGAAAACCACAATGTTGTACTGAGACTTTAATCATCATTTTAGAAAGTATCAGTCTGGAAAGGTAATTTGTGATCTCCTCCACAGATGTGTTTGAGAAATCTTCTCAGCTCTTATAGTTTTAACCACCCCTTTGTGTATACGCTCACTGCGCGTTTCCTTTTCTTATGAAAACTGTCAACTTCTGCTACGTGTTCTGCAACTGAAACTCGCCTGAAATAAAATTCCTTAAACTACCCCCTAGCTCCACTGCCCCACTTCTCATACCTGCTATAAAAAAGTTACTGGTGTTGATATGCTGAGGCTCATTTATGGTACGATTCCAGTTATCAAGTAGATGTGGTACATAAATGCATTTGCATAATTCTCTTGTCTTAATGTTTAAGTAGGATTTATTGAGATCATTAACTAAGTCACAGCTGTGGATCACAGAGCTGAATTATGTGCTCAGTGCCATACCAAATAGAGCCATCTTCAATAAATGGGAAGTCAAGAGGGACAGGATTTAAACTGTGATCGTATGTAAAACATTGCTACAGCTCATTACTAAGCCTCTGAGATGCTTAAAAAGTGAGTGTTCTTTCTGATGCTCCTGTGCTCCCTGGTCGTTATGTTAAGAGTAATGTAGCACCTTTAAGTTGCTGTGAATGAAGGAAACGCAGAATGAAGGAAACATTTCTGTTAGGTTTTGCATGCAGCTGAGGTGGGATGGTGTGAGCTGTGCACAGAGAGCCAAGTGTGGCAGCCTCCTGCAGCTGCTCCTGCCCCACACCCCTCCTGCCTGGCTGCCCAAAGTCTCTGCCCAGGATGGGGACACAACCCCACTTCCCCCTTTGCAACAAAGCTGAGCACATAACCCAGAAAAGCGCAGACCCCTTAGGAGTCCCTGGCCAGACAACCCTGCTGGAACAAACATTTCTATGCTCTCACATGGCCCTGATGATCAGTGGGTCTGACCAAGACTGGTTCCCATCACTTACTCACTAATTTACTGCCCTAAATGGCCAGGTACACTTAGAGAGAACTCTCCCACAGACTCTTCAGATGCTATTAGCTTTGCTGAATGTAAAAGGGAAGCACTGATTCTAGGTAAATACGAATAACTTCTGAAATCTGCAGAACTAGAAAGGAAACACAGGAGTTGATAGAGTTGCTGAGATATCCCTCATAAAACAGTACATCTCCAAAGCTTGATTTCTTCTGTTATGCAGTTATACCTTTAGCTTGTATTGGGAATGTATGAGAATGTGAGCACCAACCACAGCGATACCCAACTAAGCAGCAGTATCCAACTGAGCACAGCAGGTAGCTATGCTGGAGCTCTTCTGCATACAAATGCCTACTAACACCAAGAAAGGGGCTGCAGCTCACAGCAGCACTGTGCTGCAGGTTTTCCTTCATGAAAGGAACTGTGGTCCGTACAGTATGTAGGCCACATTACTGGCTCTTCCCTGGATGAGGCTTTCTCATCCAGAAGCTATGTACAGCGGCTACAACGATCCCCAGCCCTCAATGTACGAAGTAAAAGGATATATTCATCAGAATGGCTGACCAAGGTAGAAGTCTCCATCACTTTTTTATAACTTTAAGTTCCAAATCTGGTGCTCTTCAGGTAGGGAAAGAAGTGGGAATGATTTCAATGAATTTCAAGGAAAAGTTAAAGATGTTACTAAATTTTTTGTGCTTCTGGTCAAGAACCTTTCAGATGCAAAATGACATAAAAGGAGGAACGCTTCACAGGAACATATGATGACACAAACCTGACCAACAAATGCAAGGAAAGGCTGCAACCCAGCCTGGTCAACCACATGAACTGACAGATGTGTGTGGAATGTATGCCAATGGTTCAGGCCTGGTTCAGCCTGGCTCTGTGACCAATGGAATGGGGGCCCACGGACCCCTGCCTTGAGAAGGGCCTAAAAACAACACAGTGACAATGAGGTTTAAGTCCCTTAAACTTTAATGCAAACTGAATACGACAAAGTGAGATTTTACAGGTGGCGTATGACCACCACAAGAGTTGAGCTTGATAATTAATAATTAAAATTTTTAATACGGATAATAAATTTATAATTGTTGACCACAGTTTACATAACATACAGTTCCAACAAATTAAAGTTTCATATCAGTGCTTAAATAACTTCTGTGCACGACCCCTCCAGCTGCAATATTACACCTCTGCTCAGTTTCTAGCTGTAGAAATTTAAGCGTGCTAAATATCAGAAATCAGCTAAAGATGCCAGTACTGCTGGACAAAGATCCTTCTCTTTGGAAACTCTTTTTCCCTGTGTTCTTCAGCTATCACACTCAATTTCTTCTGGATTTTCACACTGTTTGCAGTGTTGGTGCCAGGTCATGCATCTGCAGCATCCCACAGTTTTGGCACTATTGCATTTTCTTCCAGAGTGTTTCTTAGTGGTTTGTGAAAGCCAAGAAGGCTTTAAAACATCTTTAACAGAGCTTTCATAAAACAGCAGGAATCTGCTCTTGTAAACAGCAAAGAAGGCCAGCAACAACTGAGGTTATGTTATGAGGTGCAGGTCAATGCTGGAGAACCTCCCCTCAGTACTGGTGAAGCTGTTCTGCAGAACCACGTCCAGTTCTGAGCTCTGCAGCACAATAGGAGCAGGGAGCTGCCATAGAGTCCAACCAAATGACACACAGATGGGGAGGGGTCTCCACTCTCAAGCATTTCCTTCTGTGAGGAAAGACTCAGGGAGAGCAAGGAAGACTCATGGGGCATCTTGTGAGAAACGTGCTCAAAATCAGTAATTTCCAACCAGGCCAAGATCTCTGTGAAGGGCATTTTATTCATTACTGCAATAGTGGGTGCGCACCCCTCATGACCAGGGAGAAATTGCACAACCAGGCAGTGAAATCCATTCTGTTAGACCTGTCGGACCCTGGGTCTGATGCAGATAAAGCCTCTCCTGGCACTCATTGGTTGAGCATCTCAGGCTCACAACCTTCTGACACTGTTACTACCTTACACTTCCATACAATGTCTGTTACCAACCCATTGTTTTTAGGTACGTTCTGTACTTTTTATTGCGATAGGAGGGCTATTGTCAACTATCTGCACAAAAGTTCTGTCCTGTACCAGACTCTCTCCTACCTGTATAATTCTGGTGCCTGTGCCAATTTTACCTAGGTTGGAAGACCCCAGTCTCAACTTTACTCTGTTCAGCAGCTTTCTGTGTGAAAAACAACTTATCCCACGTTTTACACAGAAATACTGGAAATTTCCACTGCAAAACCACAATCTACCTGTCACATTCAGGAGCAGAGTGACACTGGGGGTTAATATGGTCATCCTTACAGCTCCTACGAGGGTTGGGGTCTGGGTCCAGGTTATCATTAAGGCTACATCCCAGCCAACGAGGCCTCCTGCTGCCATTCACTTTGATGGTCTGATCCCCAGACAAAGGCCCAGGGCACAAAGTGAAGCAATGCAACCCCACCAGATAACTCTTGTAGGGCAGCAGCACTCGGGGATTTGACATTCACAAAGGAAGGGCAACACCTAAGTGACAGAAGGAGGGAGCAGGAGTAATCACACACAGAATCACACACAGAATCATCAAGGTTGGAAAAGACCTAAAAGATCATCCAGTCCAACCATCACCAGTACTCCCCAGCTAAATCCTATCCCTCAACACAACATCCAAACGTCTCTTGAACACATCCATGTTCGGTGACTCCACCACCTCCTTGGGCAGTGCATTCCAATGCCTGACTACCCTTTCCGAGAAGTAATATTTCCTAATGTCCAGCCTGAATCTCCCCTGGCGCAGTTTGAAACCATTGCCTCTAGTTCTATCACTGTGTACACGAGAGAAAAGGCCGACCCCTAGCTCACCACAACCTCCCTTCAGGAAGTTATAGAGTGCTATAAGGTCTCCCCTGAGCCTCCTCTTCTCCAGGCTGAACAATCCCAGCTCCCTCAGCCGCTCCTCATAAGGCCTGTGCTCCAGGCCCCTCACCAGCTTCGTAGCCCTCCTCTGAACACGTTCCAGGGCCTCAATGTCTTTCTTGCAATGAGGGGCCCAAAACTGAACACAATACTCGAGGTGCGGCCTCACCAGTGCAGAGTACAGGGGGACAATTACCTCCCTATTCCTGCTAGTAACACTGTTTTTGATGCAAGCCAGGATGCCGTTAGCCTTCTTGGCCACCCGGGCACACTGTCGGCTCATGTTCAGCCGAGCATCAATCAACACCCCCAGGTCCGTTTCCTCCACACAGTCCTCCAGCCACTCCGCCCCAAGCCTATAGCGCTGCCTGGGGTTGTTGTGGCCAAAGTGCAGGATTCGGCATTTGGTCTTGTTGAACCTCATCCCGTTGGCTTCAGCCCAGCTCTCCAGCCTGTCCAGATCCCTCTGCAGGGCCTCGCTACCCCCAGGCAGATCCACACTCCCAGCCAATTTGGTGTCGTCTGCGAACTTACTGAGGGTGCACTCAATGCCCTCATCCAGGTCATCAATAAAGATATTGAAGAGGACAGGCCCCAGCACTGACCCCTGGGGAACACCACTCGTGACCGGTCGCCAGCTGGATTTAACTCCATTCACCAGCACTCTCTGAGCCCGGCCCTCCAGCCAGTTCCTTACCCATCCAAGAATGTACCCGTCCAAGCCACGGGCTGCCAGCTTCTGCAGGAGAATACCGTGGGAGACAGTGTCAAAGGCTTTGCTGAAGTCTAGGTAGACCACATCAACAGCCTTTCCCTCATCCAGCAGATGGGTCACTATATCATAAAAGGAGATCAGGTTGGTCAAACAGGACCTGCCTTTCATGAACCCATGCTGGCTAGGCCTGATCCCCTGGCCATCCCGCACATGCCGCATGATCTCCCTCAAGACAATCTGTTCCATAACCTTCCCTGGAACCGAGGTCAGGCTAACAGGCCTGTAGTTCCCCGGATCCTCCTTACAACCTTTCTTGTAAATGGGAGTCACGTTGGCAAGCCTCCAGTCTTCCGGGACCTCACCAGTCAACAAGGAGCGCTGGTAGATGATGGAAAGCGGCTTGGCTATCACCCCCGCCAGTTCCCTCAGCACTCTCGGGTGGATCTCATCCGGCCCCATGGACTTGTGGCAGTCCAGTTGGAGTAGTAAGCCTCTGACCGTTTCTTCCAGAACCACAGGGGGTTTAGCATGCTCCCCAGGCGAGACTACCAGGTCTAATAGGGAAAAGCAAGGCAAAAACCTGGGGAGAATCGGGGAAAGAGGGGAGGAAAAGGGCACGCAGCCAGGAAGGTGCCCTAAAGCACCGAATAAAGTAAGGAGCTCTGAGAGCACCGCACTGCGCCGCGCTGTGGAATGGAAAAGATGTGCATCCAAACGAGGTCCTTACCTGTCTGGGCAGTCACCAAAGTTGGGCTATGGGGCATTCCTGGACACGCAGCTTTCCCGCGCTGAGCAGAACCAGCAGCCATCCGGTCAAGGATCGGCAGACGATCGGGGGGTGCCGCCTTTCCCCTCCCAGCCTGGCACCGTGCGTTCTCCTGCCTGCTCCCCGCTCTGTTGCGGCGTTTCCGCCGCCTCCCCGCGGAGCGCTTCTCGACCCCGCCGACAGCGCCGCGGCTCTGCTGCCCTCCGGTGGTCTCCGTGCGGTACTGCAGGCGCTGCCCGTGCGGTGCACGGCAGAGCCTCCGACGCGGGCACGCGCCGAGCAACACGGCTGAGCCGCGCGCGCGTGGCTGCTTACCTGCCGCGCGTGGTGACGTGCCCGCAGCCGCGAGGCACCGCCATGCGAAGGAACTCGGCTACCGGGGGCGGGACAGAGCGGGTGGAAAAGCCCGTCTACTCCTGGCGAACTCTGCAATGCTCCGCTTGGACCGACCGCCAAGCCGCTCCGCGCCAGTCCCGGGAGGCTGCGGTGCCGGAGCCGCTCCACGCCAGCCCCGCGTGAGAGCGCTTTTAAATGGCTCGGGGACGGTGCAGGACGGGGAGTCGTGGGAGCTGCCCATCAGTTCACCGCGGCGACGAGCTGATTGGTTGCTCGTCCCAATACCCGTGCCTTCAGTGCGTCTTCGAGCGCACGCGTGTCGCCGACCGCAGGGCTTCTCACAATAAAGATTGGCGGACTCTGCGCAGAGCGGTCAAAACTCCGATACGCCACTTCCGCATCTGGGCGCGCATGCGTCGTGCGGCCGCACTTCCGCCGATTGGTCACACGTGGGCAGCAGAGGCCGTGGAAACAAATTCTCCGCCATTCCCCAAACTGGCCACGAGAGGGCAGCAAAGGCCACGGAAATGGATGCTCCGCTCCGACCGGCCGTTCTGTTTCTTTCAATGGCAGAAGAAAAACAGAAGAGGACGGGGGGGGGGAGAGACGACGGAGAAAACCAAGGAAAACTTGTCAAACCCACCACACCTGTGCCAAGTGCTTATGATGTGGAAATTTGTGTGGAAATAAATAAATAACCAGCAAACTGATGTTTTCATGCTTTTTTTATTTTCTTTTTTTTATTTTTTTTTTTCCCAGCCAGTGTCTGAGGTGCTGGAAGAAACTGGTAT
>JAPSGF010000180.1:58206-80829 GCA_035772895.1 Perdix hodgsoniae
TTTTTTTTTTCCCAGCCAGTGTCTGAGGTGCTGGAAGAAACTGGTATCAATCAGCCGGATGTGTGCAGCGAAGCCAAGGATGGCTTGGAACGATGAACAGAGCAACACAAAACAGCCGAGCAACTCTTAGCAGAACCATAGCGGGAACAGCTTCTGTACCTGGCCTCACCACGCTGGGATCCCATCCACGTCGCTCCAGGCTTGGCAACATCCACTGAACTGCTTTTGATACCGAGCGATTTGTCCTGAGTTCTTCCATTCACAACCAATGCCAGGATCTGCGGGGTGCTCTGACCACGGGCACCACAGCTGAACCATTCTAATAGTGGGATTCCCAGGCACAGCTTCAAGGATTTGGTCTACTTTTAACCCAAGGGAAGAATTAATATGAAGCAAGAGGCATGCATAAGTCATCGGGAGGCAATGCTTCTCAGCATCGCCTTTGGGAAACTGATGATGGATTTGTCATGAAAGTCACAGTACAGCAACCACATACAACCCTATGTAAGAATAATACGAGAACACTTCACCAGGAGGCAAGGAACTTCATGAGCTCCATCTGGGAAATGCATCACCATTTGCCTGCAGCCTCCTCTCTGGCAACTGTTCTAGATCCAGCTGTCCATTCCATTCGAGAGCACAGCTCAAAACTACAATGGAAACACAGAATCACAGAATCACAGAATCACCCAGGCTGGGAGGGACCTCAAGGATCATACAGTTCCAGCCCCCCTGCCTGGCAGGGCCACCAAACATACACATTTAGATCAGGTTGCCCAGGACCCCGTCCAACCTGGCCTTGAACACCTCCAAGGACGGGGCATCCACAACCTCCCTGGGCAGCCTGTTCCAGGGCCTAACCACTCTCCTTGTAAAGAACTTCCCCCTAACATCCAACCTAAATCTTCCCTCCTTCAACTTGGACTCCAAAGGGAGTTTTATGCAGGTGGAAGAAAAAGAACAATATTTTCCCTTCAGTATTTAAAATAAGCAAGAAAGCAATCAATGACAGAAGCCATTCCTACAATACCGTTATGGAAAGCATAGCAGCAGAGAAGAAAGCGTCTACATTTCCCTGAACCACTGATCAAAGGAAAAAAGGAAAAAAGAAAAATTAAATTTCTTGTGGAAGTGACCTGTTTGAAGGCATACACCATGCCCACACTTTGAAAAAGATAAAATGCATGGAGTAATCTCCTCCAACAATACGCATGTTTGACCAAGGCAGCAAGTGGTGCAGCTCTGTATCACAGAGGGCTGAAGCCATAAGCACCAAGCTCAGCTCCAGCCAAAGCGACCAAACATACCCACAGACAGGTAGGGTCCTTAAGCAGGACAGCCAGTAAAAATGTCAAACAAAGCACCTGATTCTCAGCCTTCTCATTCCTTTTTGAACATTCACAGCCCTCTGTGTCAGCTCCACCGCTGGCCTGCAGAGCCCAGGCTCACAGACTGTTGGCACTCCTTGTAAGCAAGGAATTGAGATTGGGCTGAATTTTAGGAAGGTGTTGCAGCAGATCAAAACCAGGGCCTCCCTGAGTGACAACATGAAAAATGGCTTAATTCCTATCAATCCCTGCACGCCTGAAGGAAGCAGAACAGATGCCAACAGACTGCCAGCTTTTTTTTCCCCCATTCGCTCAAAGCTTTCAAACCTCCCTTTTGCCTCTTGTTCTCCTTAGAAAGCTTTTGCTGAAAGAGTTTGCTGAGAACCCAGAAGGGCAAATTGCTGTGAGCAGGGATTACTATCAGAGCTGGCAGCGTCCTGAAGATGCCTGAGAATGCCTTTCTTCTAAACTGGGCTTCAAGCCCCAGCCCCCACTTCCTATTTCACTGCCTCAGTCCGTGGTTCTGTTTCTCAGCAGCAGAAATACTATCAGGAATCGAGCCTCCCTTCAGCCTCAGCAGCTGTCAGCTCTCAGCACCACTTTACCAACATCACCCCAACTGACCTCCACAACTACCCCATGTTACACATCACGACAGAAGTATTTACTGCAAACACAGAGTCAATGCACGCTGCTGTTATTCTTTCAGCAATACTCACTGAGGGTTTTGTTGTCTTCTCATGCTTTGTTTGCTCAGATAAAGGCTTGAATGTTTACAATGTCATTTCTCCAGGACTGAAGAACAACAAATGCAGCCACTTCAGCTCGTTTAGGGAAGAGTAAGAAGTCAGATACTGGATTCATTGAACAGCCTCTTATGTGGCCTCTGAAGCACTGCAAGTGATCTCTGTAACACCTTCTGGTTTGATACAGCCTGGTTACTGATTGAATCTCTTGGAAATAAACCAGAAATAGGTCAGAGAAAAGACTTTTCCATAGATGTTGCTTCCAAAAATGTTTTCCAAAAAAAACAAAATCCCCACGGAGCCTTCACTACCTTCACTCCATGGTCCCTGTGTGCTCATAGGCAACACAGATGGATTTGATATGCCTTCCTCTGCTTATAGCCGTGCCACTGGGTCTGAAAACAGAAGACAAAACCTTACTTTACTTTTCAAATCAAAGAGAAGTAATTACAATTCTAATTCACTGATTACCTTTTGCAGCTGTGCAGGTCCATCAGGCTCAGCTGCAGCTTCTCATCTGCCTTTCTCTGGTCCTGCTGCAGCTGGAGAGAGCACACGAGGGTTTGGGCTATGCAGACCCTCCCCAGCCAGCTGCAGCAGTGCCTCCTGTCAGCACTCCCTTTTCCCCACACCATTCCCACTGCTGAGGCTGGAGCCCTGTGGGACAGAGGAGGAGAGAGCTGCAAGCAGAGGGAAAGCAGGGTGCTGGGACTCTGACTCGCTGCCAAATGTCTTCTTTAGCATTTTGGGGGTGGGCAGAGGATGGTGGGAGCACCCTCAGGGCTCTGTGCGGGAGGGAAGGAAACAAAGATGCAGCTGCAGGCAGTGGGCTCTGGGCTGGAGCAGTGCAGCCAGGCACGGCACGGCTCACAGTTTGGGAGCATGGAGGAAGTCTGTCCAGTTGATCCAGTTGAGGGCTGCAGGGCTGTCCTTACCAAGGATCCTACAGGTCTGCAGGGACTGCACCATGTGCTCGAGCTCTTCCCACTGCAGGAGCTCAGAAGTGACAACAACCCCGGCCCAAACAAGTCATGGCAATACACACACAGATACACCTGTTACAGAATGTGGCACTCTGTAGTCCTCCAAAGCTTGTTACTGCTTTTGAGGCCATTCTGAAGGTATCCTGTCCTTTTCCTCTTCCTTCTCCCTCTGTCTTGTCCCCTTCCCCCCCCTCCATGCTTCCCCCCTGCACCAGCCCAGTGTTCTGCTGCTAATGTCACCTGACAACAATATAAAACACCTTTCCAACACACCGAGTCAGACTGCATGCCACCACTCGTCTAAGAAAAAAAAAGTATAAAAAGGAATATCATATTATGTATTAATAACAAACTCCTACCTGCTTGAAGACCAATGGCAGCTTCTCATCTTGGAGTAATTCCTGAGCACAGCCTGGACTCCTGGGTTCAGCATCAGCTGTAGGCTCTGGGATATTGGATCTGAGTCTTCAGCTTCCACCTTGAGATGTAAAGTAACTCAGGACACCAAAAACCATCTGACTGTTCCTTTCTAAACAAAATCTATTAGGAGAAAACACAAAAATAAAGGTGATAAACATCAAACAACAATTCTGGATAAAAGTATGCTGCAAATCGGAGGCCAGCTTTAGGGGTGCTCAGCACCTCCCTTCTCACTGTGCAAATTCACTCATTTTCTTCAACTCAAAGGCATCCAGGGTGTTTGCTGTGTTCAGAAGGCATTGCTCTGAGGGTGCCAACCTCAGAACAACACTGTGTCCACCCAGGAAGCTCTTGTGAGCAATCCTTGTGGAGGGAGCAACCTGAAGCTTCCCCCTGTGTGTGTCAGGGTCGTGAGGACACAGGAGTGGATTACAGAATCACAGAGTCACTCAGGTTGGAAACGACCTTAAAGATCACTGAGTCCAACCACGGATCCCAGATGCCAAAGGCTGCAATGTGAACATGGAGGCTTTCTTTCTCACCAGGAGCACAACAGGGCAGCCCTGCACCTTCTCCTGCCCAGAGTACTCCCAGCAAAGCATGAAGGAAGGACACTGCTCCAAGCAGTGTAAGAACCGCCACGCGACTGAGTGCAACATCAAACGCAGCCAAAAGCAGAGAAGTTACTGTGTTTGCCACTCTCCCTTATGGCTGAGGGAACACAAAGGAGTCTTCCAAGTCCTTTGGTAGGCTTTTTGTCAGTGTCCTGTATCAAATGAATGTAATCTCAGCATTTTAATCCAATGAACAACACTCCCTGCAGCAGTCGTGCCTCTCTTGTTTGGCCACAACCTGTGATGTCTTCCATCAACGCCGCTTAATGAGTCTGAATGAATCACAGACACTGAAAGAACTGTGAAAAAACGCCTCCTCCCTTTATTCACTTCTGTACTTTCAGTTTTGCGCTGAACTTTTATGAGCTTCCCTGTCCAAAGTATTTTTTATAGAGCTCTGACTGGAACATGATGTCTGTCACACAAAAATGGAGGTGCTGGCAGCACTGCAATGCACATGTCAGTGAAACTTGGCGAAACAACTTCATGAAATGCAGAATGAGCAGAGCTGACGCTGTGACTGCAATGGGTCTGCAGGGGTAACATCTAGATAAAATCACTGCAGCACTTCACAACTTCATTCTGACACAGAATTGAAGGAAAGAAGCTGAGAAACTTAACAGCAAAGTTTTGTCACCCTTCAGGCAGGGGCTCTTCATTAGCAGCACTGTGAAGTACTGTTGATATTTCCACCATAAGCACTTCAAAGATGGCACAATTCAGAACTCATTATATTTCCAGAGATAGTACATATCAATTACCTGCGAGGTAATTAAGATATACACACCTATCTCAGGCAGTGATTTATGAGGTTTCCAGTCTTCTATTCCACAATCTCTGCTACTGCTCAGTGTCCTCTCAGCACCACGACAGCCCCATTGACAGCCTCTGACTTCATCCAGGGCTCTTCACTCATCCTAAGGGTGAACTTCCTTCACTGACACACACTCAGTAGGAGAATGCCAACTACCTGTAAGTTATAGATACCAAAATCAGAACATTTGCTCACTCAGCACTCGGCCATTATTTCTGCACATCTGCTCATCCTTGGATAGAGATCAGTTTGGTCACCTGTCTTTTGAAAACCTAATGAGGTTTTCAAAGCAGTGTGCGCTCGCAGCCCAGAGGAATGGCCAGCAGGGACAGGGAGGTGATCGTCCCCCTCTACTCAGCTGTTGTGAGGCTCCATCTGCAGTGCTGCATTCAGGTCTCGGGCCCCCAGCACAGGAAGGACGTGGAGCTCCTGGAGCGGGTCCAGAGGAGGGCAATGAGGTGATCAGAGGGCTGGAGCAGCTCTCCTATGAGGAAAGCTTGAGGGAACTGGGCTGGTTTGGCTTGGAGAAGGGAAGGCTGCAGGGAGACCTCAGTGTGGCCTTGCAGTGCTTGGAGGGAGCGGATAAACAGGAGGGGGAACGGCTGTGTGTGAGGGTGGGTGGTGACAGGACAGGGGAACGGCTTTAAAGTGAGACGGGGGGGTTGAGGTTGGATGTGAGGAGGAAGGTTTTCAGCCAGAGGGCGGTGAGGCACTGGCACAGGTTGCCCAAGGAGGCTGTGGGTGCCCCATCCCTGCAGGCATCCGAGGCCAGGCTGGCTGTGGCTCTGGGCAGCCTGGGCTGCTGGTTGGCGACCTGCACACAGCAGGGGGTTGGGACTGATGGGCGCCATGGGCCTTTGCAACCCAGGCTGTTCCGTGATTCTATGATATTAATGCCATACAGCAGACTGTGGGCAGACAAGGAGCACGCAGAGCAGCCCCTCCATGCTGCCCGCTGCAGCGTGCGGCAGTTGCAGGCTCTTCTGGGGCTCCTTTTGATGCCAGCTGAGCTGTTTGCGCTGTTTCATTGTCGTTTTGTGCGCTGAAGGTCTCTCGTTAGAACAGAGCAGCTTTGCAGCCTGCAGTGCCGCAGCCAGAACAGTGCCTAGAAGTTGTGATCGCGTAACGCAGCAATTCAACAGCTCCACTTCTAAAACGTGCTACTACAACATATCGCCTATTGACCTCTTCAAATCAACGCCCTGGGCCGCAACTGCAGCGCACCACAACCTGACGGCGCTCCGCCCTCCATCGCCCCGCTCTGCTCCCCTTCCCGTTCGGCGCCCGTTGCCGCTCGGCACGGGACGCTCCCGGCGCCACGTGACCCGGCGCCGTACTCCAGGTGAGAGAAACGCGGGAATGAGAAACCGCGCTGCGGAGCAGAGTGAGGAACGGCAGCGCGCGCTCGTAGCCGTGCCGCACAGCACGGTTACAGACAAACGCATGATTACTATTCTCACACCTTCTCCGCTCTCCGTCGCCGCGCAGCACCGAGCGGCGCGTCCCTCACCGCAGAGCAGTGCATTCCCGGTCCTTTTCACCATCTGCGCATGCGTTGTACTCCCGGAAGAACCTTTTACCATAGAGACTGGCAGCGCAGAGCGGCAACGGTAAAGAAACGCTATTTCCGCGTTTCTGTCGCGCGCGCGTTTTTGTGACAGGTAACCTTAGAGCTTGGAGGACTTACGACTAGAGCATGCGCAGTAGCGAATGGACCGTTTACAGAAGGGCTGCAGCTGTTTTTGGATTTGCTCGGCTGCTGAGTGAGGAGTTGGGAGTTTGTAGCGATTAAAGCTTCCTGGGAGCAACCAAATACACCGCGGAGCTCCCCGTACCCCTCAGGGCCTCCCAGCACCACCCACAGCGTCCTCGTTGAGCTTCCCGAGGCAGCCGCCTCCCCGCCACTCGGACACCGCCGCAGCAACCCGCTCCTCTGCTCCAGGCCCCACTGAGCCTTCCTGAGAGGCTCCGTGTAGCCTCTACAACGCTGGTGGCACCCAGTGTCATTCAGAGCCCCGCCGTGAGCTCGACACGTCCCAGAGCTCTTGGAGCACCTGCTGGCCGCTCGGCGCCGTTCCCACCTCCCCCAGCGACACGACACACGCCGGGGCAGAGCCACCCGTAGCCGTCCGCTCACGCCCCGCCCTCCGCTTTCAGGAGCTGCACCCAACCATACGTCCCACCTCCAGCAATGACAGACATCCGCTGTAACGAATCAGGAAACTTTATTCACTTGGCAGGGAGGGAGGGAGGTGCCCCAGTCCACTGCTGCAGCTCTCAGTCCAAGGGCAGCTGCCGCCTTCCTGGCCATGGAGGTGTCTGCGCCCAAGCAGCAGCACTGTGGCCCTGCTCGTTAAGGACCTATGGCTTGCAGCCCTCAGGTGTGATGGCCTCCGGCTTTTATGACCATGCTCCCCGACTGCAGTAGCCCCCATAACTCACCCCACAACTGCTGTTGTCTCTATCTTAACCTCAGTCTGCAACCATGTAGACCTCAATCTTAAGAAAAAAGTCCCTTCACCCCAAAACCATCTTAACTAAGGAGACTCCTTGTGCCAAAACACCCCCAATTCAGACTGCAGTAGCCCATCCACAACCAAGAATAATCTCTGGAGCAGCTCTTCACTCCTCCATCCCCACAGAACCTTAGGCTGGACTTGCTGTGATCCACAGAGCTCCTGCAACTCAGACACTGTTGGATGAGATGTGGTGCAGCCCGCTGCCCCACGTTGCACAGCACCGTGGCAGCCCAAGGAGGCATCACATCGTGTTTCCTGGAAGATGGCACAGCAGAGCAGGCCTCAGGCAGCTTCCACTGGGAGCCCCCAGCTGCAGCCTCAGACCAGGGTGCTGCAGGTGGAGCCCAAGCCCACCACAAGAGCTCGGCCAGCCACATGGGTTCCCTCACTGCCTGCATAGTAGAGCCCTGCAGGGACAAACAGGTTAGCAGAGTGGTGGCCACCATTATGGGCAGGTGGCCGTGATCCTACCACCAAGATAACACACCGTGGTCAAACTGCAGGGGTCTGGTGCTGGACACCCAGCACAGGGCAGAGGGGATGTGGTGGGTAAGGGTCAGCTCCATGGGGGGTCCCTATATGGCCCTGAGCGTACCATGACATCTCTACATGTCCTTGGGGGTCCTTCCATGGGTGTCTCTTCAAGCAGAAATCAGCCTTCTGGAAGCTTTTATGTAGCTGTGGGTTCCCACCAACAGTCCTATACCTAGGTATACCTTAGGTTCCCAACATAGGATCTAAGGATCCCCATGAGCATAATCTGCTCAGCAGAAGCTTCTTTAGGGCTATGGGGTTCCCACCAAGGGGTCCTTTCACACAGGGCACAGCTCCTGTAGGAGCTTCCATTGGGCCTTGGGATTCCCAGCATTAGGTTTTTGGGCTTTCCCCGGCCAGCTTCTGTCCACAAGATTTCCTGGCTTCAAGCATACCTTGACCTGCACGGTGATGCTAAGCAGGAGGTGGAAGCCAGGCCTGGAGGGGTGCGATGCATCATGGGGGAGCAGCGAACCCCTCTGGCAGTCCCAAAACATCCCACAGAACTACAAAGAGTAGGAAGATGACAGGAGCTGGTGGGATCTTGGCAGGGAGGCAGAGGATCTAGGAAAGGCATCTGCTTCCAGTGGCCACTCTACCTCCAAAATGGCAGTGATGATCCCACATTGCTGGACAATGCAGGCATTCCACCAACACTCCAGAGGGCGCTTCCTTGAGCTGCACGAGGCAGTGTGGCGGTACGAGCTTGGTCGAGGCCATGACATGGTGGGCTCAGCCACGGGGGGGCTGCAGGCCGGCAGAGAGAAAGTGCTGGGGCTCACCGGGCAGGACGGTGACCGGCAGTGGTGGAGTGGTGAAAGGACCCCACAACGGAGTGTGGGAAGCCAGCAGGGAGGCCCTGGGCAGATGGGGGCATTAGTGGGCACAGGGACATCCTGGGTGCCCAGAAAGCACATCTCCAACCCCACCTTGCACCACTCACCTGTGGGCCAGACCGGGGGTGGAGCCTGGAGATGGGGCTGTGGGGGAGAGGGGCGGGGTCAGAGGAGAGGGGCAAGGCTGGAAATGGGTGGAATCAAGTGAGCGGTGGGGAAACCAAGGGGCGTGGCTTTGGGCTTTTGGCTTTGGGCAGGGGGCACGGCTACAGGCACAAGAATAAAAGGGTTGGGCTGTAGGAATGCAGAGGTGGGGTGTAGCATGCAGCCAGAAGGGATGTGGTTTGGGAGCCTGGTGGTGGGCACAGCTGGGAGGAGGCGGCACGTGCAGCAAGTTTGGGGGCTCACCCAGCCACGTCGGGGTGCTGCTGGCCGAGGGCAACTCCAGTGAGGCCAAGCGGCTGCATTATGGAGGGGGAGCACAGTTGAGGGGAGAAGACAAATCCAAGGTGTTCCTCCCGTTTCTGCAATAGGGCAATCTGCGGGGCCCTGCTCACCTCACCACTTGTCCACTGAGCTGCCGCCGAGGCTGTGGGGTGACTAGAGCAGACAGACACCTTTTAATAAAGTTCCTCTTGAAACCGGGGGGAAACGGGTAAAACTAGGGGGGCTCTACCTGTCGTCGCTGGGGAAGTAATGCCAATAGGCCGAGGAGTGCTGCTCCTGCATGGAGAAATATGGGGTGATGATCGTTGGACCCTCTCCCTTTTCACAAAATGACAATGCTAGGGGCTCACCTGCTTGACCGCCAGGTAGGGGAGACCTGTGGGAAGAAAAGGAGTTAAATTGGGGAAAATTGGAGTAAAATGGGGAGAAGTACTAGGGAGAGGGGGCGAAAATGAAGGCTTAATTTGGTAAAAGAGGGTAAAATGGGTAGAATAGGTAAAGGGGGGCTTAAATCTAAATCTGTCTAAAGGGGGATACAAGGATGGGGACAGATTCTTTAGCAGGACCTGATGCGATAGGAAAAGAGGAAATGGTTTCAAACTGAAAGAGGAGGGATTTAGATTGGATATAAGGAGGAAGTTTTTTTACAGTAAAGGTGGTGAAACACTGCACAGGTCACCCAGAAAGGCAGTGGTACCCCATCACTGCAGATACCCATGGGCAGGGGATGGGGCTCTGAGCTGTGGGTGTCCCTGCTCAGTGCAGGGTGTGGGACCAAGTAACCTTTGAAGGGCCCTTCCAACCCAAAAGATTCTGTGATTCTAAACAAGTAGGGAGTTAAATAAGGAAAAATGGAGGACTTTTGAGAGAGGTTAAATGAGGAAATAAAATGAGAGTTAAACATAGAAAAAATGGAGGTTAATTGAGGAAAAAAGCCGGCTTAAGCTGTGGGAAATGGTGAGCATCAAACAGAAAAAAAGCTGACCTCAGCCTCCCGCAGGTGCCTCCGCAGCTCCCCGTTCTCCCTCCGCAGTGCCTCCGCTTCCCTGTGGGAAGCCTGAGTGAGGCTGGGTTTGGCACCGGGCACCCCCAGGCAGCAGCACTCACCTCTGCTTGGAGTCCAGTGCCCGCCGGGTGTCCCGCAGAGCCGCCTCAGCCCGGCGTGCTGTGTCACGGTGGGAGGCAAGCAGCAGGTCCACCTGTGCCTGCTGGAAGCGCCAGGCCTAAGGGGAGAAACTTGGGGTTCACTGTGCTTTGGGGTGTTTACAGATGGTGGGGAGCCCCCTGGGTGTGCTCACCTGAGAGATGTGTGCCAGGCGCTGCCGGGCAATGGCGGCGGGGCTCTTTAAGAAGAGTGTCTCCTCCAGCTGTAAGTGGGGAAGGGAGGGGGAGAAGGATGACATGGCCGGGTGCCTTCAAAGTGGCAGCCCAGTGGAGTACAAAATGGCAGCCTCTGGTTGTACAGGGAAGGGTGTGACAAAATGGCAGCCTGCAGATGTGTGTAGGTGAAGGGGAAGGTGCAAAAGGGTGTCCTGTGAGTGTGCGGAAAAGGGAACTGAAATGGACCCTTCTGGGTGTGCTGGGGTTATGGGCTGGGACCAAATGATGGTCCTGGGGGAACTCACCTGCTCAGGGATGGGGAAGCGGTGGCACACAGCAGCACAGATGGGGCACGGCCCTGTGGTGTGGGGAGGAGGTTGAAGACCCACACATGGCAGTAGGGAGGACCCAACCCCCACCTCCCCCCAGAACAGCCCAGCCTGCAGCTGTCGGGGCAGGATGGAATTGGGGTTATCTGGGGGGCTAAAAGAGGTGGGCCTCTCTGTGCCTCCATTCTGTGCGGGCTGAAGATTAGGGTGGGCGTTTCGTGAGGGTAAAAGTTCCCCAGCTGTGGGGAAGGAACACAGAGTCCCTCATCGCCGCTGCTGCGTGGGGCCGAAGGCCCGGGGGGCCCTTTGCTGTCATTCTATGGCTCAGGAGTTGGAATCTCCTTTCTGCTCCGTTCTGTGAAGGGCTCTGCGGGGATCCCTACCTGCACCCAGGCAGGCCTCGCACAGCACGTGCCCACAGCTGGTGATGGAGAAGCGGGCGCCTTCCTGGCGGTAGCAGCGATTGCAGTGGAACCAGTCGTGGGCGGGGGGGGCTGCCATGGGTGGGGGGGGCTGTGGAAAGTGAAAGTGTTTCTGCATTGAACAATGGAAAGGGCAATTGATCTAAACAATTACGCTGTAACATATCCTTAGAAAGAACTGACGCGGAAAGTAAGAATTCCATATTCCTATTAGTAACATTTTTAGAAGCATCATTACCAAATTACCTAGCAAATTCTTTCCCACAAAGCTGCAGTAGAGTTTAAATGTTCTAAACAACGTGGGTATAGTATTCTGAAGTAGGAAACACATTGTAAAGTTGTTCATTAGACTGGCAGAAGTGAAATACATTTAACAGACAGATAGAGTCAGGGCCTTTGCACAAAGCAGGACTGTCCCACTCTATGGGGATGTTAGGATGCCATAGGCAGGCTCCAAGATATCAGGTGGATGACCAGAACAATGACCCAGTCTCAAAGGGGCACAAATGTTAGGGGGGGTGATAAAACAGTGAAGAGGCTACGTTTATGTTTATGTTGTAAAACAGACAGAAAGTTACAACCAAACGTTTGTCCAGTAAGCAGTTGTTCAAAGGCAATTAACCAATTAAAATATTTGTGTTTGGGTGGTAGGGATTTGTGTTTTACTTGGTATTGGTGTGATTAGTGAAGCATCCTGAAGGAGTGTGAGCCTGCAGTGCTCAGCCACTGAGGAACCAGGGGAGAAAGCGATAAGCACCGGGCAATAGGGAATAAAAAACGTAACACTGTTTTCTCTGGGCGCTCCTGCTTGCAGCTATTGCGACTGCGAACAAAATCCGCTCTACCAGAGAAACCGCCGTACAAAATTACGTGGATATTCCGAACAGGGCGGAGCTCTGGGAAGGGCGGGAAGAGCCTGAGGGAGCCGTGAAAAGGGCGGGAAAAGCGGGAGCGGCCGTTACGGGCGCGGGAAGCGCCCGGCTGCGTTGTGCGATGGGCGCGGCGGCTTTAATGCCATTAACGAGACTTCCCGAGCTTTCTCTGCAATAAAAGTTTATTCCCGTCCGTGAGCCGTGGGTCCTGCCCGCCCCTCAGGTGCCTGCGGGGAGAAGCGGCCGTTCGAGCGCTGAGGTGGGCGGCGGCCCCTCAGGGAACCGCGGCGGCCTCACCTCCTCCCCCCGGCCCGGGCCCGGCGTCCGCCTTGTCGCAGGAATGGGCTCGCTGCCTCCGCTGGGGCTTCGGGGGCGGCAGCTGGCGGCTCCTGTCTGAGGTCCCTGCGAGAGAGGCCGCCCCAGGAACGCCGCCTGAACCCCTCCGGCACCCGAGCGCCCCCGGACGCACCCTGCCCACTCCCGCTGGCTCTCGCGCAGCCCTCACCTGTCGGAGCAGTGGGCGTGGCCTCCGGAGTGGCTCCACCCCCTCCCTCAACGCCGCAGTTCTGCGGGGGCCACGCCCCCATCCTGGGCGGGGCCTGGAGACGGGCGGAAGGTGGAGCCTGCAGCGTTAAGCCCCGCCCCCAGGGCTGCTCTCCTCCCGGCGGTGGGCGGAGCCTGGCTGACCCCGCGCTGCCACTCACCTGAGGGGGCGGGGTCTGTGGGGAAGGAAGCCCCACCCACTCCAGCCCGGGGCTGCCAGCTTCTGGCGGGGCTGCAGTGGGAAATGTGAATTAAAGACACGTTTTTGAGGGAGAAAAATAATTCCGGGGAGGCTGCTCTTCGTGAATTGGATTCTGAGGAACTTGTGGTACTTTTGAGGCCTTATGGCAGGATTCAAGCATCACAGGCAGCTTTTGGCAGGGGGAACCCACCTGATGCCTCTGAGCCTGGGCTGCAGCTGTGCTCCTGGGGATAGGGAGGCACTGTGGGGGGCAGCCTAAGGGTGACACAGACCATGTGACCCACAGGAACCCTCCTATTGCCCCCTCAACTCCAGCTACCCCTCTAGGATCACAAATTAACCCATTACCTCTACAAGACTTTCCACATTTACCCCCTCTAAAGTCGCAGTTACCCCATTTTTACACTCCATAGCACCAGAAGACCTCAGTTGCACCCTATGATTCCCAGTTAATCCATCATGATCCCCCTGCAGTATTCCCAGTTGCCTTCTCCGGGGCCCTAATAGCTTCCCTCTCCCCCCAGCTCCCACTGATCCCTCCATCACCACCTTGGGAACGCTCCCTTGCACCCCAATCCCTCACCCCCAGCTCACCGGCCAAACTCCTCCTGCTGGGGTGAGCCCCCCACCATCTGCGCCTCCGGGGCCCTGAAGTTCTGGGGAAAGGAGGAGCACCGCGCCTTTAAGGGAGGCCACGCCCATTTCCCCGGGGGGGGAATGGGTGAAGGAGGGGCCATTGGGTGGTGGGCGTGGCCAAGAGACTGAGGTGGGGCTGCGGACAGGGGGCGGGGCCACGACTTGGAGGCGTGGCCATGAAGTGCTGAGCAGGGGGGGCTGCGGGGGGCTATGTGGGCGGGGCTATGTGCCTGTGGGCGGGGCTTGGTGCCAGCAGGGCGGGGCCAAGAGGCTGCGGTTACAACTAGGGGATGGGGGCGGGGCTGTGGCATTGGGGGCGTGGTGATGCGTCTGGAGGCGTGTCCAGCAGTGGCCGTGGCTACAAGCCTAAAGACAGCACCTATAGGACAGGCTATGGGGCTGTGGGCAGGGCTAGGGACCAATGGACGGGGCTCAGTCATGGTAGGCAGGGCTACTCACCAGCGGGTGGGGCTTGGGATCCCCCTCAGAGCTCCTGGGGGGCGACGGTGACTCCAGGCCCTCGGATTGGCCTGGGGGCAGTGACATTTGCCATGATGGGTAATAATGCACCATGATGTTCAGTGACAGGTAACAGTGCATGGTCATGCAGGTGCTCACCCATGAAGGCAGAAGGCGGGCGGCTGCGGCGGCAGCAGCGCCTGTGTCGCTGCAGTGTTGGTGCATCCTCCAAGGGAAGAACCCAAAAGTCCTTTGGTTTCATCTCAAAATTGTCACATGAATCCAACACCCTTAAGTACACCCAAATCCACAGGAAACCCCCAAAACTCCTTAGCTTCACCCCCATATATAAACTTCCCCAGATCCCCTGCCTTCCTCCCAAAACTCTCATGGCACTCAAAATATGCAGTGGAGTCTCCAGAGCCCATGGACTCCACCCAGATCTCCTCTCTGATCCACAGGGCACCCCAACACCCCAAAACTGCATGCCCCCCAGATTTTGGATGTCCTCCCCAACTTCTGCCCTTCTTCTTACAACATCAACGCCCAGCTCCTCATCGGTGCTGTTGGACGGCTCCTGCCCCTGGGGACTCCTCGGATCCTGCAGGTGCTGGGCCTGGAGGCACATGGGGGGATTTTAGAGGGCTGGAGGATATTAAAGGGTTTTGGACCAAAAAAGTGCTGGAGGTGAACTTCAGGAGGTGTCTGCAGATATCAGTGGTGTTGGAGGACCCAAAAATTGTTGGATGACTGGGAGGATGCTGGAGGACTTTGGGAGATTGGAGGACACCACAGAATGTAAGAGAACCTTGAAGGGTGTTGGAAGACCCAAAAGGTCTTGGAGAGTCTCAGGGGGTTGGAAGTTTCCAGAGAATGTTGGAGAACCCGATGGGTATTGGAGACCTCAGGGAAATGGAGAACCCTGGAGGGTGATGGAGTACTTTGGAGGCTCACAGAGGACCAAGGGGCTGTTGGAGGACTGGGGGGGGACTCACCAGTGCTTGGTGGACACGGCGTAGCTCCCGCAGCAGCTCAGCCACCACTGCCTGGGTCAGGGACGTCACCAGTGCCAGCTGCACCTCCCTGACCACAGGAACACTTGGGTGGTAGCAGCATCAGCACCCCTTCCAGTGCCCACCAGTGCCATCCCAGTATACTACAGTGCACCCTAATCCCCTCCCAGTGTTCCCTGGTCTTCTTCTAGTCTCCCACACATCCCTCCCAGTATGTCCCAGTGCCTCCCAGCTCTCCTCAGCACTCCCCCAGCAACCCTCAATGCCCTCCCCGAATATCTCAGTGCCATTTCAGTACATCCTAGTGCCTCTCAGTACATCGGACTATATCCCACTATATTCCAGCATCCTGCCAGTACACCCCACTTGCTTCCAGTACACCCAAGTGGCTTCCCAGTGTTTCCCAGTGCCCTCCCAGTCATTTTGAATCTATCCTACTTCACCCCAATGCTCTCCCAGTACACCCTAATCTATCCCAGTCCATCCCAGTGGTTTCCTGGTATATCTCAGTGCCTTCCCAGTCATCTTTAACACCATCTCAGTCACTCTGACTGTCCCAGCACCCTCATTATGTGCACTCCCACTCATCTGCAATACCTCCCGACGTTCCCCCCTGCCCTTCCACCACCTTTCCGCTACACCCCGCTCCCACCCATCCCAGTATGCCCAGTCCCCCCGCGCCCCCTTACCCCAGCTGCTCCCGGATCTCCTCCCCTGCCCGCTCCAGCAGCGCCCCCGGGGCCAGGCCGGGGGGCAGCGGGGGGCGTGGCCGAGGCGCCCCCTCAAGCCACGCCCCCCCGGGCCACACCCCAGCCGCCGTCGCCCGGGGGCAGAGCTCTGCGGCCCGGCCCAGCAGCGCCTCCAGCAGCACCTGGGGACGGGGACTTCCGGTTGGGAGGGGGACTTCCGGCGAGGGGATCCCCACCCGGAAGGCCTCTCCCTTCCCGACCGGGGCTTTGGCCGCGTGCGAGGGCCTTCAGCATCCCCAGTCCCTCCAATTCTCTCCCAGTATCTCCCAGTTCCCTCTCAGCCCCTCCCGTCCCTCCCATTCCATCCCAGTCCCTCCCAGCTCCCTCCTTGTCCTTCCCAGTCCTTCCCACACCTCCCATTCCCTCCCGCGGCTTCCCAGTTCCTCCCAGTCCCCCCAGCGCTCACCTCCAGCTCCTTGTCCACAGCCTTGGCCACGTCCCCAGCCACGCCCTGCAGGAGGAGCTGCAGCGGCCCCGCTCCAGCCCCTGCCGGTCCCAGCGCTGCCAGGCTGGGGAACAGCTGGGGGGTCACAGGGTCAGGGGGGCGTTCACACGGCCGTGAAGTCGTAGGAGATCACGGAGTCGTGGAGGTCATAGAGGTCATGGAGTTCAAGGGGATCGTGGCAGTCATGAGGGTCATGTGCGGTCATGGGGTTACGTGAGGTCATGGGGTGACGAGATCATGGGGTTGTGGGGAGTAGCCATAAAACGGTTGCATTGGAAGGAACCTTAATGGTTACCCATCCCCACCCCTGCCCTGGGCTGCGTGCCCCCCAGCTCGGGTCGCCCATCCATGGCCACGGGCACCTCCAGGGATGGGGCACCCACAGCTGTGGGCAGCAGCGCCGGGCCGTTCGAAGTCACTCCGCTTCCTGCTCTTATGCTCCATTCGAGTACCGGAATGGCGCAGCGCGGTCTCCCCGCAGCCGTCCCTCCTCCAGGCTGCACAGCCCCTCCCTCGGCCTTCCCCCACCCGCAGCTGCAGCCCCCGGCCGTCCCCGTGCCCTCCTCCAGCCGAGCTCCCGCAGCCGCGCGGCTCCCGCGGCCCGGATGGGGCTCCTGAAGGCGGACAGACGGGGCCGGTTCTCTGCCCGCCTCACCGCCCCTCCGCCGGTGCAGCCCGGGCTGCGGCCGCCCTCAGGCTGCTGGCACTCAGCCCTGCATCACATCCGGCTTTTCACTCCCCAGGACCCCCGGGTCCCCCTCAGCAGGGCTGCTCTCAAGCTGTTCTTCTCCCACTCCATACTCGGCTGCGATTGCCCCGACCCAGCAGCTACACTTGGCCCCGCTGACCCTCATTCAGTTCACACGTGCCCACTTTTAGAGTCTGTCCGGCTCCCTCTGAACGGTGGCATCGACATCCGTTTGTTGTGTCACTGCAGCACTCTGCACGGGGTCAGCACCGAACCGAGGGCACACCGATCTCAACATCCAATCACTGATAAAGACGTTCAGGCACACCGCTCCCACGAGGACCCCTGGGGGACACTATTTGTGAGCACCTCCTCCTGGACACGGAGCCACTGCCCACAGACCTCGGGCTTGCGGCCGCCCATGGAATGGTGAAATCCATGTCTTCCCACACTACGATGCGATGTGGGCCATGCCAGCAGCCCTGCAGGAGTCCCAGCAGATGACAACTTCAGTTGCTTTGCACTGGTCTGCAGCAGCCATCACTCCATCACAGAACGGCAGCAGGTGGGTAAGGCACGACCCGCCCCTGGGGAAGCTGTGCTGTCTCAGACCTCCTGCTCAGTCCTCACATCCCTGAACACCTCCCACTGCAGATCCGGATCCAGCAGGGACTGTACACATACGGGCTCATCAGGTGTTCTCAAACACGCTCCATGATTGCTGTAGAGGGACTTTGCTCCCCCACCTCCACCTGGAGAGATGTGTGAGATGTGGTTGCCAGTGAAGCCTGATGCAAAGAATTCATCGAGTGCCTCAGCCACCTCCATGTCTGCTGTTGCCTTGGCCCCCCTCTCATCCATCACAGAGGGAATATTCTTCTCAGCCTGTTTCTTCTGACCAAGGGACCTGGAGAATCCCTTCTCGTTATCTGCCACACCTCGCCCAGTGCAGCTCCATCTGTGCCACGGCTTTCCTGCTGACATCCATGTACTCTTCCCAGGGCACCCATCCCTGCTCCTAATGCCTGTGCATTTCCCTCTTACTCCTCAAATGGGAGGTTATAGGGTCATGGGGGGAGGGGGGGAGAGTGGAGGTCATGGGACGTCATGCAAAGGGTCAAGAGAGTCATAGAGGTCGAGGTCATGGGACAATATGGGAGGCCACAGGAGTGATGAGGGTCATGAGGTTATGGGGTCATGGAAAGTCAAAGAAGTCACAGGGTATCATAGTTCATGGGAGATCATAGGGGTCCCTGGGTCACAGAGAAGCAGTGGGATACATAGCAAATAATAGGGATCATGGGGGGGGGGGGGGGGGGGTCCCAGGGGCAGGGGAAAAAGTGGGGACCTAGGGGGGGTGTCAGCATCCCAGGGCTGGCTTTGTGGTGCTGGAGGAGATCACACTTGGAAGGGTCTCATTTTTGAGAGGAAGAACACTGTTCTGGAGGGAGGTTTGGGATGGGGTTTGGGAGGGCCTCTGTTTTTTTGAGGGGGAGTTCTATTTTTATCAGGGTGGGGAGAGATGTTTCAGCTTTGGGAGGAGATGCTTTATTTGGGGAGGTATGCTTTAATCTCTATAAAGATTCTAAGTTTTTTAAGGGTTCTCTTTATTTGGGTGGGAAGCTTCAATTTTGGGGTGAGATGTTTCTATTTTGGAGGTGATGCTATTTTGGGGGGAGGTTTCTGAGGTTCCTTTGGGGGGGGGGAATGCTTCAATTCTGGGGAGGAGCTTCAACAGGGGAGTCGGACACTCCAATTCTGATGGGCATGCAGGGGTTTTCTGCAGGGTTCCTGGGGTGCTTTGGGGGTTCCATTTTGTGGGGGAGATACTTCAATTTGGTGGTCATATGCTAAAAATCCGGGGGGGGGGGGGGGAGATGGTTCTTTTTGGGGGTCAGATGCTGTGCTTGTGGGTGCGGTGCTGGGGATTTTTGACTGTTTCAGGACTGTCTTGGGGCACGCAGGCTCCCACTGGTCTCTGGTGGGTGCATGCTGTTGGGGTGCTCACCGCACGGGCGTTCCTGGCTTCCCGCAGCAGCTCCTGGGCCTCTGCGAGGTCCCGCTGTGCCCCTGGGTGCCCCCGCAGCCCCCGCGCCGCCGCCTGCACTCGTCCGCTCAGTCGGCAGAGCATCTGCAGCACATCTCCTTGGCAACAGCCCTGGCAACCACTCTGGCAACTGGCAACCATCCCGGCATCCCCTCAACAACTGCCCCCATCACCTCAGCAACCTCCACAGCAGCTGCCCAGTACCTCATCGGCAACACCTCCCATCACCCCGGCAACCACCCAGCAATCATCTGGCAACCTTCCCATTGCCCCAGCAATCAGCCCAGCATTATGTCAGGAATATTTCCCATCACCCCAACAACCACTCCAGCAACCACCCTGCAACTGCTCTGACAATCTCTCATCTTGGCAACCACTCCAGAAACAACAGCAGATTCTGCTCTTATTGCCCCAGCAACTGTCCTGGAAACCACCAAGGCAATCCCTCAGCAACACTTATAATCACCCAAAAGCTGCCTAGCAACCACTCCAGTAACCACCCAAGCATCCTTCTGGCCACTATCCCCTATCACTGTCACTTCCCACATCTGCCCCATGACTGCCACAAATTGGCCCCACATCTGTCCTCTCCTGCCCCACAAGTGTCCCCAGTCCCCAGGTTCCCCATGCCCATGAAAGATTACTTGCTCAGCCGTGCTGGTGACAATGCCCCGCTGCAGCCGGAGCACCTGCTCTGGTGGCACCTTGGGACCGCGGCCATTGCGTAGGAGGCACCATTGGATCTTCAGGAGGAAAATTAGGATGCCTGAGACTCCCAAACACAAATTTTAGAGAATCCCCAGGTGCCTCCACCCACCTGCTGCCAACCAGTGTCTGTCCGCTCCGGGGCACTACGGTAGGCAGCTGTGAGGTCGCAGAGGGGAAGGGCCATGAAGGTCAATGTGTGGTTGCTGTTGAGAGGACATGGATCTGCTTGGGATTCCTTTCACAATATACAGCAGTTTGATTTGTCAACAGCTGGTTGATCACTGTAGAGCCGGTTGACCAGACTGGATCTCACTGACTGATTTGAAATGAGTTGACTGGTCTAAAGATGACTGACCAGTCTAGAGATGGTTGCCCAGTCTAGAACCAGTTGACTAGCTGAGATCCCATTGATGTTTTGGAAAAGTTGACTGCTCTGACATGGCTGTCCAGTCTAGATATGTTTGACCAGTGTAAAAGCAGTTGAGTGGTTAGAATCCAATTGACAAGTTTGAGATGGGTTGTCTGATCTAGATATTGTTGACCAGTCTTGAAAGAGTTTACTAGTTGGGAACCCACTGACTTGTCTGGGACAGGTTGCCCAGTCTGAAGATTATCGACCAGTTTAGAATCAGTTGGTAACCCATCAACCTGTATGGAATAGCCAGTTGCACAGTCTATAACTGACAAGTAGGTCCAAAAACTGGTTGACCTGTCTGGAGATCCAGGTATCATGTCCAGATCTAGTTGGTTGTGTGAACCTGGTGTTCACACACTCCAGATGGGGCGCCCACCTGCAGTATAATATGCTGCTGGTCCCACTCACCTCTCCATGGCCCTGGCGATGTCCTGGAAGCCCACAGCTGTTGTGTTGTTCCTGTCCCAGCTGAGGCTCCTGCCATGGGACCACAGGTGACATCGGAGTGGAGAGACCACCCCTGAACCCCCCGTGAAACCACCCACCCACCGCAGAGTGCTGTTGATCTGCAGGGCCTTGGCCAGCATCTTGGCACCCATGTCCTCCATGAGGTTACCACTGAGGTCCACTTTGGCCAAGCAGGCATTGCTGCCCAGCGCGTTCACCAGGATACAGGTCCTGGCCTTCAGCCTCGATTCAGCCACTGACAGTGACTGCAGGGACTTATGGGAAGGACAGAGAGGACATGAGATGGGGCCTGGGGGATTCACAGAAGTGGATGTCCACCTGCCATCCCACCTTCCCCTGGGGAACTCACACAGTCGTCTTCCTGGATGACCTGGACCAGCTTGTGAAGGATCTCCTCCAGTGTTCTGAAGGGGGGAGAAAGAACAGTAAGGACACAACCTGGCCCTCAGCGTCTCAGAAGACATCAGTGAGCACTCTGGGGTCTTGGTGGGCCCCCATGGGCACAGCATGGCCCATCAGGTCTTGGTGGGCTTCCATGACACGGCTTTGGCCATTAGAATCTAAGTGGACCTCCTTGAACTCAGCCCAACAATGGTTCTGTTCACGTCCTCCAGGGCTGGTGGGGAGGAGGGCCCTCAGAAGGCCCTATGGAACCAGGGGGAGTCCAGCAGGGGCACTCACCGTGCCTTGACGCTGAAGTTCTTGCCCAACCAGAGGTGTTTCAAGGCCTTGTTCCTCCCCAGGGCTGGTACGAGCGTCAGCAAATCGGCATCAAAGCCTGAGAGAAGTGTGGGGAGAAACTGGAGATAGTGTCAGGGTCCCAGGCCGGTCCCCAGGATGGGGCTTCTCCCTCTTCTCACCATTGTCTGAGAGGTCCAGGCTGCCCACGGCACTGATGCCCCCCAGCAGCTCCTCCAACACACGAGCCCCTGGCGAGCGGAGCTGTAAGATGGCACCAAGAATTGGACACAGACATAAAATGATGTGAGAAGTGCCCACAAGGCCCTTCCCACCTTGGGTCATCCCCCCCCACCTCACAGCTGCTCAGGTCCAAGTGGAGGTCGCTCAGGTGGGTGTTGGCAGCCAATCCCTGCAGGAGAGACCTGGAGAGGGCAGGTCATGGTGCACCCGCATCTCCATCTCCCCAGAAGGCAGAGGGCCACCCCAGGGGGACAAAGCTCACCTGAGAGCGTCAGGGGGCAGCCGCACGCCTGCCAGGCTGATGTGGGACAGAGCAAAGGTGCTGCAGAAGAACTGCTGCAGGGTGGGTGGGACCTCACGAGTCTTCCTGGGGGGAGGTGGAAGCAGGGTTCCATCAGCCCCACCCATTGGGGTCAATCAGGCACTCCTTGCACCAACCAGTCGGGACAAAACTCAATGGAGCCCTTGGACACCCAACAGAGTTCTTGACCACCGAACACCGTACTTGACCACCCAATGGGGTTCCTGATCACCCAGTGAGGTTCCTGACCACATAACAGGATGTTCAACCACCCAATGTTGTTCCAGATAACCCAAGAGATTGGCCAGTTGGGTGCTCCAATGCCCAAAGGGGTCTTTCCACTGTTCAACAGGGTGCTCAACTGCCCAATGGCATTTCTTGTTTGGCCAATAGGGCACTCCAGTGCTCAGAGGGGTTCTCTACCACCCAATGGGATGCTCTACCACACAGTGGGATGGCCATCCACCCAATGACATTCTGGACCTATCTGCCTTTGTGACTGGCCAGTAGGGTACTCCAACTTTCAATAGGCTCCCAACCGCCTCCCCAGGTCCCACCTGCCCCCTGCCCCACAGCCACCATCGACATGTGGGGCAGGAGCTGACCGGTGGCAGAAGCTGTTCCCGGCCACGTTGAGGTAGCTGAGCCGTGAGCAACAGCCGTGCAGCAGCGCCCCGAAGAGCTGGGAGGCACAAGGGGGCCATCAGCCCCACGACTGCCCCACGGCAGCCCCATGGTGACCCCACAGCCCCTCACCACATCAAGGGCGCAGTCAGTGGAAGCCAGGTCAAGGTGCAGGAGGGCGTTGGGTTGAGCCAGGAAGGCAAAGAGGTCCTGGAGGTGT
>JAPSGF010000180.1:81329-91686 GCA_035772895.1 Perdix hodgsoniae
TGGGGCTGTATGTGGGCAGGGGGCTGTGTGGGGCTGTGTGGGGCTGTATGGCCCATGTACTTATGGCACCACGTAACAGTTTGAGCAGAGCCAACTCCCATTCACATCATCCAGGGAGCATTAATGGAACGTAATGAGGATGAAAGTGAAATAAATTAGCCGTAGGCAGCTGGTAATTACACAAATTGCTCTCCCCCAGCTAATTAAAGCGAAACAAAGCCGGAAGCGGTCACGGGGAGGTCGGGAGCCGGGGGCGGGGGCGAGGCCACGAAGGGAGGCGTGGCCAAAAGGGGGCGGGCTGTGACTGCAAGGTAAGGCCCCGCCCCCCGCCCCGACTGACCATTCGCTTCCTTGTTATGGGGCGGGGCTGCGAGGCTCGGCTCGGGATTGGCGGTTTACTGCCACGTGTCCGCAAACAGCCGTGGGCGGTCTCCTCAACTCCGCAGCTGATTGGCTGTCCTGCCTGGAGGGGCGGGGTTAGAGACCGGAAGTGGCAGCGGCGCGTTCCGGTGCTGAGGTGGCTGCGGCGGATCGCGTCGGGGTGGCGCGCGGCTCTGCGGGAGGTTGGTGCTTTGTGTCCGTTCTTCGGCGCTCCGCCGCGGGCTGCGTTCGGCCCGTCGGGTCGGGGGTGGGGGGGGAAGCGGGGCGGCGGGGAGCGGCGGTTGGGCCCCGAGGCGCTGCTGCGGGCTGCGTCTGACGGAGATCGTGAGCTGCGCCCGGGGCTGCGGGGCGGCAGCAGCGCCTGTTTGCCTCCGGGTGAAGGGAAAAGGGAAAGAATTGAAGGTAACGGGGGTGTAACGCGGCCAGAGTGGGGCGAGGGAGGGGAGGGGAGGGGAGGGGAGGGGTAGCGCCGAGTCCTTCGACTGTAAGTGATGGACGGAAATGGGGGTGGATGAGGTGGGGGTGGGCGATGAGGTGGGGATGGGCGCCTTTGTTGTTTGTGTGCAAACAGTGCAGATCTGTCGTGAGGTCCCCACTGCAGTCATAGAGCCGTAAAATGGGCTGGGTTGCAAAGGACCGCAGTGCCTGTCTGCTGCAGGGTCACCAACCGGCAGCCCAGGCTGCCCAGAGCCACATCCAGCCTGGCCTCGGATGCCTGCAGGGATGGGGCACCCGCAGCCTCCTTGGGCAACCTGTGCCAGTGCCTCAGTGCCCTCAGGCTGAAAAACTTCCTCCTCACATCCAGCCTCAACCTCCCCTGGCTCAGCTTAAAACCATTCCTTCTGATCCTTGTGGGCCCATAGGAGTGGTAGAACCCCTCTGCCGTCACTGGGAGCCCAGAGGAGCTGTGGCTGCTCGCTGCCAGCTGTGCTGTTTGCACACTGGGTGAGGCAGTGGGGTGTGCACTGAGCTGCGCGCATCCTGTGTTTGCTGGCTGCTGTTTATGAGGGAGTCGATCAGCCCTGGGTGATTCCTTCCTGCCGTATGCTCAGCTTTAGCACAGTGTTTGGTATTATTTCCCACAGTGTTCCTCAAGAATTGGCTTCTCGTGGCTTGGGTAGAGGTTCTGTTCCCTGGGGGAAGAGGAGCTGTGTCTCTGGGCCCAAAGGGGTGGGAGTAGGGTTAACCCCTATTGGTGGCTGTTTGCTACCAGCACTCCTTGAGGCTCAGGACTGGGGCAATTTTAATTGCTTTATCAGTGATTTGCATGAGGTGGTCAAGTGCCTCCTCAGGAGGTTTGCAGGTGGTACCAACTTAGGCAGGAACATCGATCTGCCTGAGGCAAGGAGTCACAGAGTCATAGAACCCTTAGTGTTGGAGGGGACCTCGAAAGGCCATCGAGTCCAGTTCCCCTGCAATGCACAGGGACATCACAGCTCCAGCAGGTTGCCCAGGGCCTCCTCCAGCCTGGCCTTGACAGCGTGGAGAGGACGATCAACCACACCTCTGACAACCCGTTCCAGTGCCTCACCACCCTGACTGTGCAGGACCTTTTCCTCGTATCCAAGCTAAATTTACACTCTTTAAGCTTGAATTCATTTCCCCTTGTCCTGTCACTACAGACTGTTCAAGACTCTGTCCCCTCTTTCCTGTAGCTCCCCTTTGGATACTGGAAGGCAGATCTGCCTGGTTTGATGGATAGGTTGATTCAGCAAGGCCAACTGCAGTTCCTGTGCCTGGGTCATAGCGCCCTCATGCAGCAGTGTTGGCCTGGGGAAAAGTGCCTGGAGGAGAAGGACTTGGGGGTGTTGGTTGGCAGCTGAGCACGAGCCAGCATTGTGCCCAGGTGGCCAAGGAGGCCAGTGGCATCCTGGCTCGTAGCAGCAGCGGTGCGGGCAGCGGAGCAGGAGGTGCCCATCCCTCTGCATGGCACTGCTGGGGCTGCAGCTCAGTGCTGTGTTCTGTTTGGGGCCTGTCTCTCTGCAAGGAAGTGAGCTGGAGGATCACGTTCAGAAAATGAGGCTGGTGAAGGGACTGGATGGAGAAGACGACCTCTGAGCAGCAGCTGAGGGAATCCAGGTGGTCCCATCTGGGGAAGTGGAAGCTGAGGGGAAAGCTCATCACTGTACGACTGCCTGACAGGGTGCTGCAGTGAGGAGGGGCCGTTGCTGTTTGCAGGTGATGAGTAACGGGATGCAAGGAAGTGGCCTCAAGTTGTGCCAGGAAGGGTTTAAATTGGACGTTAGGAAGAGTGCCTCCACGGACAGGGTGGGGGGGGGCTGCGATGGGCTGTGCCACCCCTGCAGGCACTGAAGGGATGGTGGATGTGGCACTGAGGGATGTGGCTTTGTGGTGGGGTCTGATAGCCTCAGCTGGTGGTTGGACTCAGTCTTAGAGGTCTTCTCCAACCTGAATGACTCCATGATGCTAACTAAGCGAATGGGAAGTGCAAGCACTGGGCTGTTTCTGCCCCGACTCAGTGAGACCAGTGTGTGTGTGCTGACCTGGCCTTGGGACAATAATTCTGCTCTTCCTGTGTTCAGCCTCTGGGGTGGTGCAAAGGTGAGGGAGCTGAGCTGCAGTGGTGCCCAGGGGTGGGATGAGGCAGCGGACACAAACTGGAGTGCAAGAAATCACCTCTGAACACCATGAAGTGCTCATCTGCTGTGTGGTGATGGAGCCTCAGCACAGCTCAGGGCAGCTGTGGAGTTCCCCTACTTGGGAAGCTGTCTGGAATTGGCCTGGAGTGGAGGTTGTGCACATCTGTGACACGAAGTGGCCTTGTGTTGGGTGGGAAGAGCAGATTCGTCCTCCTCAAGCACTGCTGATGGTCACAGAGGCGTTCTTACTTTCCATGGCTTTAAATGAGTCTGTTCTGTTGCCAGCTTGGTGAACAGCTAACGGTGAAAGAGGAAATTTCCCTGTAAGCCTGTGTTGCTCTGGAGCTCCACGACAGGTTCAGGCCAGCTGGGATGCTTGTGAGATACCCACACTGTGTTTGCTGGCTGTCACACTGATGCAGAACATGGGCACTCCTAATTTGTTGCAGTGTCCTTCACCAGAAGTGTCATCTCCGGAACTGTTTGCAGGAGTCCAAGGCCTGCCTTTCTGCTTCAGTGCTTCCCAGGTCTTCTGTTCTGCAGGCTGCAGAGACTGAGTTTGTTCTCTGAAAGCACTGGAAATCCGAGTGTGTGTTTGCAAGGACAGGAGAAATCATATTTCCCAAACAAGGAAGACTTTTCACTTTCCATGCTTATCACAGATGAATGATTGTGGTTGACCCAGAGTGCGTTGTGTAGAAAGGAGAGAGGTTTTATCTCCTCACTGTCAAATAAATTGTTTTCTTCCCTTCTGCCTCCAAGAACCCTTTGTTCCTGTGACCACGAGATAAACAAGAATGGTGTGAAGGAGCCGTGTGTGAGCAGCAGCACTGCCCTGCAAACCTCCCCCCTTCTGAACCAGCAGACCTATGAGCTCCTCAGTCCATGAAGGAGGTTGGTTTCCACCTGGCCTTTTTACTTCGTGATACAGAAGCACACATGAGCACACCCAGCTTGAAGTCAGGTGGTCGGAAGCTGTCGCTGCCACGGCGATGCAGTGGTGTTCTCACCCTTGTTGGTGATTCCATGCTTTGAGTGGCAATGTGAGAGGAGGGGTTTGTTTGCAGAGATAAAGGAGATTGAGAGTGAGCATACAGCCAGCTTGAAGTCTCCGTGTGGCTAAACAGAGACTTTAAAACTTGATGTAAGCTTGGCTTTGTATCTAATGCGATACTTGCATGTTCTGTTGCAGTCAGGCTAGAGCAGGGAGAACTGCCAACAAACTGGAAACTCCTTCTGCCTCCTCCCTCCGAGCAGCGTGGGGGAATGGCAGTCATGGTCAGTTTGTAATGCTTCCCCTCTGCACTCCTTCCTCCTCGCCCTGCTGTGAGGTCCCTCCTATGGGATGCCATCCTTCCCAAACCCATCCTGCACGGGCTTCCCACAGCAATGGGCTGCTCCAGTGTGAGGCCCCTGGGCTGCAGCTCCTGCCCAATGCTCCCGCATAGACTTACCACCATGGGCTGCACTCAGGCCTGGGGTCGACTCCTGCAGGGCCTTTCCGTGGGCTGCAGCCTCCTTAGGCCACGTTTGCCTGCTTTGCAGTGGACTCCACAGGCTGCAGGGAGCTTCTGTTCCACGCCTGGAGCACCTCTTGCCCTCCTCCTGCACCCACCTTGGTGTTCTCTGAATATCCTCTCCCTGAGTGGTGCAGCATTTCTTCCCCTTTCTTCAGTCTGCTCCCCCAGAGGTGCGCTCAGCATGCAGAGCTGTCTGTGCTGTGAAGCAGCTCCTGCACTCCTCTGACAGAGGCCACCCCTGCAGCCCAAACCTTGTCACACAAACCCAGTGCAATTCCTGAGGTCTTTCTGTTCTTTTGTGGTTTAACCCTGGCTGGCAGCTCAGCACCACACAGCTGCTTGTTCTCCCTCCCTAGGCGGGATGGGGAAGAGGATTGGAAAGGTAAAAGTGCAAGAATGCAGTGAGCTGAGGTAAACCACTGTGTTCTCTTGGCAGAGCAGTTGCATTCTCTGTAAGCCTGACCAGCGTGGAGGGATGCCTTTCTTTTTCCCCGGCAGTTTTGGCTGAATCCTGACTCTTTGCTTTGTTTCAGGCTGAAGATGCTGAGCCGTTTGTCAGGTTTGGCAAACACTGTTCTACAAGAGCTGTCTGGCGATGGTGGAGATGCAGTTACTGAATCTGAGTCCTCTGACACTGTAAGTAGCTGTAGGGCAAAGGTTTCCAGACCTGACACAGGATTAGTTTGGGGTTAGTTTGGTTAGTTGGTTAGTTAGTTTCTTCCTTCACTGCTGAGGGCTAAACTGAGCTACTGAGCCAGCATTCCACTCTGCTTCTGAATTCCCAACATCTTAAGTCAGCGCTTCTGTGGGGCAAACCAAAATCTACTTAAGCTTCTGAATCTCGAAGTGATGCTAGAAAAAGTATTAGAATGAGAATGAAGAAAGATTTTCAAGTTTTAATGGTTCTGTGCAGCAGGAAGGGGAGCTCTGTGCAGTTGGGTGTCAGGAGAAGACTTTGATCTGCAGGCTGCCCTTTAGCACCCAGGGCAGTACGGAGCACATGGGTGGTGGCATCTCCTGAGAGCTGCTCACTTCAGCTTTCCTGTGTTCATTGAAGATGCATGCATTCTTTTTTGTTTTATTTTTTCTTCTTCCCCCCCTTATACATAGAATGGCTTGGGATGAAAAGGACCACAATGATCATCAGTTCCAACCCCCTGCTATGTGGAGGGCCACCAGCCACCAGACCAGGCTGCCCAGAGCTGCATTCAGCCTGGCCTTGAATGCCTCCAGGATTGGGGCATCCACATCATCTTTTTCCCAAGGATCTTTTCCCACTATTTCACATAATCATAAATAATTCTGTAGGCTGCATGAAATGTTTGCAAGGAGCAAGAAGGCAGTGTTTAGGAACGAACCTGAAGGTGACGTCTGGATCTGTGCTGTGGTCTGTTTGGACTTTCCTCCTCCAGAGCACTCATCTCACTCTTTCAGGTAGGGCCTTCAGAGCTGGGAGGAGGAGGCATGGAGGAGGCACCAGAGGACTTGTTGGAACGGTTAGCACAGACTGAAAAGCTGGTTGTCCAGCTGAAGGATTTGATCCGAGAGAAGGATGCCCTGCTCCAGCAAAAGGAAACTGTGCTCAAGGTATCATCTCTTTTACCAACGACCTGACAGCAAGTGTGAAATGCTGTGTCAGCTTTCTGTGCAGGCTACTTTGTGTTTTCTTCTGCCATTGAGATGCCTGTGCTACTGAAGGCACCAGTCTGGGGATTCCAGAGAGTGGGCCTCAACCAAAGAGATGTGGGATTGCTTCTGTGCCCTTTGTTTGGTGTAGCTGCCTCTAAAGTGAAGACGTGGCATCTGCATGCCATGCACGTTTGGAGTTGTTGTTGCTCTAATAAGTGCTAATATCTTTTATGTGAGTGTTTTTTATTTCCATCCAGTTCAGAGCATTTGGGACCTACCAGGCTGTGCTGCAGCCCAGTGGTTTGTGGCATTTAAACAAATTTATGTATTGCTTATCCTGAGGCATCGCAGGAGACGAAGTCTTGAGGGACTGCATATTGTAGAGGAAGTCAAATTTAGCTTGTTCTGACTGCTAGGAGATGTCCCTGGAGTGGTCCATCCCCTGGGAGAGAAACTGGCAGAGCAGAAGCATGCAACTATTTTGCTGTTTAAAGCGCTTCGGAGCGAGTTTGTTTTCTGAATGTTTTAAGTAGCATCCGTGGTGAGAGGGGTTTGGGCAAGGAGGCAGACTGACAAAACTGCAGCTTTTATGAGTGGTGCTTTCAGGGTGGTGGGCAGCACTGGGATTTTAAGCACAGCCCGTTTTTGTTCTTCTCTTCCAGGAGGAACGCGAGGCTGCGGATGCGAAGCTGATGAAGCTGAAACTTCAGGCCAAAGCCAAGCTGGCATCTCTGAACAAACGCATCGAGGAGCTGACAGAGAAGGGCCCTCTGCTGCCTGCACAGGCCGTGCCAGAAGAGCAAGTGTGTGCTAAGGTTGGGACAGTGGGGTTACTTAAAAGCTTCTGCAGATGGCCTGGGGTTGCCCTGTGTTGTAGGTCCTGCCCTTCTGTTGTCAACAAGACATTCACGGTCCCAGCAAGGATATCTGCTGCAGGAAGCTGATCTGTCCAGCTTCTCTGCACTACAGACCTCTTTGGGGTGCACAGCTTGATCTCCTAAAGGCTATGGGTCAGTTTCATGTGGGGTATCTTCAGTACTCTTTTATGGGTAAGTTCTTGCAGCAGTCGCGTGTGTGTGAGCTGTAGATTTCCACAGGTGACCTGTTCTGATACCACAGCAAAAGAAAGGGAAGGTAGGCTGGAATACAAGACAGAAGGAGTAGCTGAAAGGCAGTAACTTAAACATAAGATGGGATTTCTAAGCCATGAATCTTCCTGTGCCTCTGCAGTGTTTCGTGGTAAACAGGAACCGTTTGTGTGAACCTGGGTAAGAAGGGCAGGGATGTCCCATACCTGGATGTTAAGGAGGCTGCTGACTGCTGGTTAGGAGCTACCACAGGCACTGCTGAGTTTATGAGGACTTGGGAAATTGTTCTGCTGACCACGTCATTTTTTAGAAAAACTTTGTATGTGTTGGCAAGAGGAGTGAGATAGAAGCCCAGAGAGGCCACTGCACGTTGGCTGATCTTCACTAAACCCAAGAGGATAAAGGTGATTAGGAACACTGGGGGGAGAAATAAAAAAGAACTGTAGGGAAAGTCAAAAAGTGAGGTGAGTGATATTAAAATGTGAGCTCTTAGGTGAGGGGCGGCCACTAATTGAAAAACACCTGAAAGACAACCCTGAAAAGTTGTTGGCCGGAGGTTCATGGGTTCACAAGTGGCAAGCCCTGGTTCACAAACTGCATCTTCTTCTAAGATGAGATCCTCACCCAGCTGACCAAGGGTTGGTGGCTGTTTTTTGGATTCCAGTATAACTTTGAGGCTGTTTCTCACAGTGTCCTTCTGGACAAAACATCCAGCATATGGTAGCCAAGACCACAGAGTAGTGGGTGAGCAGTTGGCTGGCAGGTGGGGTTCCAGCAGGCTGCAGGGGCTCTGTTTTAGGGCCACATCTTTGCTTTTGGCGATGACTTAAATGTCTTGAAGGTATGCTAAGTGAGTTTGTGACAGCACTGAGCCAAGCTTAGAAGAAACGTAATTTCCTCTTAGAGCTGTGCCAGGAAGGAGGGCACCAAGAGGGTGGCACAGCTATTGAAGTGAGAGGGCTTTACTGGCAAAGGGATGAAGTGAAAAAGAAAAAAAGTAAAGATTTTTTTTTAAGTGGTAAAAAATAAACACGTGGTTTGAAGTCAGGTGCAGTAGAGTTTGGTTTTGTTTTTTCAGAATTGGCAGTAATACCAATAGTTTTCTTTCTTATGTTTCTTTTTTTTTTCCTGATTCTTTCTTGCAGTGTCAGAATAACCAAAATGCAAGAGAAGAGCAAAGGGATGAAGCTGAAGGTCTGGAAGAGCAGCTCAGGGAGCAGAAAGAGACTGTACAGGATCTGAAGGAACAGCTGACTTTAGCCAAGATGAATCTGAAAGATGCAGAAATCAAATATGCATCACAGGTACATGGGGGGGGGAAAAAAAAGCTGTTTTTCTCTGATTGTGTTTCTCACCCCACCACTTACAGTGATGTAATTCATGAGAGAGGCTTATTCCTGGCGACACGCTGCTGCTGGGGGGATGTGCCCAAATCCAGCAATCTTGGCAGAAACCAGACTACCAGAAACCCTACCTGGGCTCCAGCACCCAAGGTCCATCCTGAGAACACTGTTGTTGGCAGCTGTGTGCTCAGTGTGTGCATCTATGTGTGCACAGACAGCCATGCGGTGCAGCACTTGTATGAGAGCACACAAAGTACGTTTTTCTCTGTTAGCTCAGGTGAAACATGGTGAGAATATGCACAGTAGCAGGTTGTGGGTCCTCCCAGCAGCTGTGCTCAGTCTGCCCAGTAATCAGCCCTTGAACACTGGTTTCCTTCAGTTCCTGACATGTGAATGTGCAAAACCATGGCGCCTGTGGTTCTGTTCCACCTGTAGGCACAGACCTGCTGGTCTTGCATATGTGCACAGAGCTATCTGGGATTCCCTGGTCCCTCCAACAGCCAGTCCCCTGTGCTGCTCTCCTTGGAGAGGTGTGGGTACACAGAGTCACTCACAATACACAGCTGCACGACCTTCTCTCTGCTAACTGGCTCCCTGCTGTCTCCCCCTCAGAGATGTGAAAATACAGAGAAGCAGGTCTTGCTTTTAGAGCCCCCTGAGGTGCTGTGGTCCCTCTGGTATAGCTGGAGCTCCCTTGGCCATCCAGCAGCCAAGTCTGCTTGCGATTTTGACCTCGGGTGCTATTCCCCATCTTCCCCTTTTGAGGGAGGGGATCTGCCCCTCTGCTCTGCGCTGAGACCTCACCTGGAGCATGGAGTCCAGATGGGGAGTTCTCAGCATAGAGAGACACAGACCTGCTGGAGTGCGTCCAGAGGAGGGCCACAAAAATGATCCAAGGGATGGAACGCCTCTCCTGTGAGGACAGGCTGGGAGCTAGGGCTGTGCAGCATGGGGAGGAGAAGGGGAGGGGGTCTGAGAGTGGCCTGTCTGTACCTACAGGGGAGCTGCAGGAGGGAAGGGGGCAGCCAACTGAGCAGGGTCTGTGGTGCTAGAACAAGGGGAAATGCCTAGAGCTCAAGGAGGAGAGATTTAGGTGGGATATAAGGGAAAAGGTCCTGCGCAGTGAGGGTGGTGAGGCTCTGGCGCAGGTTGCCCAGAGATGTGGTGGGTGCTCTGTCCCTGGGGACTCTCAAGGCCAGTCTGGATCAGGCCCTGGGCAGCCCTACGGAGCGGTGGTGTCCCTGTGCATTGCAGGGCAGTTGGACGAGGTGGCCTTTCAAGGTCCCTTCCAGCTCCTAAGGATTCTGTGATTGTGGTGATGCATTCAGCTGCGTGCCCTCAATTGCTCCGGCTGCCAGCACCACAGGCACGTGAGCCCCTTGGCCCCCACCCTGACTCTGATGAGGGGCTCTCAGACCCATTTCCCCTTGGAGGACAGAAAGTTGTTTCCCACAGAAAAGAAAAAGAATTAGAAACTCAATTCAGAAAGGCAGAGTGCTGACCAGATGCAGGGCATGGCCAGACAGACGTGTCCACCAGCTGCTGTTACGCACTGCTTGCTCTTTTAATACCATTGCCTTCTATTTTGTGCTGCTCCTTCCCAAGCATCCTAGATCCACGCACTTCCCTGCTTCTGGCTCTTCCTCCAGACACCCCACAGTCAGTCTGTGCAATCCCAGAGCACTGTTTGGCTGCTTCCCACCCTATTATCCCTCGGTTGTATCCACCACTTCATGCAGAAGCTGCTCAGCAGTTGAGTTCTCTTACAGAGTTTCCCTCTTGGATAATGGGGGGGG
>JAPSGF010000180.1:91696-114683 GCA_035772895.1 Perdix hodgsoniae
TGGTCTGTGAAATGGGCAGGATCCTGTGCAAATACGAAATCAGGAGCTTTACTAGCTCATACTTACGTAGTGACAATGTTTTATAGCTTATGTTTTATCGTATGTTCTTTCCTGTATGGGATCTGAACTGTCACTAGTGAATGTCTGTGTGTTATGATGCTGGAGCTGCTGTCTGACCGGAGCCACACAGAGGGTTGCCAGGCTGCAGGCGTTGCCAGACGCGTGATGTGCTGATGCTGAAAGCACACCTGCACATCTGTCACACTTATAACCCTCCTGGCTTATGTTTGCTTGTTTCTTTTTCCTCCCTGGGTGCCGTATTTTGGTTTCTGTTTTCAGCTGAGCTCGCTGCAGGAAGTAATTCAGGAGAAGGAAGCTCTCCTCCAAGAGCAGGTTCACCAGCACCAAGCTGAATTGCTGAGAACAGCAGACAGAGCAGCTCAGGAAGCAGAGGTGCAGCAGGTATGTTTGTCATAATCACCTTGTTATGAAGAGGAGAAAAGAAAATGCATTTTGGGAGGCAGAGGATGCACTGGGAAAGCTGTTCTCTGCAAAGTGAGCAGGGGGTGGGAGGAGATGGGAGCTGATGGCTTGGGGCTGTTAGGTTGCTTTTAGAATGATATTTCACACTTCCAGAGTTCCCCCTTCAGTCTGCTGAGCTGCTGTAAAACTTCCCTGGTTGCACGTAGGAGCGTAGTTACTGTTGAAGGCAGTTGTAACGCTGCCATTCCCTGTGTGTGAAACAGCAGTCAGCTCTCCTTGCTGCACTTTGGTTCCATGATGAACATCGATAGGAGCAAAGTTATTTGGGCCAGTAAAGTGACTGTTGCAAGAAGTGGGTGGGTGGATGAAACTCAGAGGATGTGGTCCTTCTGCATTAGCTTCTCAGGGACTCTTACAGACCCTTCTCCCCCAGAACCTGCTTACACTTCGGAGGAAGCTGGAGGAGCGAGAAGAAGCTCTGCTGGGACAAACGCAGGTGGTGGAAGTGCTGCAGCAGGAACTACGTGGGGCTGAACAGCAAAACCAGGTGCCCCTTCGTGTGCTTGTTGCCTTACTGCCACGTGTCTGAATGGTTGGAGGAGCTTTGTACTGACAAAGCCTGTGGAAGTTCCCAGATGAGCTTATTGCTGGCACAAGGATTGCAGCACGGAATCAGCCAGCAGGTTCATTAACATGCTCCTAACTTTCAGAGAAGAGCACAGACTTAATTGCAGCAGAAAAGGAAATAAAAGAAATGCCACTACACAGAGAATGTTTCAGTAATAATACAGCACACATCTCCTGGTATCTGCCTCTATTTCTGGCTTTATGGAACCCCCTCAAAGTTCCATGGCTTCCCTCTGGTTGAGGATGAGGGATACAGAGAGCTGTCAGCACCACAGATCTCCAGACTGGAAGAATTTGGTGTTTGTGGCTCATTCCTCGATCCAGGATCCACTTAGAGCCATTTTTTGTGTTTGCTGAGATGGTTTTACACCTCTTTGTTAGTCCACAAGTTGACGCTGTATCTGATTTTACTTTGCTGTGTGTGTTATGCCATAGCTGTTGTCTGTATGTCATGCAGTACATCACAGTGCTCCTTGTCCGTTTTCTTACTCCTCAAATCAGTTCTCTCCAGTTCCAGAGCTGCCTTTTTCAGCCAGTCTCTGTCAAGTGCTGATGACCTTTGAGTCTCCATTGCATCCCTCACTTCTGCCATCCCTTTATGTCCTCCCCATGTCCCGCTCTGTCAGTTATGACAGTTTCTTCTTACAAAGAGCACATTCCTGTGTCCACCTGTATATGGGAACGAACAGAAAAACAGAGGCTGTGCCATATGAGGACGAGTCAAACGAATTTTGCATAGTTGCCCGGTAAGAAGTAATGATTGCAGCTAAACCAAGGGAAGCCACTTCCCTGCAGATCCACAACGAACGCCTTTGTGTTTCCAGTCTCACAGCTTCTCAGAATTTCCACCCCTTCAGAGACCCGTGCTGTGCCAGTCAGGGACGGCCGTGCAGTGCATCACCTGGATAGCTCTTCAGTCACACACACAGCTGTGCTACAGATTAATTTCATGATCAAATCCTCATCATTTGTAGTTATAAATGGAGGGGAGCTCTGCTGCTGTCCGGTTCTCCTGTGCTCTTTGTCTGTTCAGGCTTCACAGGTCAATATTGTGCTTCCTGGAGAAACGTCAGCTTTTATTCTGAGCCTCCTTGGCCTCAGTAATGTGTAACCCTGCCATCCTTCTTCCTTGATTTACTTATGATGTGCTCTGTGAGAACATGGCAGGGTTGTCTGCTTTTTGTTGGTCAGGGCTTTGAAAGCTGAAGCAATTTGGAGCAGATGTGAGCTCTTTCATTGTACAGCTGGAGAGAAGTGAAAAGAACCCATTTTTGACCAAATGGCTGCAAACTGCTTCTGTAGCTCTGGAATGAATCAGCTTCTCTTGGTTTTGATCTTTAAAACTACGTACAGAGAAACATCCCTTCATCTTGGGGGTCCCTTTGGATGGTGCACCTGTTTTGTTTTCCTTATTGTCGTCATCACAAAGTTTGCATTACAAGTTTAGTGCATGAAGTGTAGTTTTGCAGAGGGGGCAAGAAGCCATTCTTTGTTCTTTTTCTGCATGTTGGTTTGAAGAGCTCTGATTTTTTTTTTTCTTTTTTTTTCCTCCAGTGCTTTTTGTGGTAGCACTCTCCTCTCTCCTCCCCCCTCCCCACAGCCCACCCCCAGTGGCGGAGTGATGCAGGATGGGGTACAATTTACACCTGAACAGATTTATTCTCTCTTACTCATTGCTCTTTTGTTGTCCCCGTGTTCCCACCTGAGGTGGGACCTCCCAGTGCCCAGAAAAGCTGGAGGCCTCATTGAGCTGCCCAGTACTCACTGCTTCTCGTCCTGATTCGTGGCACCGCCCCCAGGTTCCTCCTCTGTGCCTTTGACTCCCCCTGCACCCATTATATGGTCAGCAGGAGAGCCTGGCGCCCAGCCCCTGAGGCCTTGGGGCAGAAGATGCTCCTCAGGAGCCCTGCTGAGCACCCATAGCCCAGGAGGAGGAAGTGTGGCAGAATGAATTCTGGCATGGCTGTTGGGTCTGCACCTCTTCCTGGCTGGCTTAAACGTCTGGTCAGTGTCTGCCAGCTTGCTGAGGTCTTCCAGGAGCCGCTGGGTGCAGTGTGGGGCACCGTGTCACCTCTAGGTTCCTGTTTTAGCTTCTTTTCTTTCTTTGACATAATTTCACATACACTTGTTTGTTCTGCTTGCTAATTGCCCTCTGTAAGTGTTGAATTCTCCCTCTTTTTGTTGTAGTGCTTCCTCCCATTCTTGAGAAGCTTTCTTTCTTCTAGAAGAGAATTCATGGCCTCTGTTATACTGTTTTTTTTCCTGTCCTGTCCTCTTGCTCTGAATAAATGTTGCTTTTCTATACTCACAATGAGAGCTCTTGTTTCTCCCAGCATTATTTTCTTGCAAGTTGCAAACAGTAGGGCAGGTTCTCTAACAGACTGAGAGTTCTGCTGTGCTTATTTCCTTCTCCTGCTAAAATATTTGAAAAAGATACAGTGGTGATTTTAAGATGCAATTCAGGAGTTCGCTTTGGTGCTGCTTTGATCTGAGTTAAACTAATTTCCATATCCTTTTACAGGTGCTCCGAGATCAGTGCCAGAAGATGGCAGTGGACCTGAGCTCTCTGAGAGATGTGCTGGATGCAGAGAGGAGAGAATCTCAGGATCTCAGAGAGAAGATGGAACTGGAAGTGGCTGAGAGGAAGCTGTGCTCCCATCGCTTGCAGGAGGAGGTGCAGTGTCTTTCAGAGCAGCTAGAAGAGGCAAGAGCAGCACAAGCAGAATTAGAGAGGTATAGAGGCTTGGAGCAGAAACAGAGACTGGAAATGGAAGAGAAGAATCTACAGATCAGTTGTCTTCAGGCAGCTGAACAAGAGCTGCAGTCTAGCTATGCTGCCCTTGTAGCTGAGAACCATCAGCTGAAGCAGGAGGTTGGCCAGCTGTTGGTGCTGTCTGCTGAAAGCAGCACAGCAATGCAGAATCTACAAGGTGAGTAAGCACAGCATTTTGCTGAAGGGGGCTCTCACCAGCCTGAGGATCACTGGATTGCCTTCTGCTTGGCTTTGTTTCTATCACAGCCCCTAAGGAGGTCTTGGTGCTGAAGTCCCCAGTTGCAGAATGGTGTTGAATGGAAGGTCTCTGCAGCACAGTTTTGCTGACTGCTGCCCTCTGGCACAGCCCATGTATCAGGAGCTTGTCTGAGGATTTTGAGTGAGACTATCAAAAGCCTTTCCAGCCAGCCAGACAATGCTGCTCCCTCCCTTTAGCTACCAAGCAGGTCATTTCATCATATTGGTACAGTGTTGTGCTTATCATAAGTGCTGTTTGTATGCCAGTTTTCAGAAATATAAGGATAAAAGCCTGCTGACTCAAACAGTAGCTGAATTCTTGTGCCTTTCTTGACTTGGACAGTAGCCCTTCAGTGTCGTCTTCTCTGATTTTCTCATTTCATTTTTATCCCAAGGAAATTTGAAGTATTCTGCTACAACAGTAATTTGTTCCCTGTCCTTTATAAGAAAGTTTGTTTCTTTGTTTTAAGAGAAACACAATAATAATATAAAAAAAGCACCCTGAAACTCTGTCGGCTGTCCTATGATTTCCAACTACGTAAGAAAAAAGTAGAGTTGTGCATTTGAAAGGGACCAAAAAGATCAACTGCAGTTGCCTGAACGTGCCAGAGCTAACAAAAATTTGGGGCACGTTACTGAAGGTGGAACCCAAATGGCTCTTGGGCACTGATGAGGGTGGGACATCAAGGCTGCTCTGGTGTATGCCCACCCTCGTGGTAAAGAAATGCTATCAAATACTCAGTCTCAATCCCCCCCCCATGCAGCTTTATGCTGTTCCCATGCATCCTATCATTTGTTACCAGGGAGAATTGATCACTGTGTCCCTCCCCATTTTCCTTTCTCAGGGGAAAAGAACAGTAATATCTTATTTTCTGAAAGGTGCTTAAAATCTGCATTGTGCTTTGGTAGTTCTTTTTTTTCAGGGGGGAAAAAAAAGCACATTGTCCAATGACACGTGGTATATTTTCACTATGTAAGCTCTGTGTCCTGTCCTCTGATGTTTCTGGAAGAATATCGTATTGCTTTCTAAATGAGAGTTTTAATTTTCAAATAAATTGCTTAATGTGTTTTTTTTTTTCTTTTTTCTTTTTTTTTTCAATGTTTCAGAGAGGTCCCAGCTTGTTCTCCAGGAGCCTCAGCAGGAAGCTGCAATGGTTGCAGAAAATTCAGAGGTAATGATTAAGCGGCTGAAAAAAGTCAGAACCAAAACAGGTCAAGGACTGGCCTTAAAAAGCTAAGCTGCGATGGCCTTTTTTAACAATCCTCTTTGGAAGGTTATTATTAACTGGATTAATGGCAAAAGACAGAAATAGCTTCCAAATACTGCTTGTCCTGTGTTCTTATCAGACCACGTTTCCCTTTGCTGTTTGGAATTCTTGCGTCCTTTATCTGCCCAATCCATATTCATGCTATTTTCTGCCTCTTATGAGTTAGTTCTTCAGCAGAATCATAGGCTAAACTGAGGGAATTCTCAGGATATGCAGTTCCAAAGGCTTAGCTGTCTTTACAGGATGCCTTTCAAACCTTCCTGTCCCTACTGCCCTGATGGGGGTCTGGCAGACTGACCAGAGCATGCTGACTTCTCTTTGTCAAACAGAAGACTGAGGGTGTATCTCTGTATGCTTCCACCACAAACAGCTCCGTGCAGAATTGCAGGAAGGTTTGGATACCTTCTGCTTTGCTTTGTGTTCCATCAGCAAGGTGACAGAGATGGCTGCCTCTGTATCCATCCTAAGTAGTAGAGTTGTTAGCTTAGAGCAAGGTCTGGGCTCCTTCCAGACTGCTCTGCTCTGCTCCCATCTGCCAGCAGGGGGGAGGAGATGATGTGGGGTCTTATGTAATGCAGTCCTCTGCAATACAGAGACAGTTGGTAGTGTAAACTCTCCAGCTCCTCTGCTCCTCCAGTGATTGTATAGCATAAGGTGAAGTGTCATGTTTATTGACTTTTCTTATTGGCTATTGATTTAAAAGTGGGGATGGAAGGTGTTATGTGTGCATCTGCCAAAGATGGGTTCCTTAAGTGTTTGTTGCCATGGAGTAATCAGGGCAAAAGTTGACATCTGGGACTTGCAAGTGCAGAGTCGGTACATCCTGCTTTCCCCAGAGCCTTGTGTTCCAGCTGCCTGGCGTTGGGGTGTAAGCTGGTGGCCCAGCAGGTTCACACACACATAAATGTGTGTGTGCTCATGGTCTTTCCAAGGGCAGATGTAAGCCTGTCAGCTGTTTCCTAGAGCCCCTTTAGAGGCACTGGAGAGAACAGTGCTTTAGCATATGACTCACCTTGACCAAGGTGGGTACTGAAAGTCAGTCTGTGAATCCAGTGCTGGAAGTGTCCATTTCAACACCAGATACGGATATAAAGAACTGTACAGTCCACATAAATAGCTTTGATGTAGCGTTCATGTTTGGACAGCTCTGTACTGCCACTTGTGCCCCTGACCTATTACTGCAGGCCAAAATACCTGTGAACTCAAGCCCAGTACAAGGGTTTGGGTTGCGTGCACAAATTGTTTCGGTGCATCCTATATGATCCATTTCAGCTGGCAGTCACAAAAGTGCTCTAAAACTTGGGACTGGAGATGGCCCTTGTCTGATGGGTGACCCTCTGTGCTTACATTCGAGATAGTTAACAGCAAATGTTACTTCTGTTCGCTGTTTTCAGTCTTTACTTAAAAGAAAAAAAAAGTTTTTCTAGTTTAAGTGGTAGTAAATGTTTTATTTCTAGACTTTTTTTTTTAAAGCTGGATGCATAAGAAAGACAAAATAAGGACTTCACCTTTGGCTTCCTGTCAGCCAGCATGTGTCCAGCTACTGCCAGGAGAGCAGGAAGTGGGCTTTTCAGAATGGAAAATATCCTAAATCTGAACTGCTAACCTAATTTGCTGAGATATATCCCAGTCTCTTTCTTAGTATCATAACTAAACCATTTTTTGTTTCCATTAGGCATCAGAGTGGGGTCTAAAGTAGTGATTGACAGTTTATGCTGTAAGCTTGGTTGAGCAGCAGCTAAGATAGCTGTCTTCTAATGCAAAGGCTGCAGCTTAAAACTAAGTGTGCTTTCTTCCACTGATAGAACGAGAACAGTGGATCTGAGGAGAAAACGCGAGACATGCAGATTCTGGAAGATTCAGCCTCTTGCATAGACAGCTCTGCTACATCTGGAGGTAAGGGCACAGAATAAAGCATGTTGACCTCAACATTGCAGAAATGGAAGAACTGCCAGGAAAAGTCCAAAGTGATTTGGAAAGAAGAGCTTTGAGGTCAAAATCTAAAGATGTAGAGGAGATAAGAAAAGATAGGAGAAAGTGGAAGAGAAAATACTAAGGCAGGCAGGTGAGAATACATGAACAGAACGTAGTAGGTAAGATGAGAAAGGAGAAGGTTTTGAAGGAGTCTGCAGATGAGAGGCTGTTGTGCAGAATAGACTTAAGATGCAGTACTGAGTTCCTGTCTGAGAGCTAATAAGATTTTTTTTGCCTCAGGTGTTACCAAACATCCCTCCCCCATGTTCCAAATTCTCCTATTGAAGTGCTCAAATCTCTGCCTTCTTGCACTGCGTGAAGAGATGATCGTTTACTTAATTGCTTGAATGCATTCGCTTTTAATATAAATGTATATATAATAGCAAAACTGAAACTGAATGAGCAGCTGTAAACTCTGGTGTTTCCTAACGTTAAATGGCTTAATTTTACACCCTTGGTTTCTTAATGCACTCAATAATTTTCTTTATTTTTAATTTATTAACAAGAAAAGAAGCATCTAGTACCGCTTGTAGAACCTGTGAGCTTTCAGCTTAAGTCTTCTAGAAATACAACAGAACTAACTGTTAGCTCTTAGAAAAACATTATTTTCTCAAAGAAGGGGTGGAACTGCAGGGTTCTAAAATAAATTTCATTCTTTTTGGAAGAGTAAAAGTGTATTAATTCACTCTGTCTGTGTCTCTTCATTATTCTTTATGTTGCAGTTACACATGATGTAGACTTAGGTGATGTCAGCATGCAGTAAATACAAGATGTTTTGCATCTGCAGAGCTTGGGGGTATCTGGACTAAGTGCATTGCTCAAACTCTTGACCTTTTGTATTTTCTTCCTGGGAATTTGGAGAATCTCCAGTCCCATGGATTTTCTTTCCAGTTGTCTGCTGTGCAACTCATCTGCTGATGGTGACAATGTACATTTTATCACTAGGTGTGCCAGGAGAGATGGTGAATTCTGAAGGGCAGAAGCGTTCTGGTGACACTTCGGTTGTACCTGAGGTACAAATTTCACCCACTACTATTTACTTTTCAATATTGTATGCATACATGGATATGGTAACTTAGCCTGACTGAATGGACAGCCTTTGCTATTTGCAGTGATGAGCAATGCTTTCCAGCAAGGATTTGATCATTCTTCTTTTGTCATCTGTATTTGGGGGAGGAAGGAAATCTTAAGATTAATGTTTGGAAAAAGCCAAGCAGTTTAGATCAGATGTTTTGTTTAGTGTTCTCACTTCAGAGATAAACACACACCAGAATAGGGGTGTCTACATAGATTCTTGTCCACATTAAGAAGACAGGAAAAGTAAAGGACAAAACCTCCAGCCACAGAGGCTGTGGATATGATGCTGGTATCTGTAGTCTGAAAATATGGCTGGATAAGTCCAGAAGAATACCTCTGAGGATCACAGAACTGAGACACTTCAAAAGCAGGAAGCTTTACTTATCGTCTAATCCTAAAGCCAGGCTCCCATGTCACAACTACAGGAAGGGAAATGAGCTGAGGAGTTCTCCTGTTGTTAATGAGGCTGTTATTGGTTGCGACTGCTAGCATGAGGTAGGGACAATGAAAAGTGCTCCTTTGGCATGATTCAAAGGAAATTTGAAACCTTGTGTTGTGTTTTAGGCAAGAGCAGATGGCTTTCCCAATGGAGGTGAGCAGTTTACTGAAGAAAACTGCCTGTCTGGAATTGGAGAATGTCTTGCTGCAGAGAAACAGAAAGAGCTGTCCGTTTTGCTGCTGGAACTGAAAAAAGCTCAAGAAGAAATTGCATTTCTAAAAGGGCAGCTCAAGGACCCAAACAACCAAACTTCTGCAGTTAACCAAGCAGGAGGAAAAGCTAACCAGCTGGAAGAGAATTCCCAGACATGGCTTCTTGAGGGGGAAGAGCAAAAGGTGTCAAGTACACAAAATGAGTTGGACAGTAGCTCATTACAGAGAGAAACAGAAATACAGCCAATTAATTTGCTTCAGGAAAACAAAACTGATCTTCAAGTACCCCAAGAGACCTCTGCTCATTGCACAGGGGAGATGGGAGCAATACAGGAAACCTCTGCATCATTTCCAGAGCCAGGCACCTCTCAACCTCAAGAGCTGATAAATCTGCAGAACCAAATTATGGAACTGCAAATGATTCTGCAGAAATCAGAGGAATCCTACAAGAAAGATCTGGGAGAAAGAGATGCAGAAATAAATAGGTTAAACCAGTTGGCTGAAGAATACAGGAAAAAGATGGAGGATTCTGACAGCTCGTTCTGTGCTTTGGCTGAAGAGAGAGATCAGATCCTGTGTCAGATGGAGAACCTTTCTACCATGACAGAACTGCAGGAGAAAGTGAAGCAGCTGGAGGAAGATCTAGCTCTTTCCGAAAAGCAGAGGCTGTCAGACAGTCAGAGCAGTCTTCTAAAGGAACAGATCCAAAGCCTTAAAAATGAATTTAAATCCAAAGAGGTTAAAATCGAAGCTTTACAAAAAGATTTGGATGAAGCGCAACTTCAGCTCTCTGATCAGGACATGCAACTAAAAGACATGCAAAGCCAGATCCAGAAGAAGGAATGCGAAGCCCTTGATCTGGAACAACTGCTGAGGAAATACAGGGCTGAGGTGGAAGAGCTTTCCCAAAGCTTAGCCTCCAAAGGCCGCGAAGCAGCAGGCCTGGAGCAGCTTGTTGCTGAACGTAGCAGGTGTATAGAGAGCCTGCAACAAACCTTGCTGGAGAAAGAACAGCAGATGACAGAGATCAGCATCAGCATGTCTGAAAGAATGGTACTGCTGAATGAAGAGAAGTTTTCTCTGGAAACGGAGCTGAAGAGTCTCAAAGAGCAAACAAGCCTCTTATTAAAAGCCCAGGAGGGAAAAGACCGAAACACAGAAACGGAAGATACATATTTGAACTGTGAAGCGTCTGAGCAGCAGTATGAGACAGTGGCAGAATGCAAGGAGGGTGAGATATCAGCAAATGAACTTGAGATTCTGAAACGGGAAAATGAGCAGGTAAAGCGAAAGCTGCAGGCAGCACTCGTTAGCAGGAAGGAGCTCCTGAGGAAGGTTAGCAGATTGGAGAACAAGCTGGTAGAGTTGAAAATGGAGCCTGAGTCAGAAACCTCAGTGGCTCAAGAAGCTGAAGGGGAAGAGCGTACGATGAGTAGCATAAGCCAAGGAGTGGATCTGGAAAGCTCGCCCAGGGAGGAGTGTCTAATCCAGCTGCTTTCTGAAAAGGAATGTGAGCTGCTGAGCGTTCGGAAGGAGCTGCTGGATAAGGAAGCTACTGAAGCACAGTTACAGGCGGTGATTGAGGAAATGAAGCAAAGCTTGCGAGATAAGACAAATGTTGATTCAGTTAAGGCTGAAATTATGGGAAGTAAGACAATTGCTGACAAACGAACTGAAACCAATGAAGGCCCAAAAGATGATGAAGAAAATGAAGAAAACAGTGCAGCAGCTACAAATCTGGAAGAAAACCAGATGTCTGCTCTGAAAGAGAGAGTTTCAATTCTTGAACAAGAAAAAGAACAACTTCAGAAAAAGCTTCAGGAAGCCTTGGTGTCTCGCAAAGACACTATAAAGAAGGCTCAAGAAAAAGACAGGCATCACAGAGAACAGCTCAAACAGCAGAAAGATGATTACAACATCCTTCAAGAACAATTTGATATGCAAATGAAAGAGAAGGAAAGCATCCAAGCTCAGCTCAGGCAACTCCAGGAACAGAGAGAATCAACAGAGAGTGTTCTTGGCAATCAAGGCTCTTTGGATTCTTCATGCTTGGAAGCAGGACATTCTACAAACAGTGAACTTGTGCAGGTCATGGATGTTTCTGGAGAAGAGTTTAAAGCAGAACTTGAAAACCTGCAGATGGAGAAGGAGGAGTTGGAACGTAAGCTGGGCTCTATGGAAGGTGAACTAGCTTGCAAATCAGAATTAGTCTTTAATTTGCAACAGCGCATAGCGCAGTTGTTGGCAGAGGCAGAAGGGCTGACTAGAACCTCTGACCAAGCTGAAGCTGAGGCTTCAAGGCTTCAGAGAGAACCGGAGGAAGATGAAGTGGAAATTTCTAGAAAAGACAGTTTGGAAGACCTGAAAACACTTATGCATCAAAAGGATGAAGAAATTGAATTCCTTAACTTGCAGTTAAGGGAGAAAAGTGAAGCTCTTGCTAATGCAAAGGCACAGTTGCTGGAAAAAGAAGATTCTGTCAAAAGTCTGTGTAGTCAGATTGAAGCTCAAGCTCAGGCACACGAGGAGCAGAGCAAACGACTGCAAACCGAGCTGCTTGAAATTCAGCACAAGCAAGATGATGATGCAGAAGCAGCTAAACAGAAGAATCAAATGCAGAGAAAGTTGCAAGCTGCACTTATCTCTAGAAAAGAGGCATTAAAGGAGAGTAAATCACTGAAAGAGGAATTGGCAAATGCCAAAACTACTATTGAGAATCTTTGTGTCAAGTTGAATAATATGGAGAGCCAAATAGGTGGCCATGCTAAAGAAACAGGTACTTTAACAGAAAAAATAGCAAGTCTCACTGAAGAGCGAGAAAAACTTATTGCAGAAGTTAGTAAGGTCCTTGGGGAAAACCAGAATCTTGACGGGTGCTGTAAAAACCTGAAGTTGACACTAGATGGAGTTCTCCTAGAGAAAGAGAAGCAGGAGAAGGAGATGGAGTCCTTGAAATGCCTGCAAGCTGCTGAGAGCACTGAGTGGCAAGAGAAACACAGGGAGCTTCAGAAAGAGTATGAAACTCTCCTGCAGTCATACGAGAATGTGAGTAATGAGACTGAGCGGATTCAGCGTGTTTTGGAAACCGTGAGGCAGGAAAAGCAGGAGATTTTCATGAAGCTGAAAAGTGCTGAAGTGAAAAAAGAAGAGACGGATAAGCAGCTGCAGGAAGCTGAACAGGAGATCGATGGAATGAAGGAGAAAATGAGGAAATTTGCAAAATCAAAGCAACAAAAGATTCTGGAACTAGAGGAGGAGAATGAGAAGCTTAGAGCAGAGATGCAGCCCACAGGTGGGGATCTGCACAGGCCTGACGATGGAGCTTTCCTTTCAAACAGTAGCCTGAAAGAAGAGCTGGAGAGCTCTAGAAGGGATTATCAGTCTCTTTCTACTCAGCTAGAGGCTGTAATGGTCGAAAAGGAGTCTCTTACTCAAGAGATCACAGACTTAAAACATCACTTACAGTTAACAGAATCCAAGCTGGAAGAAAGCAGAAAGCTGTTAGACAGGTATGTTTCCCTGAAGACAACAGAGGAAGAAACAAATCAAGCAGTTGCTACATCACCACCGGTAGAGAGGAGTGAAAATCAAGTGGACTTGAGTTTTAGACCAAAGTCTCCTAATGTAGAGCTAGAACAAAAAGCTTTTGAAGGTAGTATCCCACCTGAGGATCTTAATACCTACGTAAAGGAGATAGCTGAGCTGACAGAGCGAATCACTGAACTAGAGGAGAATAGAAGAGCTTCAGAGCAACAGCTGGATGATATCCGCAGGAATGTTGTGGCTTTAGAAAGTGAGAAAAGGGCTTTAGAGACCCAAATGGAAGCAAAAGTCCTTGAATTAAATGTTCTCCAGGACACAGTAGCAAAGATGGAAGAAACGGTCCAAAACACTAAGGAGGACCTCATCAGGATGACAGAACTGAAGGACACTTTAGAGGCTGAGAAGGATGATTTGGAGGAAAGGCTCATGAATCAGCTGGCAGAACTTAATGGCAGTATTGGAAATTATCAGCAAGATGCAACAGACTCCCAGATTGAAAATGAACAACTGAAACATGAGCTTCAGAGTTTGCAGAGAGCAATACATGAACTGGAGGAGGAGAAACGTCAGATGGCAAGGGAGAAAAGTAAAGCAAGTTCAGAAAACCAAAAGGAATATTTAGAAAAGTTGAAACGCGCTTGGAGGGAAGACAGTAGCACACATGTAAAGGAGCTTCAGGAGCTGCTGAAGCAGAAGCAGCAGGAGATTAAGCAGCTGCAGAAGGACTGTATTAAAAACCAGGAGAAGATCAGTAGTTTAGAAAGAACTGTTAAAGCTCTGGAATTTGTCCAGAGTGAGTCTCAGAAAGATTTGGAAGCAGCCAAAGAGACTTTAGCTAAAGCAAGAGAAGACACAAAGAAGGCCCAGGCAGAGCTTGCTCACTGCAGAGTGGTGTTGGATGACACTCAGAGCGAGGCAGCGAGAGTCCTAGCAGAGAGCGTCAAAATAAAAGAAGAGTTACGGGCAAACCAAGAGAGTACTTTAATTCAAATGAAGAAAAAAGATGAGGACTTTGAGAGAAGACTGGAACGGGAGAAAGACAAGCACTCGAAGGAGATGAAAAACACGGAGGAGAAACTGGCAGCTTTGCAGAGGGAGAAAGACAAGATGGAAACAACGGTTCGTGATGTTCAGGGCTCCTTAACAGCAAAAGATCGAGAAGCCAAGGAACTGGAAGGCAGCCTGAACAAAACGCTGGCCCAGCTTGCAGCCTTCACCAGGAGCATGTCTTCCCTTCAGGATGATAGGGATAGAGTGATAGATGAATCCAAAACATGGGAGAAGAAGTTCACAGAAACGATTCAAAAGAAGGAGGAAGAAATACGCTTGAAAGAGGAAACGTGTGTTATGTTGAAGGACCAAATGAAGCAGATGACTGCACAAGTGGAGGAACTTCAGATTCATATATCCAGGTAAAGAAAGTGATGATGATTAAGATGGTGTCGATGTATTTCCTTTAAAGAGTCAGCAGCCAGTGGTGAGGAGGGGGAACGGCTCTTTACGAGGGTGGATAGTGATAGGACAGTGGGAATGGTTTTAAAGTGAGACAGGGGAGGTTGAGGTTGGATGTGAGGAGGAAGTTTTTCAGCCAGAGGGTGGTGAGGCACTGGCACAGGTTGCCCAAGGAGGCTGTGGGTGCCTCATCCCTGCAGGCATCCTAGGCCAGGCTGGATGTGGCTCTGGGCAGCCTGGGCTGGTGATTGGTGACCCTGCCCATGACTGGGAGGTTGAAGCTAGATGAGCATTGTTGTCAACTCAGGCCATTCTAGGATTCTATGAGGAAGCTGTTAATTTTAATGTTTAAGCTTGGTATGTCAATAGAGCATGGGGATACATAATTTCAATTTGATCCCGGATTAGATTTGGAAGGAAAGATGGAGCTAGAGAAGCATAACAAAATGTTAACCTTGGCATTTCCAAAACTCAAAAACAAGCCATTCTTTCATGAGGAAAACTGTTCTACAAAGTTTGATTGAAATGTTGTATGTTGTGAAATGAATGTGAAATGAATACCAACCATAGGAGAGCAGCACCTTTGTTTGTAGAAAACAAAATCTGAGCCTCACTCTACAGGGAAATTAATTTCTCCTTTGAAAGACTAAAAGTACAAGTGGAACTGAGAGGGGCTTAGTAGCTGCACATTCTAGAGAGGACTATCATGTTGTTGCTAATGTGCCTGTAGCATCATTTAGGTTGGAAAATACCATTAAGACTATCGAGTTAAAACGTCAACATAACATCACCAAGTCCACCACTAAACCATTTCCCCAAGTGCCACATAAATGTCTCTTAAATGCCTCCAGAGATGGTGACTCAGTCACTCCCTTTGGAAGCCTGATTCAGTGCTAGTCATTGGAAAACTAATTCGGTAGCTTTTGTCAATTGATATAATCAATGAAAACAGTTAGCGTGGTTTTGGATCCTGAAATACCTCATTGATTTGGATCTGATCTTCCCTTCTCTGTTTTTCAGGCTGGAATGCAACAAGAAAGACTGGGAATCAGAGTCCAGGAGGGAGATTCAGCAGCATCAAGAGACATGTGAAATGTTGCAGGCAGAAAAAAAGGAGCTTTTAACTCAGCTTGAAGAGTCTCAGAAACTATACAGTGAGTCCCAGGATGAACAGCAGAAGCTGGAGTCAGAAATCCGGAACCTGAAAGACCAGCTTGCTGACTTGCAGAGTTCCTTTTCCAGATGTGAACTGGTTAGAGGAGAGTTGGAGAGTATGGTCAAGCAACAAGAGAACAGTATCCAGAATTTTAAATTCAGCTGTGAACAGCTTGAGGCTGATCTGCAGGCTTCCAAGGACCTAACAAATAAGCTGCACGAAGAAACGAGTGCCAAAGATCAAAAGATTGTTAGTTTGCTGTCAGCCAAGGAAGAAGCAGTTTCGGCTGCTCTGTCTGAATTACAGCAGCAACATTCTGAAGACATTACACTGTTGGAGCATAGGATAAGCAAGGAAGAAGAAGAAAAAAAGGCTTTGGAAATCGAGAAGAGCAAACTGAGCGATAAACTTGATCATCTCACTGAAAAGATGAAAATAATCAGAGAAGAAAGTAAACAGCAGAAGGCACAACTGGACTCCTTCACCAAGTCCATGTCATCTCTGCAAGATGACAGAGACCGTATACTGAGAGACTACAAACAGCTGGAGGAACGCCACCTGGTTATAATCTTGGAAAAAGACCAGATAATCCAAGAGGCTGCTGCTGAAAACAATAAGCTGAAGGAGGAAATCAGAATTTTTCATAGCCAGATGGATGACCTCAACTCGGAGAACGCCAAGCTGAGTGCAGACCTGGTGAGATATAGAGAAGATCTGAACCAAGTAATTTCAATTAAGGATTCCCAACAGAAGCAACTTCTCAAAACCCAGCTTCAGCGAATCCAGGCTCTGGAAAAGGAGAAGGCAGTCATGGAAACACAGCTGAAGGAGTCTGAGCGGACTCAGGACGATCTCAAGAAGAGCATGGAAGTCTTGACAGAGGATAAAGTCAGTATGTCTCAAGAGGTCGAAACCCTTAAATCCTCTCTGTCCCGAGCTCAGAGCGAGATGACAGCATTAACTGAGGGGAGTCCTATCATGGAGTGTCAAGCACAGCTCAGGGCCCAAGAGGAAGAGGCACAGGAGCTGCATCGTAAGCTTGTGCTCTCACAGCAACGGATAACTGAACTTGAGGAGGAGCTAGTAAGTGTTCAAAAGGATGCAAACAGGAGAGTGGGAGAGGCTGAGGACAGGCTCAAAAAGGAATTGAAGCACCTGCATCACGATGCTGGAATAATGAGGAATGAAACAGAAACAGCGGAAGAGAGAGTGGCAGAGCTGGCACGGGACCTCATGGAAATGGAACAGAAATTTCTTGCAGTCACAGATGAAAACAAAGATCTCAAAGCCCAAATTCAGTCTTTCGGGAAGTCCATGAACTCTCTTCAGGATAGCTGGGACCAGACCAACGAGGAGCTCCAGGCTTTGAAACAGAAATATTCTGCAGACTTAGGGGAACAACAAAATCTAGTGGAGAATCTTCAGAAAAAAATGCTTCAGTTACAAGAGGAGCAAAATTCCACTGCCCGGGACCGAGATACACTGAAGTCTGAGCTTACAGAAATGCAGAAAGCTGCTGATGAAAGAGGCCTCTTGGCACAGGTTGAGGATCTTAAGCAGAAGATCAGAGCCAAAGATGATGAGCTTCTCCGTTTGTCTTCAGAACTGGAAGGCTCTTCCAACCAAGTCAAGTCTTTCTCCAAGGCTATGGCAAGCCTGCAGGACGAGAGAGACCGACTGGTGGATGAACTGGGCAAAACACGTAAGGTGGAAGAAGTGAGGCAGCAAGCAGAAGGGAGCACTGTCACCACTCCATCAGAAGTGCTGAGTCTTAAGAAGGCTCTGTCCTCCCTGCAGAATGACAGGGACAGATTAGTAAGTCCTTGTTTTCTCTTCCCACTCTTATTTAAAGCCTTATAGGAGGTTAGGTTCTTCAGATCTTAAAATTCAGCACAGTTAGACATGTCTTTCACAGTGTTAAAAACATCATCATCCTCACAGAACCTCAAAAGAGGTGAGGTTGGAAGGGAACTCTGAAGTCTTCTAGACCAACCCTTCTGCTCTGACAGGGTTGGCCGGAGCAGGTTGACCAAAGCAACGTCTGCTTGAGTTTTGAGTGTCTCCAGTGGAGGATTTCCACAATTCCTCCAGTCAGCTTGTTCTTTTGTGTATCTGGAAATAGTTTCCAGGATTAGTTGCTTCATCTCCTTGGTGAGATTGAGGTGAGGCTGAACAGACTGCCTTTCTCCATCCTCCTCCTTGCCCTTTTTAAGGTAGGGATGACATTTCTTCCAGCCTTCAAAAACCCCTCTGATCATCGTGGTCTTTCAGAAGTAGTTGAGAGTTGCCTCCCAATGACCTCATCGCCTTTGGGTGCACTCCATCAGATCCTGTGGACCTCGTATGTGTCATCTGTTAGTCTCTGTGACAGATGGAAGCTGAACTATGGTTTCACTATTAACTTTCCAAGGCGTTTTCTCTTCTTAGCCCAGTTTTAAAGATGGAATTACAGAAGTAAGAGATGTGCCCTCTGTTAGTCTGCTTAGACCACGTCTGTGACAGCTCGTGCATTTGATTTGTCAGTTCTGCAGTCTCTTCTAGAAATCTAAGAACATGGTAGATTTCTCCTCTTGGCAGATGATTGTCAAGACAGGGCCAACCTTCATTCTGTCATCTCTGCTTGCATACCTCGTGTGTCTGAATGCTCTTTGGCACAGTGTAGCTCAGTGCATTTTACTTCTAGTTGCTGCTCTGATTTTTACAGTGATTTTCCACTGCTACTTGCTCTTAGTTTACTTTGTTTTATTACTTTGCAACTAATTTAATCTCTCTCTATGGCAAAGTACCCACCTAGATGACCAAGGGAAGCCAGTTGATGTCATTGTTTTGGATTTCAGTAAAGCTTTTGAGGCTGTTTCTGTGTGTCCTTGTAGCATACAGCTATCCAATGAGTAATGCAATGGGTGAGCAATAGGCTGATCATAGAATTACCAAGGTCAGAAGAGACCTCCAAGCTCATCCAGTTCACCCACCACCAGTATAACCCCACTGGACCACGTCCCTCAGTACCACATCTAAATGTTTCTTGAGCACCAATAGGCTGGGCTCAGAGGGTTGTAGTCAATGGGGTTCCTTCAGGCTGGCAACCAGTCACTGGTGGGGTTCTGCAGAGCTCTTCAGTGCCTTCATCGTCTTGGTACAGGACTTGAAGGTACACTGAGCATGCTTGTGGACAGCACTGAACGGGAAGGAGCTGCAGAATCCCCTGAGGGTGGACAGGTTCTGCAGAGGGACTTGGACAGATCAGAGGGTGGGCAATCGCACATCACGTGAAGCTCAAACAGAGCAAGAGATTTTGGGCAGCACTCTCAGAAACATGGGTTGATTTGAGGCAGTGCTGTGTGGAGCCAGGAGTTGGGCTCAGTGATCGCAGTGCCTCCCTTCCGACTCAGGATGATCCTTTCTGTGATTCTGTGATGCTGTCCATGACTTCCCACTCATCCATCAGCATCTCAGTTCTTTCTACTCTTATGTGTCTTTTGCTTTCTTGAACTGTGCAGTGCTGCTAATGTGTGCCACGTCTGTATGGCAGGTCTCAGAACTCACTGCACTCTTCCACACAGCAGGCTGATGGAGGTGCCTTTCTGCTGAACTCTTAGTAGATTGCTGTAGCAGTTGCTGTGAATTTCCATTGTCTCTGTCATTTGAATGTGATGCTGCAGTGAAAAATGTTCTTAAATGCTTGTAAATAACAGCCGTAGCTGCTTGCTCAGTTAACATTCGTAGCAATATTTCCCTTTACTCAAAGGTGAGGGAGCTGAAGAACCTACAGCAGCAATACATACAAGTCGGGGTAGAATCAGCTGAAAACTCTCGCTTGAGGGCACAAGTGCAGGAATATCAGCAAGAGGCAGATAAGCAGCGCCGCCGCCAGGAGCAGCTGGAGCAAGAGTGTATTTCCTACCAGCAGGAGCTTCAGCAGCTAAGGTGAGAATTGCCTTTCTCCTTTCTGCCTCAGAGGTGGCAGTGGGTCGTTTCAGAAAGCAAAGCGCTGAGCACCTCTGCCTCACTTGCACTGCATCACCTGCCCCCATCAGGGGTGGGCACACGTTTCCTTGTTCAGATCTTTGCATCGGACTTAGGGTGGGGATTTACAGCCCAACGGACTGGAGGGAAATGCCTGGGCAAAGTAGTTTAATGACCTTTTTAGTTGTACTTGATGGTAGCAGATAAACAGGAGGGGGAACGGCTGTGTGTGAGGGTGGGTGGTGACAGGACAGGGGAACGGCTTTAAAGTGAGATGGGGGGGTTGAGGTTGGATGTGAGGAGGAAGGTTTTCAGCCAGAGGGCGGTGAGGCACTGGCACAGGTTGCCCAAGGAGGCTGTGGATGCCCCATCCCTGCAGGCATCCCAGGCCAGGCTGGATGTGGCTCTGGGCAGCCTGGGCTGCTGGGTGGCGACCTGCACACAGCAGGGTTGGGGCTGGTGGGCGCTGTGGGCCTTTGCAGCCCAGGCCGTTCTACCATTCTGTGCTTTATTTCCTCCAGTGGTGGCCAATATCATCTGTTTCAGAGGAAGCATCACCTATTTCTTGTATTGCAGCTTATTTGTATATAATCATAGTGCTCTCCATTCCGAGCTGACAGTGAAATGAACACTCTTTATTATTTGATGTAATTGCATAGAAAATACTCATTTTATATGATGATTTAATCCTTTGTTTCACTTGGCTTTATGTCTTCTATTAAGAAAGGCTGTAATTTAAGGCTGGTGAGTTGTCATCCCCCCCTGGACCAAACCCAGTCAGGCAAACCGTGCTCTGTTCTAGAAATGGGAAAGAAGTAATTTCACATTCTTCAGAGGTCCCAAAGTAAGGAGTGAGGGAATGGCTGAGCCTGGAGGCTTATTTCCTGGGTAGCTCCTGCTGCACAAGTGAAGCCAAGGCACACGTCTGTGTGTTGGAATCCATGCGATGGCTCTCGTGCGCGCGTTTGACCGAGGTGGTGCTGATGGAGACAACCTCCTCAGCCCTGATTTTTGGGGGTTCCCACGCTGAAGTCATTTTGCTTTAGTTTGTCTTTGACATTCAACTTCTTATCTGGCGTGGGATAATGATGGGATGTAGTTGGGATCCTCCTTGGCTTGTTCTGAGCTGGGTGAATGGATGTTGTATGTGGTACTGTTAATTACTGTGGTGATTTCCTTTGCGTGATGCTTTGCAGGCAAGAGAAAACTACCTGGGAAGAGCAGAATGGCAGCATCAAGGAGCAATACCTGATGCTCATAGCAGAAAAGGAGCAGCAGCTGAGCCACTTGCAGCAGGTCATGCAAGAAACGAGGCTGCCCCTCAGCAAGGCTCAGGCTGTAGAGGAGCAGTGCCAAAAGAAGGTGGGTGGAAATGCACGGGTTCTGTACTGTGTGGAAATTCAGCCAAATTAGGGCCTGTTGGTTGTATCTGGATTTTGGAGTTCAAACATCACACGGACTGGTGTTGGATTTTGTTGTGTGCCCTCCAAGGCCTATGCCAACAGCACAGCTTGAAGGCTTTCAGAAAGCTCTGGCTCCTCCCTTTGTTCCTGATGTTTGGGACAGTAGAAGAGGTGGGGTTTCCTGGGCTCCAGAGTTCCCTGTGAGCAGCTCCTTCTGGAACCTCTCAGCTCTTCCAATGTGATGATTTTAGAATTGCTTCTTGCACTGTTCTGGATCTGAAATCTTTTCTGTTTTAGTCCTTTGTAATGTCGCGTTCTCATTTATAATTCTTCTACAGGATTTTTATTGCTGTTGGTATTAGGCAGGAATCAACAATCCTGGCTTGTGCCCACAGAGGCTGAGGGTTGAAAGTTGGACTTTCTGCCCTCTTTTTCCATATGGCAGTTCTCAAAGTGGAGTAGAATCTGTTGAGTGCTTTGCTTGGTCTACTTGCCAGCTGCATGTGCAGAGCCATAGCATTGCCAGCAAGGACAGAGCTGTCCTGCCAACACCTGTAGTGCTCTGGTGACACACTTCTATGTTGGTGGAGGAGGGGAGAATCCTCTCTTGTCCCTTTGACTCACGTGCATATATGCAAAGAAAAGTCTAGAACCAAATGCACGTGATTTTTTTCTTCCCCCACCCCACAGAGTGCAGATCAAGTTTTGGGTGTAGGAACAATGTAGGGCTTGGAGTGGAAATGGAAACAGAGATGGTCCTGTGTTGAATCTTTGTTGTTCTTTCCCTGTCAGATCAATCCAGAAGCAGCGAGAGGGGACTTCTCAAGCCTGGAAGCAGAGACCAAACATCTGAGGGCTCAGCTAAGTGACAGCCTGAAAGAGCTGCACCAGAAAGAGCTCCGGATTCAGCAGTTAAACAGCAAGGTACAGGCTGGGCTTTCTGCTTGCAGAGTTTGGGCCGAGGAATGTGGGGAAGTGGGCAGGCTTCAGTGGGGCTCGTGGAGGAGGAACAGGGCCTTGTGTTCGTGTGGGCATTCAGCAAAGGTGCACAGAGTCAGTAGTGATTAGCAGAGATGATCCCTTATGTTGTTCTGCTCAGCGCAGTGCTGCCAGCAGTGTTGTGCCATCCATGCCCTTGCCTGCTGTAGTGGTGGAAACCTCCAAGAAAAGACATTTCCAAACCTCTCTGGGTCCTTGTCCAGTGCTGCTCTTCACTTTCAATGAAATTGATTTCGTTTTTGCAAGCCACAAATAAGTCCCTTATTATATTTTCTGCTGCTGCCAAAGAGCTTGAATCTGCTTTATTGCTCCCTTCAGAGTAATTGGGAACTGCTGTACACGTCAACCTTTCCTTTCCCAGGATGAGGCAGTGCAGCTCTCACAGCCATCACATGCTCCAATCCCTCATCTATCTGTGTAGCCTTTTTCTGGACTCCTTCTCATTTCTGTCTCCATTTTGAATGAGGGACCCAAAACTGGTCACTGTATGCCAGGTGTGGTCTTACTGGTACCAGGCAGAGCAGATGGTAACTTTCCTCTGTCTGCCGGCCTTGCTTCTCCTGATGTAACCCAGAATACAAGGTTCCTTGCTCACAACGAGGCTGCCTGGGCTGTGCTCAGCTGGGCAGCTGCTGTAACTCCCCAGTCCTTCACAGCAGAGCTGTTGCCTTGGCACTGTCTGACAGTCCTGTGCTGGTGCAGGGACTTTCAGGTGCAGAATTATTGCTTCCTTGTATTGAACCAAAGGTTTCTGTCGGTGCAAGGTTCCTCTGGCTTGAAGTTTTGGCTCCTATGTCAGCCACTCCCACAGGTTTAATTCTGGGAGGGAAGAGAGGAGCAAGGAGCAATCCTGTGCATCGTGCTGAAGTTTTAGGGCCATCTGTGCTGGAGACCTTGGCCACAAGCTGCTGTTGGAGGCAATCACTGGTCAGCAGACCTTCGAAAGGGGCAGTGTGGCAGCACCTACGTTCTCAATAGAATTCATACCCTCAGTTACGCAGAACAGTTTTCTGTCTGTCACAGAAATGTTTGAGCTCTTGACTCAGGATTTGTCTTCTCAGCTGTCTCAGGTCTATGAAGAGAAAAATGCCCTCTCCCTCCAACTGCGCAGTAGCGGCCGAAGCATCTGTGAGAGTCACCAGCAGTACAGCGAGGTTCTGAGCCGCTGCCTGGTGCTGGAGAAGCAGCTCCAGGAGCTGCAGGCTGCGGACAAGAGCATGGTGAGGGTCCCTGTCAAAGAGAGGGGGAGGGCAAGAATTACTGCAGGTGGCTCTGCTAAGAACAGCACGCTGTGGCTGGCTTCTGTCCTCTTCATTCAGTGCCCCCTGCCGTGTGTTTGTGCCCCCTCTTAGGGGTCGTTGTGTTTGTGCCCCCTCTT
>JAPSGF010000180.1:130029-144840 GCA_035772895.1 Perdix hodgsoniae
CATCACCACCATCTCCCCATGGCCACACTCTCCTCATGACCACCATCTCCGCGCTGTGGCTACCAGCTCTCCATGGCCATCACCTTCCCCTGACCATCACCATCATCTTCCCAAGGCCACCATCTCCCTGTGGCCATCACCTCTCCATGGCCACCATTTTCCCATAGCTATCACCTCCTTGTGGCCATCACTTCCCCATGACCACCACTGGTCCCCATCACCATCACCTCCCTGTGGCTACCACCTCTCCTTGGCCACCACCTTCCCATGGCCACCATTTCCCTGTGGCTGTCACCTCCCTGTGTCCCCAGGACCAGCAGAGTAGACTGTTGTGCAGACCTGCTGGTGTCCATCTGTTGGTTTGTGGCAGCTGGAACAGATTTCAGTGGGAGGAGAATTGCTCTGAGTCTGAGAGTTGCTTGTGTGGGAATGGGGGGGATGTTGTTCAAAGGGACTGAAGGGCTCTGGCAACTTTCCTCCAGCAGGAAATCCCACGAAGAGAGACGGATCACACAGAGCCACCTCCTGCCCCTGTTCCAGCGAGGGTCCCTGCGAGAGCTGAGCAGGAGCCCGTGCCACAAGGAGGGCAGGTGCTGAGAGAGGGGATGGAGGGGCCGTGCCTCACAGCCTTGCAGGGAGAGGAGGGGGAAACACTGTAGTGGTGGTGGGACATGGCTGCACAGCACCTTAAGCCACAGAGGGCGGACTGGGAGGGCTGGTCTCTGCCATGGCAGTGCGGCGGGCTGTGTGGTGTGAGATAGACTTGGCTACGTAAGCCATGAGGGTCTGCTGCTGAGCTCCGGGTGCGGATGATGCTCTGCTGCTGCTGCGGTGGCTCTGTTGGTTGGCTGCTGTGCAGTGAGGAGCTGCCTGCAGTGGGTGCTTTGCAGGTAACTTTCCTGTTGTTTTCTCACTCCGTGGCAGGAGGTAAAAGGAGAAGAGGAGGAGGAGACAGCGCCTGCATTGCCCCCAAGGCAAGCAGATCTGAACGAGGAGGAGGAGCAGCCCATCTACAGCGAGACTTTTGAAGGTGGAGACTACCAGGAGCTGCTGGAGCACTCTGCCTACTGCGACAGCGTCAGTGCAGGCGCCGACTACGAGGAGCTGCCGGCACCCGTGGCAAAGCCGGGTGCCGCCTACAGCCTGGGAGAGGAGGATGAAGGGGGGGACTACGACGAAGTCATTCCCGAGGAGCCCAGCCAGAGCCAGCCCTGCAGGGGTGAGCGTGGGGGAAACAGCTCGGAAAGTGTGTTTGCATCACTGGATGGATGGACAGACCGAGGGGGTTTGGTGTCCTGAAGTGCTGTGGTCAGGTTAGCAGCCCGTGTTGGCTGGGACCTGGCTGCATCCCGGCCCCCCGCCCTGCTCTAAGGCACAAACCAGCAGTGTGGGGTGCGGGGTTGGCAGCGGGTCTCTGCTGAAGGCGAGGGCAGGAGGGCTGCGCCTGATGCAGTGTTTCCTTTGAGGGACCACCGGTGGGGCTGCAGGGCTGGCTCTGACAGTTCGCGGCTCACCGTGCTCGGAGACCTGAGCTGCTGGCTGGTGCCTCCTGGGTGCCCGGGGAGCAGGGAGGAAACGTGAGCGAATTGCACGAGCGGCTGCTGCTGTTTCCAGTGGCGCTTTGCTTGGTGGAAAGGAGGAGCTGGAGTTCTATCCGGGCTGTGTCTGAAGGAGGATCGCGAAGCGCCAGGACTGCTGCTCCCTCCTCCTAGCCATGGAAGCAACGCGCGCTGTGCGCTGAGCCGCGGTGCACCACTCCGTGCCAGCAGGGGATGGATGTGCTCACAGCAGGACAGACAGACCTCTGTGGCTGCCTTCAGCCTCTGTCTCATCTACCTGTCCTGTCTTCCGCAGGAGGAATGGACAGCATTTATGAGGTGGAGAGCCCTGGGATCTGTGCGGTGGCCCTCTATGATTACCAAGGAGGTGAGCTGTCATCCAGGCTGTGTGAAAGGTGGGCACCCCAGCATGGGGGCCCTGGGAGCTCGGCAGGGGATGGGAGGTGGTGGCTCACAGCAGCTGTGGTGGAAGGGTTTGGGCTCAGCTAGTTGAACGTGTTCCTTGTGGAAAGTACAAGGAGAGCTTGCTTTGGAACCTCTGCTTCATCGTTCACCTGTGAGGTTCCTGTCCTTGCTCCACTCCGTTCAGGCTGGTTGCAGGGATGGGGGTTGGGTGAGATGAGCCCTGTGGCTTGTCAGCCTGCACAGGGAGAAGGAAGGGAGGGATGTAAACCAGTCCATCCCAGCACGGCCACCATCTTCTCTGATCAACCCCTGCAGATGGAGATGATGAGATTTCCTTTGATCCCGGTGACACCATCACACACATCGAGATGGTGGATGAAGGCTGGTGGAGAGGGCAGTGCCATGGCAAAGTGGGGCTCTTCCCAGCAAACTATGTGAAGCTCCTGCAGTGAGGCCGTGGTCCAGCTGCCTTCTCCTGAACCTTCGCTTCTCTCTGCTTCAGCCCTTTATGCGTTATTAGCTTAATTTGACTCTGCTTGGCATGGCTGCATGCAAGGAATAGCAGTGAACAGACCAGCAGCGTGGGAGGAAATATCCAGGATAGATTCTGATTCCCATCCCATTGAGAAAGGTGGGATGGTTCCAGAACTTGTGGGTGTGATATGTGATGCCTTTTCTGTCTGGGTCATCCTATGCATCAAGCACAGTGCGTGCAGGAGAACTGTGTCCATTGCTGTTCCAGCAGGGCAGTGCTCAGGCGAGGAACACCAACTGTGATGTGGTCAGGGCAGGAGCGAGTGCCGTTTGTCACCTCCATCAGTCAGACCTTTATCCCAGGGAACAGCAATTGGATGAAAGGGAATGAGCTGCCAGTGTGCTGGGGAGGGGCAGGTTGGAGGCTGGGAACAACCTGTGCTGCAAAGAGCGGCCAGCACTGCACAGCTGCCCAGGGCAGGGGGTGTCCCCGTCCCTGGGGTGTTCAGTGAGCACAGGGATGTGGCACTGGGGGACGTGGGCACTGGGATGGGTTGGGGTTGGATCGGGGTTGGGTGAGATGAGTTCTGTGATTTGTCAGCCTGCATGGGGACAAGGAGGGGAGGGATGTAAACCAGTCCAGAGGTCTTTTCCAACCTCGGTGATTTTGTGGTTCTACCCACGGGGCTCAGTCCAGCAGTCACAGCACTTGGTGTGCTGAAGTCAGCCCACCCATTCCCACTGCAGAAATAGTTACCTGCAGCTAATTAGGTCACCTGTGAGTAGGAATTAATGAGGAAAGGAGCAAATTGTTAACACTGGCCGAGTTCCCTTAACCTGATGTGTTCCCACTGCCGGTGCTGTTGGCCAAATCCCGCTTCCCTGGCGTGAGCTGGTTGCATCACTTTGATGTCTACCAAGCCTTCAGCAGCCCAGTTTGGACAGAGCTCACGGCAGCAGCATCTGTCCGTGCCACACTGCGCTCCCCCTGTAGCTCAAGCAATAAACTCTTCTATTCTGACCTGCTCGTGGCCACGACCCCTTATTTCGTGGCAGCACACAGTGCACAGCAAAGAGGGATTTGTTTCTGCAGATAGGAGGGAAAAGCAGAGCGTGGGGGCAGCGGGACCGGAGGAAATGCAGATATCATTTTTAAATTTGTAATGCTTTAAAGCAACATTCAGGTGGCAATCCAATGCAAACCATGCCCCCCCCTAAAGCAGCGTGCTCTGGGCTGGATGCTCACTGCTGCTGCAGCAAATGGTTGTTGGCGTGCAAGGAGTGTGCAAGTCAGTGCCAGCACCACCCCTAGGACCAGAGCTCCTGCGAGGAGCTGTGGGAGCGCATCCCAGTGCAGTACCAACATCCAGCGGCGGGAGGCTGCCATCTCCCAGCACCCACGGCCACACCACTGCTCCACCGATTTGGGATTTCCTGCCGCAAAGCGAAGTGCAGAGCTTTGGTGGCAGCCTGGAGAAACCCAGTGGGCATCAGTTGGTGCCAAAGGCCGTGTGGGAGTGGGCTGTGCCGATAGAACTTCTGCTGGGGCTGAGATCTGTGCTCTGTGCTGGTGCCATGTCCACGGCTTGGTGCTCTGGTCAGCTCAGGCGCTGCTCCCAGCCCTGCTGAGTGCAGCCCATGCCTGGTTCTGCAGGAAATCGCCAATTACAGACAGCATCCTCTGGTAACAGTGCTACTGCAGTGGGTCCTGTGCTGAGCTCAGCATGCAATCTTAGCATCAGACAGGTTTGGGTTGGAAGGGATCTGTCAGATCACCTCGTTCCAACCTGCTGCTGTAGGCAGGGACGCCTCCCACCAGCCCAGGTTGCTCACAGCCCACCCAGCCTGGCCATGAATGGCCCTGGGGAAGGGGCATCCACAGCCTCTCTGGGCAACCTGTGCCGGTGTCTCACTTGCCCTCACAGTTAAGAATTTCTTCCTAAGGTCTACACCGAATCGCCCCTCTTCCAGTTTAAAGCCATTTCCCCTCATCCTGTCCCTACCCAGCTTTCCTGTAGGATCCTTCAGGTCCTGGCAGGCCGCTACAAGATCCCCCCAGTGCTTTCTCTTCTCCAGGCTGAATATCCCCAGTTCTCTGGGCCTGACCCCATAGGAGAGGTGCTCCAGCCCTCTGATCATCTTTGTGGCCATCCTCTGGTCCCTTCCAACCCAGACCATTTCGTGGTAGTATGAATAGTGACTTTATATCCTATAGACTTCAGCTAACACGTCTGCCTGAACATAAGCCAGGACCTGTGGCCTGCATCCCAGCTTGATTCTGCCATTCTTTCACTGGTGACGTGCAAAGGGTCAGACGTGTGACAGCAGCGTGTCATGAGCACAGACAACTGGTTGGAAGACAGAGAAAGGATGAAGGATCAGCTTTTACAGGTGCGCTTGTAGACACGGAGACAGCTGATTTTTAGTTTAGAAAATGCTTGTTGTGAAGTCTGTTGTGAAGTCATTTAGTGGAACAACACATGTATTTTTGGAGAATGGAACCATAAGAGGCGGAGTGTGAGACACGGTGACCCGGAGATAAACTTCCAAAACTGAACTGAGAAGCGAGACTAAGAAAGCAGATTGTGCTGATGAAGTCATTTGTTTGGGACTCGGTAGATGACTTGAAGGACTCTATGGAAAGACATAGAATCACAGAACCATAGAATGGCCTGGGTTGAAAAGGACCATAATGATCATCCAGTTCCAACTCCCTGTTTTGTGTAGGGTCGCCAACCAGCAGCCCAGGCTGCCCAGAGCCACATCCAGCCTGGCCTCGAATGCCTGCAGGGATGGGGCACCTACGGCCTCCTGCATAATCAGAAGAGTAATGCCGTACAGGAGATCATGAAGCACAGGGATGTTGGCATTCACTGCGGTGGTGATCCAACTTTGAATAAACCAGAAAGCCCAGTGTGACCCAGTCTGCTGGAATTCCTCCCTTTTCCACCCTGGAAGTGCCTGAGGCTGTGCATGGGGCCATTGGGCAGCCTGAGCTGGTGGGGGGCACCCAGCCCACAGCAGGGGTGGAACCGGAGAGTCTTTAAGGTCCCCTCCGACCTCAGCCATTCTATGGCCCCACAATTCCCCCTCCTTCTGGATGGAGCCCCACATCAGCCCCACAGCCCCGGGAGCCCCACCGCCAGCACAGGACCCTCCTCAGGGCCGCCCGCACCGCCTGGTTGCAGAGGCTGTAGATGAGGGGGTTCAGTGCGGGGGTGACGATGCAGAACAACGCCGACACCACCGTGGCAGCCAGCGGCGCGCTGTCAGCGCCGAGCCGGTTGTAGTTGAGGTTGGCCGTCACGAAGTAGAGCGTGACCACCAGCAGGTGGGCAGAGCAGGTGGAGAAAGCCTTGCGTCGGCCGGCAGCCGCGGGCACGGCCAGCACAGCCACCAGGATGCGCAGGTAGGAGCCGAGCACCAGCAGGAAGGGGCTGAAGCCCACAAAGGCGCTGGCAGCGTGCAGGGCCACCTCGCTGTGCCGCGTGCTGCTGCAGGCGGCCCTGAGCAGCGGGGGGGCGTCGCAGAAGAGGTGCTGCAGGCGGACGGCCCTGCAGAAGGACAGCCGGGAGGCCAGCAGCGTGTGCACCGCCGAGTCCAGCAGCCCCCACAGCCAGCAGCCCGCAGCCATGGCCCGGCACGCCGCCTGACGCATGGCGTGCGCGTAGTGCAGGGGGTGCACGACGGCCGCGTAGCGGTCATAGGCCATGACGGCCAGCAGCGCGCACTCGGCGCCCACGCAGCTCATCAGGAAGAAGGCCTGAGCCAGGCAGCCGCCGTAGGAGATGGCGGCCCGCGGGCGAAGGCTGTTGGCCAGGATCTTGGGCACTGTCACTGTGGAGAAGCAGATGTCCAACCAGGAGAGGTGGCTGAGGAAGAAATACATGGGGGTGTGGAGATGGGGGTCCAGGAGCACGAGGGCGAGTACTGCAGAGTTCCCCAGCAGCGTGACCAGGTACGTGGCCAGGAAAAGGAGGAAGAGGAAGGGCCGGCCATGGGAAAAGCCCAGCAGCAGGATCTCTGTCACCTGAGTCTGGTTCCCCCTGGCCATGGGGCAGCTGCGTTGCTCTGCAGGCAGAAAAGAGCAGCGGGAAGAGGTGGAGAGGGTAAAAAACGACTACAGAGTATGGGTTTAACTGCTCGGATGGCTGTGGACCCATCTCTGCAGTGACCGAAGGCTTCCCATGCCGATACTTTGCAGACAGTGGGGTTTCACTGTCCGGGGAGATGCTGTTTGGTGCTGGAGATCTGACTGCAGGAGTCACACCAAGGAAACCGCGGCCAGTTTGCATCCAGACTAACTCGCACGTCCTGGGTCCTCCTGCCCATCAAAACCACTGTCTCAAACGCCCAGCAGGTCTCTCTTCCCATTTGCACTTCTGGTAATTGCCTCCTTCCCTGCTTCCTTCACAACATTGCATCATTCTCCAGATGCTATGGCCACAAGGCTTGCTCTCTGCCAGCTGCCTGGGATGTGCCATCACTTTGCACCAGCTAAAAGGGATTATTATTACTCTTTTTTCCATCCTATCTCTTGCTCTGCTGAGTTTGAGTCTCTGCTTTTTGGAGTTCTTCGCTTGGCAATAACCAATACCAGAATACCCCAGGTTTCAGCTGAGGGAGGCTCACCATGCTGTGTTTGTAGAGCTACAAACAAATGGAGCTGCCAGGGGTCTCCGCTGGTCTGGGACTCCTGACTTTCTTCCATACATCTTATTTCTGTCGCCCTGACCCAAGGGTTTTGCTGACTGCTCTGTGGAGCTGTGCTGACCCTGCCCACGAGAAAGGCTGAACGACCTGAGGCTGTGCAGCCTGAGGAAAAGAAGGCTGAAAGGAGATCTGATCAACGTTCATAAATCTCTAAAGGGAGGTGGAGGCACACGGATGAGGCCAGGCTCCTCTCGGTGCTGTGCAGCCACAGGACAAGGAGAGACGGCCTCAAATGGAGCATAGGAAGTTCTGCACTAAGATGCAGAAGAACTGCTTTCCATCGGGGTGACGGAGCAGTGGCACGGGCTGCACAGAGAGGTGGTGGAGTCTCCTTCTGTGAAGACATTCAAGACCTGTCAGGACATCCACCTCTGAGACCATCATAGGGAACTGTTTTAGCGGAGGTTGGGCTCAGTGATCTCCTGAGGTCCCTCCAACCCCTGTGGTTCTGTGATTCCGTTGCCCACGGTGTTTCCAGCAGCAGAAGGGAACCATGAGTTCCTCTGCAGGAGGGACTGGGAGGGATGGAAAGCTGCCTGTGAGGCTCTCTCTGTGCTGACAAACCCGAGCTGCATTGGGTGTGGAGGCACAAGGATGCTGTGGCTCCATACCCAGTGCAAGGGAAGACAGGAAGACAGACCCTAATTTTTCCACTGTGCTCTGGAGCGATGTAGCAGTCAGTGACATTTAAACCCTTCAACCCCAAACACCCTTTGTACAGGGAAGGGGAAATGCGGTCAGAAAATCTCCCCTCCCCCACCAAGGAAGGTGCCTCACTTCACCTCGGTGCCCCTTCCATGGCCCCAGCGTTTTGGGGTGTTCTGCAGGAGGCCAGGCGTGCTGTGCTCCCACCCCCGATACCGGATGCTCCTGCAGGAAGATGCAGCTCTCCTCTTGAAGCTCTGCCGGCCCATTTGCACCCCGGTGAGCAGAGCAGAGCCTGGGATGTGGGTGTGGGGTCCTGAGCCCTTGGTGTGCTCCGTCCCCATCTGATGGTTGGACTGGGGGAGCTGGCAGCACCGCAGGAGAAATTTCTCCCGATGAGGACTGGGTGGTTTTGCAGGAGGCAGCACCAGCCCCCACAGCCTGTCCAAACGCCTCGACCACCCTGAGCCCTGGGTGCCAGCACAGGCACGGTCCCCATGCAGCTGGGGGGGACCCTGAGGGTGCCTGAGAGTGAGAGCCTGTGAGCCTCCTACTGCAAGCAGGGCTCTGCCCTCCTTACCTCTGTGTCCAGCAGCAAACCTGCAGTGCTGGGTGAGAGGGAAAAGCTGCCCCTGCCCCCACGTGCTGCCCAGTGTGCCTTACCTGCACCAGGAGGAGTCACCTGCACCTGCCAGCCGAGGAGCAGCTTTTAACCCTGGGAGGTCCTGAGGGAGAGGCTGGCAGAGGCAGCACTGCTGCATGGCAAAAGCACAGAGCAGAGATGCTTTCCCCCAGTCAGTCCACACAAGTGGGACCTGAGACTGACAAACAGAACCCTACTGGCACAGTGCCCCCTATGATTTCTTTCTCCGGTCCAGCCCAGTCCGGGCTCTCTAGCCCTGCCCTCCCATCCCAGCCCTCAGCAGCTCTCGTGCACCTGGGCTGCGGCTCAGATGACTGAACGCTGGGTGCCCCGTGCCGTGGGGAAGGGCTGGGAGCTGACTGAGCTCATTAACTGCTACGTACAGATGCTACACTCAGCCTGCACCAAAAAGTGGAGAACCTGCAGCCCTTACATCCTCCTTCACCGCATGGTGAGGTGTCACAGCAGCAGAGGGGCAGCAATGTGCAGGACTGGCCCTGCACTCTCCTGCAGCACAGCCCTATGGCTCCGGTTGTGCTGGGTTAATGCACTGGTTGTGCTGGGTTAATGCACTGGTTGTGTTGGGTTAATGCACTGGTTGTGCTTGACTAAAGCACTGGCTGTGCTGGGTTAATGCACTGGCTGTGCTTGACTAAAGCACTGGCTGTGCTGGGTTGAGGTGTGGAACAGAGCCCTGTGGCTTCCTGAAGAGCCAGGCAGGAGGACTATTTGGTCTCATACTGGCTGAGTGCTGCCCGCCCTGAGTTTGAGGCGGCTCCTGCTACGGGCAGCAGATTTGATGTACAGCATCATGGAAATGCAAAAATGGGAAATACAGAGAATGGGAAGATGGCAGCAGGGAGGGAATTTGGAGAGGCCCAATTGTTCCTGCAGCAGGAATGCGTCAGAGCCTGGGTTAGCAGGGCTATGGGTGCGTAGAGGTGCGTAGACTATAGCAGGAAACAAATATATATGTTGCAGATATTAAGGGCATAGCACCAACTAAAAGTGGCAGCAGAGGGAACAGAAAGGCAATCAGAGGTGGTAAAATCCAGGTATGGATTGGTCAGTGGGGCAAACAGCAATAATGCAAGGTTTGAGGTAGTAACGAATGTAGTTATGGTTACAAGCTTATCAGTAGTTTGGGAGCAAACATGAGAGCTAAATTTATCAAGACTATACCCACGGCCCAAGGGATACTTCTGTGTATACTTTGGGATATGTTTGCAAAAGCACTGGTACAGACACATCAAACTGATAGAAGAAGGGACCAGGTCAGGGTCACACTGACCTTAAGGGGTCCCATTAATCACAGGATCACAGAACGGCCCGGGTTGGAAGGGACCTCAAGGACCATGAAGCTCCAACCCCCCTGTGCCACGCAGGGCCACCAACCCCCACCTCTCCCAGCAGCCCAGGCTGCCCAGGGCCCCATCCAGCCTGGCCTCCAACACCCCCAGGGATGGACGGGGCACCCACAGCCTCTCTGGGCAGCTGTTCAGCCCCTCACTGCTCTCATAGGAAGGAACTTTAAGAAAAGTTCTTAAGAAAACCAACCCCCAGCAGCGGTCAGAGGTGTCTACAGAGTTGGTTTGTGTCATGGAAGGGCTTCGCTGACACCTTTCTGCGGTGTTTCCTGCTGATAGGAGCTCTTGGAGCGGGTCCAGAGGAGGGCAATGAGGTGATCAGAGGGCTGGAGCAGCTCTGCTGTGAGGAAAGGTTGAGGGAACTGGGCTGGTTTGGCTTGGAGAAGAGAAGGCTGCAGGGAGACCTCAGTGTGGCCTTGCAGTGCTTGGAGGGAGCGGATAAACAGGAGGGGGAACGGCTGTGTGTGAGGGTGGGTGGTGGCAGGACAGGGGAACGGCTTTAAAGTGAGATGGGGGGGTTGAGGTTGGATGTGAGGAGGAAGGTTTTCAGCCAGAGGGCGGTGAGGCACTGGCACAGGTTGCCCAAGGAGGCTGTGGGTGCCCCATCCCTGCAGGCATTGGAGGCCAGGCTGGCTGTGGCTCTGGGCAGCCTGGGCCGCTGGTTGGTGACCTGCACACAGCAGGGGTTGGGACTGATGGGCGCCGTGGGCCTTTGCAACCCAGGGCATCCTATGGTTCTATGATAGGGCCATGGCAGCCAATCATAGAAGCACAGAATCACCAGGGTTGGAAAAGAGCTCCAAGGTCATCCAGTCCAACCATCCACCTACCACCAATGTCTCCACACTAAACCATGCCCCTCGGTGCCACACTTAAACATTTCTTGAACACTTCCAGGGATGGCGACTCAACCTCCGTATCTGAAGCTCCAGGAGCGGAGGTGTCAGACAACACCAACAGCTGAAAGCTGCCAACAGAACTGATGGAGAAATGCTGTGAAAATTCCATATGGTAGGGAGCTACTGCTGGAGTGAGGGGAAAATGGTGTCAGACAGGATGGAAAAGGAAGATGGAAAGTGATAACTCTGAGCCCTGAGAGGGTTTTCAGGTCAGAAGGACTGTGACAAAAGGACTTTGTGACAGCCACGGGCTTTGACCTCACAAAATGTTCCTTCTCTCCTGTAGAAACGTTGAATGTTTCCTTTTTTCACTCTGAAATGCTGTGGCGCGTCACTCCTGTGTGACCTGCCAGCTCTCCTGGGTTTCCGGATGGGGGCTGCAGCACTTAGGGAAACTGAGTCATCCTCTACCTGGAGGCTGGTGACAAATGAGACACCACAGGTATTTGTCGATGTCTGTCTCAGACCTTGCGGAGCCCTGCGCCGGGGTGTGCAGCCACACGAATGGCCCCAGCTCCTGGGAGCACCCAGCACTTCTGGACGTTGAACTCTTCAGTGGATGCAGAGCTCTTAATGTCTCCACTTACAAGCACTGTGCTTTCCAAGCCCAAAGGTGCTGTTGTAAAACCGTGATCTTCTCCAAGTCGTGTTTCCCCGTTTGTTTCGACAGGTGGATATTAGATTGGATCTTGGGAACAATTTCTTCTCCAAAGAGCAGCCAGCACTGGCACAGCCACAGCTTTCCTGAGCTCTCATCTCGTGACATTCAGAGTGAATCACAGATTCACTAAGGTTGGAAAAGTCCGCTAAGATCACCACAGGGGACTCCGGTTCTTTCTTACATCCATTTAGAAGGAAGAATCTTGAAGCCTCCTGCCTGCATTTTGCCTGCTGCCCCTCCTACGCCTCTGTGCCCCATTGCGAAGGGTCTGGCCTCGGTTTTGAGACAGCCTCCCCATGGGCACAGCAGGGCTGCTGTGTGGTCGCCCCAAGCCACCACTCCATCAGGCTGAACAAGCCCAGCTCCCCCAGCCCCCGCTCATGGGAGCCCACCTCCAGCTTGATGACGTACCTCCTGTTTTGGGGAGCCCAGCACTGCATCCAGTGTCTGGATGTGGTCTTAGGGGTGCTGAGCAGAGCACAGAACAGCTTATCTCATTCTGCTGCCTTTGATTCACGCAGCCCCAGGATGCCCAGGGCACACCGCCGCCCCGTGTCAAGTTTGCTGTTATGGCTCCCTCTCTCCAGACACAGGACCTGGCACTGTTCTCATTGAATTTCATGGGGTTCCCATTGGTCCACTCCTCCAGCCTGTCCAGGTCCCTCTGGAATAAAAACCCTTGAGCACATGCACTGGCCTTCTTGATTTGATGTCACCTACAGATCTGACATGGGTACCATCATCTCCTCTGCGTCACTAATGAAGAGGCCAATCAGGACAGGGCCATGGACAAATACCTGTGGTGTCTCATTTGTCACCGGCCTCCAGGTAGAGGATGACTGCTCAAACATTATCCTCTGAAACTGATGATCCAGGCAATGTTACACCATTGCTTTCACGCTGTTGCTTTGACATACACGAGCTGAACACACTTTTCTTCCCATGTTTTTGAACACACTTCCACTGATAAGACAGCCCAGCTGCTCAGACCGTTGCGTGGCCACATCTGACTGCGGAGCTCAGTGATGTGTTGATGGCACTGTTGGCCCCATTGGCTGCAGTGGGCTTGTGTTGGTTTTGCTCAGTGGCTTTGGCTGTCCTTGATGCAGTTGTGATGGTGGTAAAGGTGCTCTGCCAGAAGTTAAGGTTAGGGCTAGGGTTATGGTTATGGTTACAGTTAGGATTAGGGCGATGAGGAGAGGCAACACACAAGCCATAAAAAGAGCCACCCCTACTGGATACCATGGAAAATCCCTCCAGCACTGGATCCAAAACCCCACAAGCCTTGGACTCCGTTCCTGCAGCCCCAACTGTGTCCTGGGCAGAGGCTGGACCAGCATCTCCTTTCCACCAGTACGAATCTGATCTCTACAGTTAAATTCCATTGGGATTTGTAAGAACAGCATTTCAGATTTTTCTCTGAGAAGGAGTTTCCTTTGAGACATGATTTTGCAGAGGAGTTGCCTGGAGCTCCTTGTTACCTAGGCCAGCCCAGAAGCAGGGATAGGAAAGAACTGGCATTTCCAGCCTGCACTGCCCAAGGTAGGACAAACGCCTCATCGTGTGAACGCACCAACGGAATGCAGTGAGTTGTTTTTCTCTAAAGTGACAGATTTGTTTTTTGGCTGAAAGAAAACAGCAGTGCCTCATGCTGCTCTGTAGCAGCAAAGGGACTCTTTGTTGCATCTTCATTCTGTTTAATTCACTGCTGGTGCTCATATTGCAGGGAAAAAGGGCGGTAATGGTTGACCCAGCTCTAAACTGGGCCAAAGCTGACTTGATCTGTGTGTGTTTATCTTGGGTTAAGAGCAGCACAACGCATCAGGCCACACAAAGCGACTGCGGCCCCTCACTGCAGGGTTTGGGGTCCACGTAACACCCACACAGAGCCCCAGCACCAACCCAGGGGCAGCACTCCTTCCTGGGCAGCTTCTGCTTAGAAAGACACAAGGGAGCGCTCTCCCCCCACCACCGAGCAGCTCCTGCCCACTGATTATTATGGGGCAGCTGCGGCCCAACCACCCCCCACCCCCTCAGCTCACTGCACAGACCCTGCGGGGTTTGCCCAGGGCACCAAGCCCGACACAGGAGCTAATTACTGCACCAGGAGATAATTACTGCACCAGGAGCTAATTACTGCACTTCAAATGAGATGCTTTCAGCAGAAGGTTGAAATTGGAAAGTTTTCTTGCTTCAGTTTTACCCACTCGGGGCACATCCCCGCTGGGCTCCCTCCACAGACGCATCGCCACAGGGGTGCCAGTGCCAGGCAGAAAGCCCAGAGCACCCCACTCCTCTGCCCTGTGTGCCACCGGTAAATGAGGCACAGAGGGAACCCTTACAAGTTCGGTGTGTTGCTCAGGACGTAACTTTGCAACTGTTTACATCTGCACCGATCCACTGCATCACGACACAGAAAAAGAGGAATGGAAAGTGGAGGACATCTTCCTGGCTTCGAGGTGTCCATACCCTGAGCCAAGAAAAGGTGCACACAAAGCTTTTGGTGTGTTAGAAGGGGAAAAGGCTGAACACCTCTGAACAGTGCATGAACAGTCAATACGAAATGCCCGAGTGACAGCAAACTGTGCAAAATTCAACAGACATCACCAACTCCTTGAGCTGCTTTGGAGAATAACAGTGAAACCCCCTTCCCAGGCTCAGCCTAATGCTTCCTTAATCCCAATGCCCACAGTGCAGCTGTTGCAGCAACAGAATCCGTAACGTTACGCTAAACCAGCATCTGGAAATGCTGCCGTTGTGGTGTTAAGCCACGAGATCTGGAGTTCAAATTAAGCAAACAAAACTCCTGAAGGAAGGAAGAGAATTCTTTTTCCATGTGTTCCATAAGAACAGATTAATGAAAGGCAGGGAGTGAGGGAGAGAAGAGAAAGGTGAGAAATGGAATGAGAAGTTGTTTTGAATTTAAACCTTTTGAAGTTACAAAACCAACGGTGACTCATCGTCAGAGGACCAAACGGCACCAGATGGTGCACAGAACAGATGCTGAATGGCACACTCTGAAAGCCACAAAGCATATCCTGCTCTCTTCCAAGCAGGGAGGAAAAAAGACTTTCACCAGAGCACCTAAAATAGAGAACATCTGCTGCCATCCCAAATGCAAGGGCTTCCCTGTGTTAAAAACCACGTCTGACACGACCTCTTGCACCTAACACCAATTATTTCAGGATTAGATCTCCTGATGAATTTTAGAACATCTTTTGTTTCGCAAAACAAACACTTTGACTGGGGAAATGGGACTGAGCACCCCCACTCAGGTGGACCAAAAACATACAATAGAATCATCATAGAATGGCCAGGGTTGGAAGGAACCCCAAGGATCACGAAGCTCGAACCCCCCACCACACGCTGGGCCACCAACCCCCACCTCTCCCAGCAGCCCAGGCTGCCCAGGGCCCCATCCAGCCTGGCCTCCAACACCCCCAGG
>JAPSGF010000180.1:200488-214750 GCA_035772895.1 Perdix hodgsoniae
GCATGAAGGATGCAGCATGTCCAAGCAAAGGCATGAAGGATGCAGCAGTTTTGCTTGTGCTGGGCTGGGCAGACCATGTCTTTCTGTGGTCTTCTGGAAGGTTCAGTTGCAGCTCTGTGCTGGGAGCAAATGTTTGCTCGCACTCCAGGTGCTTGCAGAGTGTGCTGTGCTGGGTGCCCTGCCTGGTCCAGGTGAGGAGCTGGAGAGCTGCACGTGTTTGGACCATCGGCCTGAAGGTTTTTTGGAAAGAAGACGTGAGGGCAGCCCTCCTCCTCCTTCCTGTGCTTGGAGGGCAAAGGGAACATAATTGAGCCATAATTCACACTTACTGGTAAGAAAGCGTGGGATACAGTATGAGCAGCAGCACTGGAACTTTATATTACAGCTCTCTCCAGGGGAGATTATTTTTATTAAAATCTGGGTTGATGGAAAATTCAGAGATTAGCTTCATTCTGAATGGATGGCTCTCTGTGGATCCACCCGACAGTGGTACCCTGCTGCCCCCACTGCTGTGCTCTGCCTACAGTGCCAGGTGGACACCAGAGTGCTGAGGGTGCCCAGTACTGAAATGCTGAAGGTACCCAGTGCTGAAGTGCTGAGGGTGCCCAATCCTGATGTGCTGAGGGTGCCCAGTGCTGAGGGTGCCTGGCACAGATGTGCCCTGGGAGGTGCAGCCCTGAGGACACAGTCACTGCTCCTTCCCCATTCCCACCCCTGCCCTGGTGTTGGCGCAGCGCCTGCGGGACCTCAGGAGCAGCCCTGACTTTTTAAGCTTTCCTGATGCATTTCCACACTCGGGGCTTTCCTTCGCTGTTGGCGGCTGCGCCTCCGCTCACGGATTCCTTCTGGGTCCATCTGTGCATACGTGTGGGGTGTCCCTCTCCCATCTCCCAAGGGCACACAGCTCGCCCTCAGATGGCACTTGTGCAGCGGTGGGGGGGAACTGACTGTATCTCCCACATGCTACCCACAGCCTGGCCCCCAACCCAGCACCCCGTGGTGCTGCCAACCCCCCCGGCTCCAAACCGCCCCGTGCAGCGCAGTGGATGCGATGGCGGTGGGCAGAGTGGGGCAGTGGGTGACAACCAGGGATCCGTAACGTTCCAACCTGGATTCACTGCATCTCCCCCCGGGGGCTCATTCTGGGGAGGGCTTCTGGCTTTGCCTCCATCTCTTTCTCCTGCACTGTGCCACACATTTTCTTTCTAGAACTTCTCCATCATCTCCTTTTTGTCTGGGACAGAAGAGGGTTGAGGTGTAGCATCACTACAGGGGCCTCAGAGGGATCTCATGAGTCCTACAGCTCCTGAAAGGAGGTTGTGGTGAGAGGGGTCAGCTGGGGATCCCAGGGAGCACAGAGAGGATGAGAGGGGATGGGCTCAGGGTGTGATGGGGAGGGTCAGGTTGGAGGCTGGGAACAACCTGTGCTGCAAAGAGCTGCCAGCACTGCACAGCTGCCCAGGGCAGGGGGAGTCCCCGTCCCTGGGGTGTTCAATGACCCTTATTGGGATGGAGCATCACAGCTCTGGGCAAACCCAGCACCGATCCAGCCCGCTCAGTTGCTGTGGCCATGGGGTGATGCCCAGGGCACGAGATGTGGGCATCCTGGCAGTCCCAGCTCCCCCAGAGCATCTCCTGCACTGTGGAGCTCCGTGCCACATCCATCACTCCCCGCTCCTGGGACCTGCAGTCTCTGCACCACGGGGGATTTGTTCTCAGTGTGGTTTATGAGGATTCCTCATCTGGGAGGGAGCGCCGTGGGTTTTATTCACCCAAATCCACTTTACATGGTAAGCAAGCTCAGAGCGAGAACATGAGGTTTATGCCAGGAGAAGAAAAAGGTAAATCCGAGATTACAAAGTCAGCAGTGCAGTTACAAAGGAAATAACAGAGCAGAGATTTGCAGTGTATCTGTCTCGCATTCTCTTTGCCTTTGAGCTGCAGGCAGCTGAGCTCCTGCCTGGCAGCGTTCTGCATCCACGCTCCTCATGTGCAGCGCCTTCTGATGCAGAAACCCTGTTTTCTGGTTTGTATTTCTTCACCAATTATCTCATATATATCCGTAGATACATTCTGAAGCTTGCCCTGCACCCATTCTCTACCACTGATGGGACCTCCTGACCTCACCACCTTGCCTTTTGCTGCTGGTTTCCATATAGGGAAGCCCAGCAGAAAGCTGGTCTGTGAAGATGTGGTGCTGAGTGCTGCCAGTCCCAGGGACAGCGAGGGGCTCCGGAGCAGCACTCCCTTCTCTGGGGCAGACAAATGGAGATGTTATCTTCTGCTGAACTGGAGTTGAGCCCATTGGTTACTGGGGAGGGAGGGATGCCCTGTGGAGGTGAGGTGGGGTTGTGGGCTGCTGAGCCTGTGATGGATGGGGGGTGGCACAGCTGTGCCCCTGCACTGCCCATACCTGGTTCCAGCACCTGGGGCTGTGAGTTAGGGAAGTTTGGAGCAGGATGGATGTCCCTGTCCTGAGGAGTGGGGATAAGCACAGGTGGGAGAGTGCTTTGCAGTCCCTGTTGGTGGCTCACTGTTGTGCTCAGCGAAGAGTGAATCGTGGAATCATAGGAGGATTCAGGTTGGGAGGACCTTGAAGATACTTGAGTTCCAACCCCTGTGCCATAGGCAGGGTCACCTCCTGCTGGAATCACAGACACAGAATCACAGAACCGCAATGGTTGGAAGGGACTTCAAGAGATCACTGAGTCCAACCTCTGCTAAAGCAGTTCCCTACAGTAGGTCACAATGGTGGGTGTCCAGATGGGCCTCGAATATCCCCCAGAAGGAGACTCCACCACCTCTCTGTGCAGCCCGTGCCACTGCTCCGTCACCCCGATGGAAAGCAGTTCTCCTGCATCTTAGTGCAGAACTTCCTATGCTCCAGTTTGAGGCCGTCTCTCCTTGTCCTGTGGCTGCACAGCACCGAGAGGAGCCTGGCCTCATCCGTGTGCCTCCACCTCCCTTTAGGCTTAGGAACATCATCCTCCACGATCCCCTCTCAGCCTTCTTTTCCCCAGGCTGAACAGCCCCAGGTCTCTCAGCCTTTCCTCACACAGGAGATGCTCCAGGCCCTTCATCCTCTCTGTGGCCCAGAACTGGACTCCTTCCAGGAGATCCCCATCTTTTTGGAACCAGGGAGCCCACAACTGGGTGGAGTAGCCTGAATGTGGCCTCACCAGGGCAGAGCAGAGCGGAGGATCACCTCCCTCGCCCTGCTGGCCACGCTCCTTTTAATGCACCCCAGGATCCCATTGGCCCTCTTGGCCAGCAGGGCACACTGCTGGCTCATGGCCGACCCGTTGCCCACCAGGACCTGCAGGTCCTTCTCTGCAGAGCTCCTCTCCAGCAGCTCGTGCCCCAACCTGTGCTGATGCCTGCAGTTATCCATCCCCAGCTGTGAGACTCTACATTTGCTCTTGTTAAGCCTCATCGGGTTCCTCCCTGCCCAACTCTCTTGTCTGTCCAGGTCCTGTTGAACGGTAGCACAGCCTTCAGAAGAAAGATCTGTAGTTTCCATTGCTTTGGGATGGGATCTATGCAGTCAGTGAACGCTCTGAGCTCCCCCTGAGCATTGCAGGACCCTGGAGGTTCCCCTGGGGCCCAGATGGAGCTGGTGGGGCTCGGATGGCGAATGGCAGCTGGGATGGAGGAGCAGGCAGCGGCTGCTGGTAGCTGAGGGCAAGGAACCCTACTAGTTTTTCCTACAGCTTTGTAGCAACCTTAATTGGCCGTGCTGGTTTATGGATGTGAGGTTGTAAGAGATAGCAGTACACATGTATGGTGATGGCCGGGATCTCGCTGGGGGTCTGCATGCCAGGTGTGGGATGAACACACGTGGACACAAATTTCCCAACCCGCAAATGTTCTCAGTTCTGTTTTCCTGGCCAAGTTACATCACAGCGTATTGTTCTTCTTCCCCAGATAAGGTGTTGTGTGAAAAAGGACGTGCAGGAACATTAATATGCTTTTACTAATAGAGCTATAAATCATTTATCTCTGTAACTGTGCACCGCTGTATCGATCCATTACAGTAATTGTTGTGTTCAGTGTTTGTGTTGCTAACCTTTCCTTCTGTGGCTGGCTTCAGATTAACTATTAAACATGAGCAGGTTTCTACATTCCATTCATTCTTTTGGTATTTTTTCCTTCATACTGAAGTGTCCTAAAACAAGTTCATCATTTTAAATGCACTTACTGCCGTCCTTGGGGGGTGCAGTGCCTTTGCAACGTGGCTCCAAATCCAAGAACCGTAACAATGAGAAGATCCTGTTTCAGCCCTATGTATCGTGTTGATAATCCAGCCTAGCACTGATGTCCCAGGAAAGCTTTGCTGTGCTCACAGCTGCTGCAGCGCCCACACGATTGCTGCTGCTGGAGGGAGCATCTGGGGGCCCTCGCAGTGCTCCTGTGATGGGGTCTGTCCTTGTGAGTCTGGAATAGGGATTCTGGGCTGTGCATAGGATGGTTGGGGTGGAATTGCCCTTATGGACCACGGAGCCATAGAACAGTTGGGGTGGAAGCGCCCTTATGGATCACAGAGCCATAGGATGGTTGGGGTGGAAGCGCCCTTATGGATCACAGAGCTGTAGGGCAGTTGGGGTGGGAGGGACCTTATAGATCACAGAACTGTAAGATGGGTTGGGCTGGAAGTGAACTTATGGGTCAGAAAGAGGTGGGATGGATGGAGTGGAAGTGACCTTACAGATCACAGAGCCATAGGACAGCTGAGGCCGAAGTGACCTTATGGTTCACAGAGCTGTAGGGCAGTTAGGGTGGAAGGGACCTTATGGGTCACAGAGCCATGGGACGAAGGGTTGGAAGCAATCATACAGATCATGGAGGCATAGAACGGTTAGGGTGGAAGTGACCTTACAGATCACAGGGCCACAGATTGGTCGGGTTGGAAGGGAACCTCCAACCCCCCAACCCACCCCTGCTGTGGGCTGTGTGCCCCCAGCTCAGGCTGCCCAGCGCCCCATCCATGGCCTCAAGCTCCTCCAAGGATGGGGCACCCACAGCTCTGGGCAGCAGTGCCACGGCCTCACTGCCCCAAAATGTTTTCCAATTACCTAACCGAAATCTTCTCTCTATAAGCTCTCGCCTCAGTGCTGGCCTTGCCCAGACCGAGCTGGCAGCTCACACTGCAGTTTGTTCTTTTCCCTGGGATTGCTGTGGGGGTTTACCAGCAGCTCGCGTGAAATGATGTCTCTTCCCTTTACTCGTGCTTGTTTGTTGTGGCACAGATTGATTTCGGGGCTGGTGTTCAAGGTGAGCAGAACTGGAGCTGGAGGAGGTGACGTCTCTTCTCCTTTCTGAGATCTAACAGAGGGCGTTTTTCTACTTTTCTTTTTTTTTCCCTCCTCTTACCCATTATTGCTGGCAAATGTATGTCTAATTTGCTGTCTCGCCTGTAGATCATCATCAAGCTTTATGTGCTTGCAGTTGCTCTCCTTCGCTGAGGATGCGTGTGGGGATTTTTACAAAACAGGATTCATCTTTGTTGGACCTCACTGTCTGGAGACGTCACGTCTTGTAGCACACATCTTGCCGTAGTTCAGATGCAGTCTTTGTTAGCAGCACCTTATTTCCTTTCATACCTTTGTTGTCAGATTGACCCCAGGTGCCTCTCAGCCTCGTTCCTCCACCGAAGGCTTTGGTGCTGTTTGTCACCGTTGCTCTATTGGTTGAGGGCTGAAGAACCGTGTGATGGTGGCACATCCAGCACAGTGCTGAGAAACTCAAATTGTGCAGACGAAACGCCATGAACCAACACTGAATGCTGCTCCTAAAGCGTGCAGCTGCCTTCATTCTCATGATCTGGGAACGCTGAGGTTCCCATCATGAAGAAGTCTTCTGAGCCCTGGGGAACCGTGCTGTTCTTGAGAACACAAGCTCTAGTAAAGCAGTTCTGCAGCTGCTTTTGGCAGTTCTGCTGTAGAGAGCTGATTCTCTAAATGTGTCCTGACTTTCACAGGTCATTGGCATCGTTAAAGGCCTGGCTGTTAATTAAACCGCTCACCCAACAAAATCACCCTCCCTGCTTCTGATTGGCCCTTCCTCAGTGCTGGTTTATTGATAGCAATTTGTGCTTTTTTGTACCGCTGCTTTACAAAATCGACGTGCAGAGCTGGCGGTGAGCTGCTGATGTGGGGCTGGGAGGGAGAGGTGCTGGAATGGGGCTGGGGAGCACGTGCTGATGTGGGGATGATGTGGTGGGTACCAGCAGGATGGATGCTCCTGGGCTGGCAGCCCGCAAATAACTTCACTGTGAAATATTTTGAGCAAAATCATAGAATCGTAGACTATCTCAAGTGGGAAGGGACCCACAAGGATCACCAAAACCAACCCCCAGCCCCACACAGCACCACACAAACCCAAATCCTACAGCTGAGAGTGGTGTCCCAGTGCTCTCTGAGCTCAGGGCTCCCTGGGGGGCTGTGCTGTGCCCACCACCCTCTGGGGCACAGCCTTTCCCTGAGCCTCACCTGATGCAGCTCCATGCTGACAGATGTTCCAGTCAGCTGGAATGAAGGTACCTGCTTCAGGCTGGCCTTAATGCCCTAAATTAGGGGTGCTTGTAATGCTGTGAAATATTTGGTAACATTCCCTCCTCCCCCCCCCCCCCCCCCCCTTTTATTAACATTCATACTTCCTCTGACCTCTTAGTGATCATAGAATCATACAGTTGGTTTGGATTGGAAGGGACCTCAAGGATCACGAAGCTCCAACCCCCCTGTGCCACACAGGGCCACCAACCTGCCCCTTTCACAGCAGCCCAGGTTGCCCAGGGTCCCATCCAACCTGGCCTCCAACACCTCCAGGGCTGGACGGGGCACCCACAGCCTCTCTGGGCAGCTGTTCCAGCCCCTCACCGCTCTCACACCAAACAACTTCCCCCTGGCATCCAACCTCAATCTTACCTCCCTCAACCTCAATCCATTTCCCCTCATTCTGATGTTATCTCCCCTTGACAAGAGTTGACTCCCCTCCTGTCTGTAGGCTCCCTTTAGGTACTGAAAAGCTGCAATGCGCTCACCCTGCAGCCTTCTCTTCTCCATGCTGAATGATGCTTATCAGTGATGCTGACGACAGCTCTGTACATTCTTCTTAGGATTTTGGAGGTTTGGTCAGTTGATGTCCTTGCTTTAGGTTGCATTAGACCAGCATGAAGGTATGGATGAGATTTTTCAGTTTTTTTCTTGTTCCCTTGGACACAAAGAAGTCGCAGCAGCCCTGTAGGTTGGACCCAATGGTCCAATGGTCCCAGTTGGACCATTTTGGAGCACTGTGCATCCCCCAGACTGCAGTTGCAGGGTGATGCTCAGTGCTTCTCTCTTTCTTTGCTGGGTTGGTTTAGAGTTTCTCACACTTCCTGTGCCGCTGTGACCGAAGTAATTGCATGCTGCCTCAGGGTCTTTTTCTGTGGAAAGCGTGATATAAATTTCCTTATGGACCCGAAGGAATCTGAGGTGTTTAAATGCAGCAGCCTGCAAAACCCGCATTTGCTGATGGAAGAGAAATGCTAATTTTTGAACTGGGGAAGATCCGGAAGTAAAGCAGTCAATATAGGCCCTCCTAATACTATTTAACTTGCTATTAACTTTAGCTGATTTGACAGCTCAGTGCGGCAGAATTTTTATTGAAAACACGGCAATATTGTAGAAGTTGTCATGTGCAAACCTCGAGGCTGTGGTTGCCTGGGAACTGCCAAGCGTCGGGCCGCTGCTGGGAGGCTGCCAAGGCTCAGATACCGCCGGAATCGATCAACAGAGGAGTGGTTCACAAATTCATCAACGTTGTCATTACTCTTTTTTAATTAAAAGCCGCCGAGCAGAGGAGCGTGACTCTTCCAGCACCGGCTCTGCCTGTGTGCCCCTGCTCACAGGGTGCCGGGTTGTGGCCTCAAGGAGGGGACCGCAGCCCTTTGCTCAGCCTGAGGGGGGGTGGGAGGGTCCCCGGGACCCCCAGTGTGGCATCCCCACTCTTGACACCTCCACCTGCACCTCTGGGCAGCGCCAGGAGAGGGGTTGGTAGCAGAGACGAGGAAACACAGTGGAGGAACCGCACGAAGCGTTGGGGAGGTTTCACGAGAGAATGGATCAGCGGGTGAGTGCTGGAGGAAATTGATTTACGAGAACAAAGCAGTGGGTAATTATTGAAGGAATTTTGGGTAGGTGAGTAGGTAGCACTAACGTGTGTTTTCTTTTCACTCAAAACAGTCATTAAAGCAGGGAAAAGCTATTAGCGAGAAGGAGGTGTTGACGCTAAAGCTTTCGCTAAGGATGTCTTCAATGTGAAAGTTAACGACCAACAAACTGATATGTGGCATAGGAGCTATACTGTTATTCAAAACCAGGAAAATTAAACAGTTGGAAAACAATTTCTGATAAGATTTAACCATTGCATTTCCAGAAGTTCATGTTTCCCTAATCTGCTTCCATTCTATAATAAAAGAGAATGGATGTCAGAGAGGTAACTGAGAGGATTTATCAAGACTTCAGAGGAGCAGGATGGAAACGCCTTTGGAATGTCTTTACAAGTTGCCTGGGGACACAAAAAGAGCTGCAATGCCCTGAATGCCTAGCAAGGAGATTGGCTCAGGAAAAGCATGACTCAGTGATGAATTCCTGTCTTCAGGGGAGTTTGGCAGGAAGGAACGTACCTCAAAGTTTGTGACTTTGCTCAGAATCTTGGTGGTTTGAAGAGGATGCATGCTGGAGGGCTGAAGCAAAAGGTTGGAACACAGGAACGTCCACCCAGAGAACTGCCCCAGTCTAAGACAGTAGTTGGCCCAAGACCTGAGTGTACATGGTAATCCCCTGTTGGTCTCCTTCAGGAAATCATAGTGTATATTTTGAGTGCTCTTAGTGATCACATCAAGGATAAGGAAAAGGAGCTGTGGTGAGGCTGACCAATGGCCAGATCCAAGGTGGTGGAGCAGATCCTGATGGAAGCCTCATCCAGGCACGCGAAGGTCAGGAGGTGACTGGGAACAGCTAACATGGATTTGCTGAGGGTAAACCATGCCCAACCAACCCGACTGCTTTATCCATTGGGGTGGGTGATGCTTGAAAAGGAGAGCACAGGAAATGTCCACATAGAACTTGAAGAGGTTTTCAGCGTGTTCTCAGAGTGTTCTCCTGTAACATCCTTATTGCAAAATAGGACTGAGATGGTTTGGATGGTTGGAGGACGAGGTTGATGGACAGCTCGCTGGACCATCAGGCTTAAAAGGTGGCCAGTGGCCATACAAAGCCCATCTGGTGGCCACTTAGGAGCTTGTTCCTCGGGAATGGATAAGAAAGCTTACACCATGTGGTATCTTCTTACCAGAGCAGCTCCAGCCAGTCCAGGAGCAGTCAGCAGGCTGAGGGCCAGGCTGTTCCTCGGAGGGGTCTCCACCAGCTGCAGGAATGGCCTTAAGGGCTGGCAGAGGCAAATCCTGCTCATGGGCTGCAGCAGCACTATGGAATGTAATGGGGTATGGCAGAATGGGTGACTAGAAAGCAGGTCCCTTGGCAGGAAAGGCCGGTGGACTCCAGGAGCACCCTGACCCAGCACTGGCAGTGCCTTTGGCAATGAAGGCTGAGCACACTGTGGGTGGCAATGGCTGGTGGTAATCAGCATGCAAGGGTGGGGATGGCTTCCACCACTCAGCACTGGTGAGGCTCATACAGATAGTGGGATCACCAGCCCAGGGCAAGGCATTACTGTAGCCCAGAAGGTTCCACAGAGTCCCTGGAATAGTTGGAACTGAGGTTCAGGAGACAGGAGGAAAGGCTGAGAGTAGGGTTTGCTCAGACCAGGGAGGAGAAGACAGAAGGAGGACCTTACTGCCATCTGCAACTGCCTAACAAAGTGGGGAGAGGCGATGGAGGTGGGCTCCTCTGGAGGTGACATGGTGGAACAAGAGGACCAAGCTATGGCCAGAGACATCCTCCTCTGTGGCATTCCTTCATCGCAGGGAAGTGGTCTGGGGCCTCGAGAAGTCAAGAGGTCTCTGTCCTTGGAGGTGGCCATTGGCCAATGCTGTGCATCCTTTAGCTGGTCTCCCTGCTCTGAGCTGGTCTCAGAGCAGGACCAGCTTTCCCCAGAGCTCTCCAGTGGTGTCAGTCTGTGACTCCCTGCTGTGGGCCTCCTTGAGTGAACCCATGCAGGGTCGTACAGAAATACCCATTCTGGGTTTAGAGTGGATAATGACAATGGCAAAAAAACCTCTGCCAGTTTGTCTTACTGTCCTCCTGATCTTTGTTTTAAGAGACTTTACTGTTGGGGAGTAGAAGTTAGTGCAAGTTGACAGAATCGCTGCAGTCGTAACTAACGAGGTGGATGTGCAAATGTCTTGGAGTCTTAAGGATGAAGAAATAGGATCCACCCACAAAATTAGCCTAGTTGTAGATACCTGGAGGCAGAACTGTGGTAGGTTAATGTGAAATGAGGGAAGTTGTAACTTGGAAGAAAAGAGTGGTATTAAGCTGTAAACTAAGAGATAGTGTTGCAATTAAAGTCAGATCTGGGTAGGATGCCCTGACTGGGGTAAGCCAAACAACCTGTGATGCATGCAGTGCTGATTTGTGGTTATGACTACACGAGTGGTGGTACCTGGGAGACCAATTTGGAGTCGATTGCCAGAACCCTGCGGCATGCCATTGAGCAGATCAGCATGAGTGTGTCTAATGAAGATGTCGTATCTGTCTCCTTGTCTTGCAGTGTTTGCATCAATTCCCAAGGAAATAATACCTGTTTCTATTTTCCATGCCACTTTTGGTTTTGTCTCATTCCATCTCAGTGTTCTTTTTCCACTCTGGGGACTTTTGTCTATTTAGTTGAGCTTCACGTGGACACTGCTCCAGGCCTTTGGTCATCCTGCCCTCCCTTATCCACATCTTTCCCATTCTGGCACAGCTGGGGCTGCACACACCTCGAGGACATGGGCATACCACGGCGCAATGGTGCTGCCTCTTTCTGCAGTCCTTTCCCTTCATGCTCCTGTTTCAACAAATGCTGTTTTAGAGTTGTTAGAGGCTGCATCCCTACCTCACTGCTCTTTTTTTTTTTCATGCTAACGTGGAGTGAGCTAGAACTGTGCCCTTTAAAATAAAGAATGTTCTAATTCATTCAAATGCAGAGTTCTACAGGTAGCTAACCCCAGATCCAGAAAACAAGATGATGTGAATTGAGAAGAACATGGGGTTTGACTGTCAGAGCGAGGTGGAGTGGTCAAAGCAAACTGAACCCAGAGGGCCATGTGCTTTAAAGGAAACTGGTAATGCAATGCGTGGAGATAGAAGCAAGCGGACAGCGAGTCAAGGACGGTATTTTGTAGCTGTAAGTGACAGCTGGGAGACAGATGCTGGAATACTGCCTCTGGCTCTGAATTCTGCTCTTTAAAACGTATATTTAAAATTAAAGAGGATGCTGAAAAGAGCAACAAAATGGATTTGAGATCTGGAGAAAATGTATTACACTTTATGAAGGACAATCTCTTCAGTGCACCCTAAACAAGACTGAGAGGTGACTGTTAAATGGAGGCTGGAGCACAGCAAGGAGCTGAGTACTAAACAGCTGTTCAGTATCACAGAGAAAGATATAAAGAGAAGGAATGATTGCATGTTTAAACAGAGGGAATGAAATGAGAATTAAGACGTACTTTTATCGAGGATGAGTATTGGGCTTGTGAACTTATCCAAGGAGTGAGCATGTTTTCCACTGTGTGTGTGCTTGGGTTTTTTTCTTTTTTTCTTTTCTAAGACCTAGATGGGATGGATTTCACCTCACTATGGGAGTTAATGGTTGATTCTTGCAGCATAGTGGTGCATTGCTCAGACTGGACAATCTGACAGGCCTTTGTGGCTTTACATTTGCTGAATCAGAGAACATCTTGCCCATGTGCTCCTAAGGCAACTGCAGTGAGCTGTTTTCATTGGTTTCACCAATCTTCCAGCCAAACTTGATTTCTTTCACTCCTTTATACTGAAAAGTTCCTTACCTCTTCTGAATGTGTTTGTTAGATGTAGCCCTTGGAAACGGGGTTAGTAGGCAGTTAGTGGGCATAGTGGGGATGGGTTGGGGTTGGACTTGGTCGTGACCCTTAGAAGTCTTTTCCGTCATCAGTGATTTTATGATAAGGGCTTTTCTACAAAATTACAGTTTTTCTGTGTTGATGCTGAATGAACAGAAGACCCTGTGCACCCTTTTGAAGAAGCAGCTTAACTTTTCATGGCATTTGCCAGCCTTAAATCAAGCTAAAGTTTCTTCTATCCTCATTTTCCTCACACATTAGACAGTGCTCATGCATTAGATGGTGGTTCCTGATTGTTTTCTTTTTGCTGTGTTTGTGATGATACAGTGACATGCTGGAAGCAGTTCCAGGTCTCTGAAGGAAATCGTTACCTCTTTAATCCATGTTGAGCTCTTTGTTTGGACCTGAACAAAGCTGATCCCAAACTTTTCACATTTCTTTTGCCATGTGTTTTCTAAACCAAGAGTTCAGCAGTTGGTTGAAGTGGGATGGCAGTGATGCTCTTCAGCAGCCCTTCTCTTGCAGGTGGCTGACAGGAAAGCTGTTGCAGCTCTGTCTTGCCAGAGCCACTCACTTGGAGTTAATCAGGTGCTGAATCTCTTCAAACATTCATTTCAAGCTGTGTTTGTATCGGAGGCAGCTGCTAGACTGAAAGCAGTGGTGGAGGGTTTTTAGGATGGGGGTGGCTGTTACTGTTAGGAGTTGTAATACAACTCTTGGACTCTCCTGTCTTTTAAAAAGCATTAACTGGATGGTTTCCTAGCTCAGGCAAGGGATACAGGAGGATGACACAGCAGTCAACAACACCCTCTCAGACTGTCTTACAAGCAGCAACTGTTTCGCTGGAAAACCTAGCAAACCCAAATCCTTTATCTACAGCACGTAACGCTGCAAGGAGGGCTTGTGCACGGCTGCTTTCCTGCTGGGAGCCAAAAGCCTCCCTCCTGCTCATTATCTGGTTTCCTCTTGGTGGGGGCAGCTTCTCCCAGCGTGGTGTTCCAGCACATCAGATGGCAAGGCCAGAGCTTTCCTCAGGAGGTGATCTAAGCCCCCAAATTCTCATTGTTTTGCCAGTATACACAGCTTGTTCTGTAAGCTGGTCCCAATCTGCCCACCACCAGCACCCGGTGCACAGGAAACTTGTTCTAGCTTCTCGTGGTGGTTGTTGCTCTGCAAGGAGCAAGCTCCCTCCTTGTGTTCCTGCAGGAGAACAGCTGCCAGCAGGACCCTGCAGGGGTTTTGTAATCTGCCCCAGGTCACGGGAAGACACCACAGCTGAAACTGCTACTGGAGGAAAAAGCTTTTGTCTTGGTTTCAGCTGGAACCAAGTTTTTTGTTTTGTTTTGTTTTGTTTTTAATTTAGTTCACAGTCTCTGATATGATGCTATGTTTTAGCTTTGGGAGCAAAGCAGTATTGCTAACACACCGATGTTTTGGTGTTGCTGAGCAGTGCTGTGCAGAGCCACAGACATTTCAGCTCCTTGTGCTGTGCTGCAGTGAGGGACTGAGGGGCAACAAGGAGCTGTGTGGAACAGAACCAGCTCTGCTGACTCAAACCGGGCACAGAAATATGGCATCATGTGAGAAAACTATAAAACTGCGGGGAGTTGGCTGGGGGGCACCGCTCAAGGACAGGCTGGGCATTGGTTGGCAGATGGGGAGCAGCTGTGTCGTGCAGTGTTTGTTCTGTAAATATCTATCATCATTACTATTATTTTCCTTTTCCATTTTCTGTCTCAGTGAATATTTTTTATCTCAACCCATGAGTTCTACTTTCAGTTTCTCCCTTCTCCTGGCTTCTCTTCCCTCATCCTGGTGGAACGGGGCAGGGAGTGAATGACCGCATGTGTGGTGCTGCACTGCTGCCAGGTGAATCCATGGCCGACTTTGACCAGAACAGGGAAAATAAATGTACAATTGGGAATACCAAGCACAGTCTGTTAAAGAGAGGCAAGGAGGTCCCCTGGGTTTGTTCTGCATCGTTCCCATAGTGTGGCTCAGGCCCTGCTCCCAGCTTAGGTCTTGCTCCTGGCCTAGGACTTGCTCCCAGCCTAGGCCTCACTCCCAGCCTAGGCCTCACTCCTGCCCTAGGCCTCGCTCCCACCTAGGCCTCACTCCTGCCCTAAGCCTCGCTCCCAGCCTAGGCCTCGCTCCTGGCCTAGGCCTCACTCCCGGCCTAGGCCCCGCTCCTGGCTTAGACCCCACACCAGGCCCTGCTCCCAGCCTAGGCCTCACTC
>JAPSGF010000180.1:222059-239499 GCA_035772895.1 Perdix hodgsoniae
GGGGCTGAGGTGCTGGGGGTGATGGGTGCTGGGGGTGACAGGCACTGTGGAGCTGGGGAACTGGGGATGACAGGTGCTGGGCACGCAGTGGTTGGGTGGATGCTCTCCTGCATTGCTCCTTCCCAGCCAGCTGCAGCAGCTCCGTGATATCATTTCTCATCTAAGAAAGCAAGAGCAAAGAGTATGGAGAAGTCTGGGACCAGCAGAGGATTTCTGTTGCCAATGATAATTGTTCCCTGAGGCACAGGGCTGCTGGGGATGGTGTTGGTTCCTGGGAGACTGGGGCCAGCAGTGGGCAGGAGGAGCGGGGTGGGCAGCATTGGTGTGGCTGGGGGTGGGAGGACACCTTCAGCACCCACCAAATGCAGCCCATTTCTGGGGGATCCCATGGGGAAATGGGGTCTCAGGGCAGGGAGCAGAGCTGTGGAGGACTCCTGGTGTGCCCTGTGCAGTGGAGGAAAGTGCCAGGAGGCTCTGGGGTTCTTGTTAAGAAGGCTGTAGGACACAGGACTGCTCCTGCTGTAGGGCTGCTGGCTGCTGGCTCGCTCCTGCTCGCGTGTGTTCTGCAGGGAGGCAGGAGGGAGCTGTAAGCTCTCCATGAACATGCACAGCAGCAAGAGCAGAGCTGGGTGGAGCCACAGGCAGAACAGGAGGGGAGAAAAAAAACCCCACAACTTTGTCCCAAAGGGCTTGACCTACTGCAAAGGTTAAAATCTCAATGGGAAGAAACGCGTCCTCTGTCTTCCTTTAGCAGAATAGCAGAAAGGAGGAATAATATGCTGCCAGGGCTCAGTTCTGACTCACGAAGATGAAAGTCGTGAGGTTTCTGTCTTGTGGCAGAAGAAAATCCAGGCAGCAGATCTGGAAAGGGCTCAGCATCTCCCTGGTGCCAGGAAACATGAATCACTGCTGAGCCCTGCCAGTGGGAGCCGCGCTTCCTACAGGGGGGGCTGAGCTGGGGAGACCCGGGCGGCAGCGTCTGAGGGCATCCCCAGCAGTGTGCAGGAGCCAGAAATGTGCTTTATTCAATATTCACTTAATCTCTGTGCTTTAACGTCTGCTTAAAACAACAAATCTCCTCCAAGTCGTTTCTTTACTTTTAAGCTGTCCCTTGCTACTGAAGGACGGCATCCAAGGGAGATGTGCAGCCCTGCTCCTGTTTGCCTCCATCGGGAGGATGCTGATGGTGCTCCTGAGGCCAGCGGAGCCCCATTCCTCCCCAGTGCATGGCTGAGTGAGGGCGGGATTGTTTCCGTGTTAACTGAAATGAAGCCTTATCTCCTGGGCAGCAAAATGCTGTTCTTTTTGTGCAGCTTTTTTGTTTTTTCTTCTTTTTTTTTTTCTTCTTTTTTTCCTGAGATTCAGTAATTAAAAGCGCTGTGAGGAACGAGCTTTGGGTCTAATGGGATGGTGGGACTGCTCCTCAGGCTCTGGTGTGTGCCCAGCCCTACCCCTGCCATGGGCTGTGTGCTTCGCAGCTCGGGCTGCCCAGGGCCCATCCACGGCCTCAGGCACATCCAGGGACGGGGCACCCACAGCTCTGGGCAGCACTGCCTCTGGATGAAGGATTTATGTCAGATGTGATTGGAAATCTCCCCTTTTCTAATTTAAAGCCATTTCCCCGTGTCCCATCACCCTCTGCCCGTGTACAAAGCCGTTCTCCTGTTGAGCAGCTCCTTCAGGTCGCAGGTCTCCCCTGTCTCTTCTCCAGGCTGAAGTGCCGAGGGCAGAGCAGAGGGGGGCAGCCCCCTCCCTGCCCCACTGTCCCCTTTAGCTGCAGCCCAAGGGGCAGTCGGCTGGAGACCTGTGCCTAATGAGCTCACCTAAAGGAGGGTAAAGCATCGATGAGATGGGATGGGCTCACACTGTGCTGGGGAGGGTCAGGTTGGAGGCTGGGAACAACCTGTGCTGCAAAGAGCGGCCAGCACTGCACAGCTGCCCAGGGCAGGGGGTGTCCCCATCCCTGGGGTGTTCAGTGAGCACAGGGATGTGGCACTGGGGGACGTGGGCACTGGGATGGGCTGGGGTTGGGCTGGGGAGATCTCAGAGCTCTTTTCCAACCTGAACGACTCTGTGATTCTGATCTACAGGGCGAGATGGGCTCCAGTGTAGTGGTGGAGCTGAGTGCAGCCTGGGAGCTCCCGTTATGGGCACAGAACTGCGGCGCTGGCTGGTTTGCGCTCCTACCTAAAAGATTGTCACAGCCCCGAAAATCTGACTGGAGAGACAAAGGAACGGCAGCAGGAAGTGCTGGATGGTGAAAGGGCTCACAGGGAAGTGCCATGAGCAGACGGGCAGCGGTGCAGTTGACTCCTGGAGCACTGCGCCGTGGCTGCAGCCTGGCTGCTGGCATTACCTGAGTACCACTGGGTTTAGGCTGCAACTTGTGCTGCCTTGCCAGCTCTCAGAGCAGCACTTCTGGGTGCTGACTCTGCTCCTTACATCGCCTGCCCACGGCATCTCTCTGCTGCCCTTGGTCCTGTTAATGCTGGGAGTGCTTCAGGCAGGTTTGGAGAAGCGCTGAGCCTCAGAGATGGCATGTAAGGATTCTTTGTGTGTGCAGTGAAATGGATTATCGGGCCTTTCTGTGGGGATGTCTGCTTGCTGCTGCCTGGGCAAGAGCTTTTGAAGTGACTGTACCAGGGAGGAGGTCAGTGGCTTCCTGCCTTCTGTAGGCGCCATGACCGTGTGGCATCTGCCATGCTCTGGGTGGCAGGTGGTTTATCTTAATCCTAGCTTCTGTTAGGAGCAGACCAGGCCCTGAGGAAACGTTCACCTTGCTTTGATACTGAAATCATCAGTATGCAACTGCTGTGAAGGGGTTTTTGTTCCCTGCACTCACAGTGGGTCCCAGCAGCACCCCTGCAGCTGGCTCTCCCTGCACTCAGCCCGGGCTGAGCAGCCAGCAGCAGTTAGAATAATTTTTCTGAAGGAAGAATATCTTGTTTATTTTCTTTCATTTTGATTCAAGAGAGAAAGGCTGGTGAGAAAAGCTTGCTCCCTCACGCCAGCTTCCTCTCCATGAGCTTTTTCTGGAGGGTGTTGATTTTTCTTGAGGTTTTGTACCAACGGAGGATAACGGGCTGCACACAGCGTCTCAGTGGGACGACCAGGGCTGTGCTTCCTCCCCAGGAGCAATCCTGGCCCTTACCCCAGACTTTGGGGAGCGTGTCTCAGACCAGCTCAGTGGGGTGCACACAGGGTGTTTTGGGTTCGGGTGCAGAAACGAAGCACAGGGAGCGGTGGCCGTGGGTTGGACAGCCAGCCCTACTGGTTCCCAAGCAGTGGGATGAGGGCAGAGCCAGGTTTCGGTTCTTGTCTCTTCTAACAGGGCTCCTCCTTTGGTGGGAGCGGGGCGGGTTGGCGGTCAGCCTGCAGAAGATGCAGGCGATGAGCACAGATCCGCTGCATGAGCTGCAGTGGTTGTGGGGTTGGGGTGGGAGGGTCCCACCTGCCCCGGCCCCTTCTGGAGCAGCACTTCCATGCCAAGGGGTTGGGAAATAGGGGTGTGAAACGCCCTTTCAATCAGCCGGGGCAGCCATATGCACTGGGCTGATTTCATTGGATGAGTTATTGCTGAGCCTTGCTTTTCTCTGCGCAGAGAAAGTTTCCATTGTGCCAGTCGGGACAGCCATCCCCACACACTGATTTGAAATCACCCTGATCTCCATGAATACATTGCTTCTGCTCATGGGAAGATGTCCTGGGAGATGGTAGCTTTGTATACGTGCCTTTACTTTTTGCATGTAGGAAGCGCTGTGGTGCCTTTATTGGCTCCTGATGTTTCTTTTATTGGTTTGATTTGTATCAAACTATTTTTGGGCGGAAGCTGGAATTCAATTAATAGTAAAACAAAGTAACATTTTAAATCGTATCTTTATCCCTTCAATAAACGTTCCTTGAGTGTACTGGGTACAGAAAAGGAAAAGTAAATCTATCAGTACGTATCTTTTGCATTTGAAGCTGACTGATCTTTCAAACAAAGGGAGATTGGGTTTGTATTGGTGGTTCCCATTACAAACGCTCAGAGGTATTTAAGTGCCAGAAAATAAGTATCTGGTGGGATACACAATTGCCTGAGTGGTTTAGGCATTGCTGAGCTCCCCTTGATTTCAGTGGGAGTCTGACATTTGCTCTCTCTCTTCGTGTCTAGTCACCTCAATACATTTGAAAACCTGGCCCCAAATCCTCTAGTTCTTAGAATAATGAGATCTCATTCCTTTCCCACCAGGGTTTTATTCATAGATTGGGGGAGAAAAACAAGCTTCTGCGCGCTCTCAGCTCTCAAATCTTTCGGCTTTGAGTGAATCAGTCCAAATGAAAAGGAAAATGTTCTGTGTTTCTAGCTAAATTGAAATGAAAAACAATCTGATAGGAAAGCTCTTTTATGCAGCATAAGTTGAAAAACCAACATGGGAGAATGTAAATACCAGCATTTGCTTCTGTGAAAAGTGGTTATAATGGGCCCAGCATGGGACACGACTGTGACATATTTATAGATTTGAGCTGATTTGATGGTTTGTTCTGGTTCTGAACGGTGCAGGAGGAGTGTGCTCAAATTCGTGGCTTTTGGCAGAAGAGTCTTTCAGTCAGTATGGTTTTCTAAATGCTCATTAATGCTGCCTTCAGCATAAGCTGTCATACCCCAAACTCGGGTTTCAACAGTTGTGTTTTTTAGTTGTGGGAAAGAGCCTTAGTGGGACTGAAACCTCAGTGACACAAAGACAGTAAAGCCAGGATGGAGACATCAAACTACGAGAGGGTGTCCAAATGAGGGCTGCAGAGAAGGGAGAGGGTCTGAGGGGAAATGTGAGGAGCAGCTGAGGGTCCTTGGTTTGTTCTGTCTGGAGCAGAGAAGGCTGAGGGATGGCCTCGTGGCGGCCTGCAGCTCCTCGTGGCAACCCTACAGCCCCTCATGGTGACCCTACAGCCCCCCCACCGATGACCCTACAGCCCCTCACGATGGCCCTACAGCCCCTCACGATGACCCTACAGCTCCTCATGGTGACCCTACGGCCCCTCATGATGGCCCTACAGCTCCTCATGGTGACCCTGCAGCCCCTCATGACGGCCCTACGGCTCCTCATGGTGATCCTACAGCCCTTCATGATGGCCTTACAGTCCCTCATAGTGACCCTACAGCCCCTCATGATGTCTCTACAGCTCCTCATGGTGACCCTACAGCCCCTCACACTGGCCCTACAGTTCCTTATGGTGGTCCTACAGCTTCTCATGTCTCTACAGCCCCTCATGGGAACCCCTACAGTCCCCTTAAGGCAGCTCTACAGCTCCCTCATGGCTGCTCTACAGCTCCTCATGGCCCTACAGCTCCTCATGGCGACCTACAGCCCCTCATGATGGCCCTACAGCTCCTCATGGTAGTCCCACAGATCTCTCATGGCAGCCTTACAGCCCCTCATGTTGGTTCTACAACTCCTTATGGTGTTCCTACAGCTCCTCATGTCTCTACAGCTCCAAATGGCCCTAAGCTCCTCATGGTGGCTCTACATCTCCCTCGTGGTGACCCTACAGCTTTTCATGGCAGCCCTACGGCTCCTTAAGTCCCCACAGTCCCCTCATGTTGGCCCTACTGCTCCTCCTGGCCCTACAGCTCCCCAAGGTGGCCCTGCAGCTCTTCAGTTCTTGACCTCTCTGCTCAGCCCTGTGTTGTGGTTCTGATGTTGGTATTGGTTCCAATGATGGTTGAACCATTTGGATGCACTATGGGAAGCCCCAGGGCTCTGAGCTGGGGGTCCCATGGGGCATTCCAGTGCTGGAGGCACCAGGCTGCAATGGCAGGTGTGGGAGAGGCTGTGCAGTATGAGAAGATCTTGATGCGAAGATTTGAGGTGTGCACTGAACAAGACGTCTCAGTTAGCAATCTCCCATGCCTTTGCTTAATCCCATTTCTGTTATTTCTCACCTCTGCCCCATTGGAAGAGTGCTGGGAGATCTCTGAGATGTAGCGGAATGCTTTCCATGGATGTGTGTTTAAAAATGGGGGTCTCTGTCTCTCCATGCTCAGGGCAATGCTTAATTCAAGTGGAACAATGGGTTTCCCCAAGTTGACTCTGGAAAACAACTTAATTGATTTAATTATATCTGTATCTATATCAGCTCAGGCCTTGAGCTGCACATCTGGGGCACACAGCACAGCAGGTGGTAACTGGTGGAAGAGAATGATTTTCTATTTGTTATTTAACTTCTTAAGTCCATTTGCTTGGCAGATTATTTTTGAAGCTTTGCTGTGGATTTGATCTGAGGGTAGATGAACTTTGGAATGTTTGGAAATACAGGATAGTAATTGATTTCCCCCAAAGAAAGCTTCCACACATGGCCCTGTTAGAGCCTGTGGGACTCATGGGACTGTGACGTTGAACATCAACAATGGGAGAATCACATCCTGGAGTCAAGGCTGCCTCCCTCTGCATTCTCCTTTTGCTCATGCACTTTTTCTTCAGTTCCTTGCAAAATGCAGAAACTATCATTAAAAGTTGATGTCGTGCTGACGTGGGCTCAGCTCTGCCAGCACGAATCTGGAGGGATGGGCAGTGCTGTTCCAGGGAGCTGTGGTTACCTTATGCATGGAATGGGCTGTTGGGAGGAGCATGGGGGGATGTGACCCAAAGGTTTGCAAAGCAGAGCTGGAAGCATGTGTGAAACGAGTGTTTTCAGTCCTGTCGGCCTGCCTGGCAGACTGATAATTTCTAGAGCCTGGAAATCTATTAAACAGTGTATGCATCAAGTGTAGCTACCCAAAAGGGGGAAAAAGAGAAAATCCTCACAGCCTGCAGCCAGGCAGGCAGGCTTCAAGGAGCCCTCTGAGCTCTCAGTTCCCTCAGGAAAACAAGATTTGGTCTCTGGCCAAAGACAGAGAATGGCATCGTGAACAAAGCATGATTTTGCAGCCGTAGCTGTGACACCACACGATAACTGCTGGTGTCTGTGAAGTTGGTCTTTCCTCTTAAGCATTTCAGAGCAGTTGGCAAAGAGACGATGCACCATCCCAGTGACTCGGTGACCTCGGGAGGTGCAGTGCTGCTGCAAGATGTGGGCAAAGCCCCAGATGCTGTGTCAGTGGCAGTGCTGCTCAGCACCTTCCATAGCAGCTTCCATGCTGCCTGGTTGGCAAACACTACAATGGGTGTTTGGGGATGTGCCCATGTCTCAGGAGTGTGCAACACGTGTCTGCTCTCATGGGGTCTGAGCAGGGGACTGCGGTGTGGGCAGGAGGGATGGATGGTGGCCCCAGTGCCTTCCATCCTTTCTTGGGGTGGTCCAGCGATGCCAATGAGGTGTGGGCAGGAAGGGTCTTGTCCTGCACAGACCTGTCCTCAAGCAGGACATGCGCCCTATAGAGTGTAGGGCTTCATGGACCTGGAAATGAATATATGCCCTGGCTCCTCATGGGTGCTACTCTGATGCTGTGCTGATTGCCTTGGGTCTCTTGGTTGGGGATATTCCTCTGGTGGCTTCTTTCCTCATATTGGGGTGTTAATGCTAAGTATTGTGTGTTTTCCTGGGGTGTCACGGCTGCAGGCAAACCTGAAGAAGTTCATGGAATATGTGCAAATGCTGAACGTGGAGAAAGTCTGCAGACTGTTGGAGAAAGGACTGGATCCCAACTTCCACGACCCAGATACTGGAGGTGAGATTGGACTCTCCAGAAAGGGGGAGATGGCAGAGCAAAGCTGGGGGAGAAAGTGTCCAGGGGAGACAGTGGGAATCTGGGCAGTGGTTGTTCTTGGTGGGCAAAGCAAGGGATGGGTTGTCTGAAGGGGGAGGTTTGCTGGATTTCTTAGTAGTGTGTCTTAGGTCTTGGAGGTTTTTGGAGCAGAGTTGCGGAAGGCCGCTGGGAGAAGATACTGAGTGGGGTGAGAAATATGCATTGTCTGGGAATGAGACATAAAATGAGACAGCTGTGGGGTTGTGCACCTTTCAGATGGGATTCTGAGGAGGATGGGGCAGTCTCTGAGACTGGCACACTGGGGGAATGTAGAGTCTCTTTGTGAAGCAGTCAGGAGGCTGAATAAATGTTTTGAAGGCCAAGAAAATCAAATCTTGGCTTCTGGGTTTCTCAGTGTTGTTTCTTTAATTTTCTCCCCACCTTAGGGAGGTCAGGGTTTGGAGAGTTGGCTTTTGGGGTTTATGAAGGCTCCAAGGTGCAAGGAGTGAGAATCAAACTCCTATGTCTTTTCCTTGAGAGCAGAGGATGGAAGGATCTGTCCCTGGTCCTGGCTGAGGGCTCTCGTGGTCTTGAGAGAGGAGCTGCTGGTTTAGTTATTTCTGCTTTCAAGCAATGTTTTTTATGATCAGTTACTACAGAGCTGGACTTCTGCTTGTGAATGATGGGCACATTTCCAACTTATGAGCAGGTGCCAATCTGATGATTAATTTTCCATGCTTCTGGTTCAGCTGGGTGGCTCCTCAGGTTGGTTCTGAAGCTCTGGTTGTCTCTGCATGAGGAGTTCTTCTGTGCCCAGACAGCTGTTCCACGCTGCCATCGATGGGCACGGCATGGTTTGGGCACGCTGTTAACCTCTCCAGTCCTTTCTGACAATGAAGCTGCACCCAGACTGCTCCTCAGGATGGCTCTTGGCCTCTGCCAACTCCTGGTCTGGAAAGGTGAAAGTTGACTCAGCCAAACTGACAGAACCACTCAAACTCAGCCAGCAATGTTTGTTTTGTTTCATTTAGTGGTGTAGCCACTCTGTCTGGTCCTGATAGACAACTGCTCTTAAGACAAATAAGCCATTAGCAGTGAATAAACCATACGAGCATGATCACTGCCTTGGAGCATGCCCAAGCAGAGCAGCTGTTTGGTTTTCGCTTTTGCCCAAGCCCTTTCAAGCATTTGGAGGGACATTTCTTTAAAAGAAAGCCCTCTGCTCTTCTATAGCTGACTCAGTTTTATGAAATGTATCATATTGTAGAGTGCAGTGCACTCAAGAAGATCATAGAATGGTTTGTCTGGGAGGAGACCTTAAAGCCCATCCAGTTCCAACCCACTACCAAAGGAAGGGACACCTCCCAGCAGGTCAGGATGCTCAAAGCCCCATCAATGGAGCTACAAAAGTTTTGCATCTGATTTTATCTCATGGAATCATAGAATCATCAGTGTTGGAAAAGACCTCCAAGATCATACAGTCCAACCACCCACCTATCACCGATATTCCCCACAAACTATGCCTCTCGAAACAACATGTAAATGTTTATGGAGCACAGAGGGCTGGAGGCTTATAGGAACAGGCTCATGTGTGCTGAGAAGAATCTGTTAAATACAGAGGAGGAAGAATGAGAAAAAAAAACAACACCAAAACAAACAAACCAAAAAAAAGCACCTGATCCAAACAGTCATCTGATTTCAGTTCAGAACTGACAGCAAAAGTAGATGTTATGAGCTGGGAAAACAACACTGGAGCAGAGGGAGTCCTGGACGCCTCACTCCGAGCCCCAATCCTTGTTCAAAAACACACAACTGTTCCTTGCTTCACAGTCTGTTTTGTGAGTGTGAAAGAATGACATGGAACTGCTGTTCAGTATCCATGGCTTTCTGGAATTTAAGAGCAAGCGGAGCTGTTCCACCACCCAACCCGACCTCCTGCACCCCGGGGGATCCTCGTCACCCTGTGTGTGTGTTCACTGAAAGCACTGAACAACGCTGAAACATATTTTCCATAACGTCATCAATCCTGATTCAGGGAACAGAAGATCCGTGCTGTTCCTTCGTTATTTGGTTAATCACCCTCGCTGTTTAAAATTCGTGTCTTATTTGAATCTGTGTGCTTCAGCTTCCAGCTGTCGTCACACTTTATCTTCTAGACTAAAGAGCACTTCAGTACCTGGTATGTTTTCACATGAATGTATCCATACATGGTAATCAAATCAACATTTAATCCTCCTTCCCCTAATTAAAGAGAGGCCGAACTCCTTCAGCCTTCCATTTGAAGACATTTTCTCCTGTTTTCCCATCACTTTTGAAGCTCCCACGTCCCTGCTCCATTTCTGAGAGGTCAGCTGGAAGGCAGACACCAGGCACAGTGCTGTGCAGTGCTCCCCTGCTTATCCCTGCTGTCTGTGGCCCGTGGCAGTGGCCTCACTGGGGAGGACCCGGATGGCCACATGTTGCTGGAACTCTGTGTCACACCATGACCTGTGTCACCTGAACCACAGCGAACCACGAGAGTGTCTTGCTTGGGAGCTTCGCTTTGGTGGGGCTGCTTCTGTTCCCATTGACTTCCACATGCACCTGGCTGCGGATGGAAGAGGTGAGGTGGGAGTACAGCACTCCCTGCAGGGCTGCCAGCCCTTCCCCAGGAGCATTTTGCAAAGCCGTGGTCGAGGCTGTAGGACAGTGTGCATCCCCTTCCTCGCTTGTCGCATTCACTGAGCTCAGATGGATCCTGCGGGATTGCCACGCCTTTTGCTTCGGGTTCTGCATTGCCCAGCCCTGATTGCTCTCTGTAATCATCCCAGCTTCGTGTCGCCTACAAATCTGATCAGAGATTTGCATCTACTGCAAGATAAGCGATGAAGGTGGCCAAGTCCAGCACCTTGGAGAGCCCCTTCAGCCAACCCCTCTGGCTGCTTCCACCCATCTGGATTTCAGTTCATCTGGAGGACGTGGAGCTAACATTTGGTGCTGCTTGTTTCCCATGTCAGGTAGGGCTGTGCATGAGCTTCACATCAGTGCAGCTACTTGCATCAGCCAGGCTGTGAATTAGAAGAAAAGGGGTTACAAGTGAGCAGCAGGACCTACTTGCTGCAAAACTTGATCGGTCAATACGAACGACACAAGTATTCTTCAATCCTGTGCCAGTTAAATTCCATATAGCATTTTCCCAAGATTGGCATTATTTTTCTGGCTTCTTGGCTCATGGATCATCTTACTCGCCCCTTTTTGTGTCTTGACCCAACGCTGCTGTTGTTCTTATCTTTTTGGATATCTCGGTACTTCAAAATGTATTCAAATTTAGCTTTACTGGCACAGAAAGATCTTCAGGGAGAAGTTAAGAGGGATGATATACCACATTTTCTAGAAGTAAACAACTTCTTCAACTGCAGGTAGCTTATCTCAGAAATCCCATTTTGGTAATAGAAAGGAAAATGGCATTTCCTCAGCAGAAAAATTAACAATAACCATTGGTCATTTTGCTTTCTGAATTTATTACCAATTATACGCTGCCTATCTGACGAGTGCGTGCAGGGCCTGGGAAATCATTTGGTGTTCTCTAATTTAAACAACAGCAACAGAACCCCTCTCTGACAGCCCTTTGCCATGCCAAATGTGGTTTTCTTTGCTTCTGTGCCATTAGTTCCTGTTCTTGCCCTTCATTTCCTAATTTTCACTTCATGCTGACCACTATTTCCTCGTGTCCTGTTGTTAGAGCTGGTGTAACTGCTGCTGTCCCTTCACTGCTGACCTGGAGGGGGCACACAGCAGTGGTTCTCCTCTTCAATTTATGGAGCCGTATCCCTTCTTCTTCGAGAACTCTCAGTCACCTTTTACTTTTTGATTTTAAGCTTCCTGTGTTTCCTACAACAGATCTAATTTCCCTTGATTGATTCCCATAGGAAGCATCAGATATCCCCCGTCTGGCTGGGACTCCCATCTCCCTGTGCTGTCCCATGCTGATTAAACAGCAGAAAAGTGTTTAGTAGATCTGTATTCATTACACCGAGACCCAGAGAAGCATTCCTGTATGTTGGAGCAAAGCATCACTCATAGAGAGCGATCAGTTTCCTGTGTTCAGAAAATGAGATGATATCTTATAACCTGTAGGTTGGGACATTCAGCATTTGCTTTCAAGCTGAATTTGCCCTGGCAGTGTGAGTGTTAATTTATATAACTTAGCAATCAACACTTAGAGGTTAAGGAGTTTTTTTTTCTTTACTGATGCATGACAAAGTCTCACAAAGGACCTTTTGTTACTTCTGACACTACTCCACACAAACCTGAGGCCCTGTTCTGAACCGTTGGTGGCCATACAACAGATGGTGGGATTTTAATGTAAACTCTTTCTCTGGGCCTCCTTGCCCACTCCATACGTTCCCATTCTCATTGCAGTCAGACATTCTTCGTTTTCTAAAATGATTTAATTGTCTGTAAGTTTCAGTAATGACGATGATGTCAAACTTCTTATTACCATTAGAAGCAGTTCGCATCCTTTTTCCTGTTATCCAGTCTCCTCGTACTTCGAAATGAACAAAGAGGAAGAAAAATCTTCCTCTCATTCTTTATCAAACGGGCTTAATTACTTCTGACACGGTGCATTTGTGCAGTGTTTCCCTCTTTGGAATTGTTTCTCTAATGTTCTTGATTTAATGTCTTTCTAATTGTTCTACTTAAGTCTCAGCCAAGATCATTATCTCACCTCTCTGTGGAGTGCAGGTTGTTGACTGTGAAAATCCTCTAGCACTGTCCAGTGTTCCCTGAACCCAACCTTCTCAGTTTTGCTCCTGTTCTGTGGCTGGCAATTCCCTTCCAGCATCTTCTGCACGATGCCATCTCCTCCTTACGGGTCTGAAAGGATCTCTGGGATGAGCTCATGAACTTCTCTGACCGTGAGCTTTCCAGCAGTGTCCTCGTGTCCCATTACTGTCAAAACTCTTCTCTTTAATTTCACAAACTCATCTAACACCAAAGGACAGTGGTGGGCTTTCGTCACCTTTTCTGCTGAGATGTAACACAAACATATGACTCCATGTGCAGAGGCACAGAGTGGTCTGGGCTCTGGTTCCTCTTCCAGCTGATGGCAAAGGCATGTGAGCCTCACTCAGCCACTTCCAATCCACGCCTTCCATTGGTTACCAAATCACATTTATCGTTCAGGACTGCTCCTTTCCCTTTGTAGGAGGGAAAACGGAGTGCATCCAGCTTAACATGGTGTTTCTACCCGTACAGTTGGAAAAGATCCATGCCCAAGAAGAGGGAACCATATCCCAGTGAAACTCATGTCTGGCGGTCCTGCTTTCCTCCTAAGGAGTCTTCACAACTGACTTTTTGACTGAACTGGAGTTTCCTGAGTTTCTGGATGAAAGGTGGAGAGGATGCGGGGTCCCCCTGTGGCAGTGTGAGTGCAGCATTGGAGGTTGTGTGGTCCCACAACCGTATCAGCAGGCAGTTGTGTTGGTGTGGTTTGGTACCCCACATGTGGAAGATCTTGATAGAATGGAATAGTCCAGGGGGAAGGGACCCACAAAGACCATCAACTCCAACTGCCTGACTGCTTCAGTGCTATAACAATAGTTAAAGCAGTTCACTGAGGGCATTGTCCAGATGCCTCCTGAACTCTGCCAGGCACGGGACATCACCCACCTCTCTGGGATGCATGTTGCAGCATCTGACCACTCTCATAGTCGGTGAATGTTTCCAAATGTCAGATCTGAGCCTCCCCGGTGCTGTCTCTCTCCCCCGTCTCGTTCCCACCCATCCTACCATTGGCTGCCAGGAGATCAGCAAGTCCCTCTTTATCTCCCCTCCTTGGGGACTCTGCTTTATGGTCGGTGCTTTGCTGGTCTCTGGACAAAACAGACCTGAGCAACAAGCTTTTAGGCCTAGATATTGTGGCCCTGTGTAGGAATCCTCCCAAAATCACAGAATCACAGAATCACAGAATGGCCAGGGTTGGAAGGGACCTCAAGGATCACGAATCTTTAACCCCCCCACTACATGCAGGGCCGCCAACCTCCCCATGTAATACCAGACCAAAAGCTGGGGATCTTGTCTTTATGACCAGTCTTCACTCTGCTGGAAGAGGTGTTTCTTCGACGCTTCCATCCCTTCTGACCACGGTCCTCCCTCCCTCCTCAGACCCCTGAGTTCCAGTGCTGTGCAGTGAGCTCCGCCTCCCCCACCCCCATCTGGATGCTGCCTTTCCCATTTTGCTCAGGCTCAGCTGAAGGCAGCGTACATCAAATGCTGAAGTGGGAAGTCTCAGTAATTATTCATTCTGCGTGTCTTGAGTTAAGCACCGCCGCTGCTTTGCTTTACTTAAAGTCTCAATAACTGCAAAGCCAAACGTCCCCTCTCCTGGATGCTTGAAAAACCCTGCTCTTCGAAAACGTTCATCCTTTCTTTGTTGAGAATACTACTATATTGAATTTTTAACCCGGAGGTTTCAGGTCTATCAGCAAAATGATGGTAATGTGAGCAGCACTCCAACTAAGCTTTCAAGAGAAGGAACAAATAAATGGCCAGATTTCCAGCGCTTGGTATTTAGCAAAGATAGCACTTATGCACTGCAGCTTTTTCTATTTTTAATTTCTCATCTCTCCCTTGCAAAATCAGTGTAGTAAATCTATTCTTTTTTTAGTCAAAGCATCATTGCTATTAGCTGTGCAGTTTTATCCTCTGGGTCTCTGGGGTAAGTCTGACAGAGATGCTGCAAATAGCCCCAGACACCAAATGTTCCTCTCCACGTGTCCAGGCCGTCAGAAGTTTGGCTAATTGCAAACAGCCTTTATTCAACGTCCTCCTATAAGAGCAGAGGGGGACCCATACCCATGAGGTTTCAGAAGCTCCACCTGAAGCTTTCTTCCTGAGCCGCTCATGTGCACCAGACACATTTCCTTCCTCCCAGCCTGAAGGCTGTTGAAAACTGCAGTGTTACCGTCTCAGTGACTTTGCATTATAAAACTTATTCACCCTTCTCAGTTTCTGTAATGTTTTTTTTCCTTCACCTCTTGGCCCAGGGAAAAGAATATCCCCGCGGAAACTATTTATGGGTCACTATGGAGCCTCCTCCCATGGAGATATCCAAGGCCTGTCTGGATGCTGACCTGCATGACCTATTGCAGGGTGCCTGCTTTTGTAGAGGGGTTGGACTCAATGATCTCTTGAGATCCCTCCCAATCCCTGCCGTTCATGATTGTCTGATCATCCATGACCCCACTTAACACATGGAAGTTAATGCAACCTGCGTGGTTTCCAGAAAGCAGAGGTTTCCCTTTGCTCTGAGCTGACTCACGTAAGGGAGAGAGGTGACGTAGTGCTGTCTGAGGTTTTGGTTTAGAAGTTCAGGAAGGGGACAGATCTGTGTTGTGGACGAGGAGGATGAGGGAGATTTGCCCCGTTCATCTGAACCACCTGTGCTTACTCTTAGTTTCTCTTTCCAGCACGTGTTGAGCTTTCCCTTCCCAGGGCACACAGCAGCCACAGCCCAGGACCTGTCACTCAACAGATACCTTTGGGAAGTGGCTTTGGCCACTGCTCTCGGTCACAGGGTTTGAACTTTGAGTGGTGCTGTGTGGAGTCAGGAGTTGGAGTCAATGATCCTTGGGGGTCCCTTCCCACTTGGGATGTTCAGTGGTTCTATGAGTTCCCTCCTTCTGCCATTAGCACGGGACTTCAGTCTCCTCTGTCCCACCCTGGTAACTCCTGTCCCAGTGCTGTTCCCTGGAGATGCCAGAGGTCTCAGCCAATCCCACCAGAGCCGCTCATTCCTTGTTGGACAATAAGTTCTTTACCATGAGAGCGGTGAGGGGTGGAACAGCTGCAGAGAGGCTGTGGGTGCCCCGTCCATCCCTGGAGGTGTTGGAGGCCAGGCTGGATGGGGCCCTGGGCAGCCTGGGCTGCTGGGAGAGGTGGAGGTCGGTGGCCCTGTGTGTGGTGGAGGGTTGGAGCTTCGTGATCCTTGGGGTCCCTTCCAACCTGGGCTATTCTGTGATCCTGTGGACAATAATCAATACTGAGCAGAGCAGCAGCCAAAGAACAGAGGAATGAGAGGAAATGGTTGCATTCACAAAGGCACTTCCTTGGCCTTGAGCAGCAGTACGGACTGTGGCTCGATACGACGCGGGGACAAACAACTGCAGGAATAGGTTGTGGGGCCGGCGCCGATGGGGCTGTGTGGGTTCAGGGTGCAGGAGCACAGGTCTGTCGTTGTCCACAATGCAGCTGTGCTGGGACAACCTGAGGATTGCCAGAATGGCTCGGATGCAATTGACGTATGCTCTTCATCCTAAATTTCTTCTAGCATAACAAAGAGAGAACGCAGCTACAGGAAAAAAATGTAGGAAGAACTCTGCAGCAGTGCAGTACAAAGGAACTTCTGTAGGTTCTCTGGAGCTGCACCCATTCCCCCTCCTGGCCTCCCCAGCAAAGCACTCTCTTGTCTGCATCGTGTCCTGGAGGGTTTCAGGTCTGCTCTGCTCCCCCATTCAGGTTGTCGATGGCATCTGCTGTGCTTCTTTCCCTTTCCTCTTACGGACTTTGTGCACTTGATTGCTTTAAGCATCTGTTTGGATATGCACAGTTCCAGAAATTAGCAGAGTGTAATCACTAAAATCCTGGATTAGAGAGCGACCAGGTGAGATTTAGCACTGGGGGAGGGAAGACTGTTGAAGGAGATTTCTGTAGGCCTTCCACTGCCTGCTCCAGTTGTAACCCCAGGTGGAGCAAGTCCTCGTGCACTGTGTGCTCTCTGGACTTGGGACCATGTGTTGGTCCACACCTTGTTGCAGAGAGAAACAGAACAAGGGTACTCCCTTTGACCTCGTTCTTCTCTTACCTTTTGCACAAATGCTGTGCCCAAATGTATCCTTTCCTTCAGCCTAAGAGACAACCATGGTATTTCTGCCATTTTGTTAAACTGTGAGCGTGTTCCTTTCCCTCTCCTCCAAGCTCTCATCCCACACTTGTGTTAAAGTGCTGTGCAGTCTCCAGCCCATGGCCAGGCCATCCATGTGCCAATGGGATGAGCTTCAACATGGCCAGGTGCTGGGTCCTGTGTGTGGGTCACACCAACCACACAGTGCTGTCTCCCCTCCCCTGGAGGAGAAGGACCTGGGGGGGTTGGTTGGCAGCTGAACACGAGCCAGCATTGTGCCCGGGTGGCCAAGAAGGCCAGCGTTGTCCCGGCTCGTAGCGGCAGCGGTGCGGGCAGCAGAGCAGGAGGTGCCCGTCCCTCTGCATGGCACTGCTGGGGCTGCAGCTCAGTGCTGCACTCAGCGTTGGCCCCTCACTGCCAGAGAGACACCGAGGCCCTGCGGTGTCCAGAGAGGAGCGGAGCTGCGGGGGTCTGCAGCACAGCGCTGGGGGAGCGGCTGAGGGAGGGGGATGGGGCAGCGTGGGGCAGAGGGGCTCAGGGAGAGCTGAGCGCTCTGTGCCAGGGCTGAAAGGAGGCTGGAGTGAAGGAGGGGTTGGTCTGCATCCGCAGGGAACGGGGGTGGGATGGGAGGGGATGGGCGCAGGGTGCGGTGGGGAGGGGCAGGTTGGAGGCTGGGAACAACCTGTGCTGCAAAGAGCGGCCAGCACTGCACAGCTGCCCAGGGCAGGGGGTGTCCCCGTCCCTGGGGTGTTCAGTGAGCACAGGGATGTGGCGCTGGGGGACGTGGGCAGTGGGCATTGGTTGGGATTGGATTGGGGATTTTAGAGGTCTTTTCCAACCTCAGTGAGTCTGTGGCTCTATGATTGTATGCATGGTGTTGGAGAAGATCA
>JAPSGF010000180.1:239509-291674 GCA_035772895.1 Perdix hodgsoniae
GTGCTGGTGAATCCATATCCCGGTGCTGGTGAGTCCCACGTCCTAGAGTTGGTAATTCCCAATTCTCAAGATCTCAGTGCTGGCTCCTTCTAGCACCCAGACCTCACGTCGCTGCCTGGTCCATAACTGTACGCCCACAGCATCTCTCCCGTGCTGCTGGCATGGAGCCCGGTGTGTGACAGAGATGTGCCACTGATGGCTTGAGCCTGGGAGAGGGGGCTGAGCAGCACTGTGCCATGACAGCAGCACTGGCCCCCTGTGGGTTGGTTATCCCCATGCATGGAGCTGCGAGTGAGATGGGTTCATCTCCATCCCTGGAGGTGTTCAAGGATGGTGGGGATGTGGCACTGCGGGACATGATTAGTGGGCACAGTGTGGATGGATTGGGGTTGGACTTGATGATCTCATCGGTCTTTTGCAAAGTTAACGATTCTATGATTCTCCTGCAGACACTGCTGGATCTGGGGGCCTCCCCAGACTACAAGGACAGCCGGGGGCTGACACCACTGTACCACAGTGCCATGGTGGGTGGGGATCCCTACTGCTGTGAGCTGCTGCTGCACGACTACGCTCGGCTGGGCTGTGTGGACGAGAACGGCTGGCAGGAGATCCACCAGGTGAGGTGGATATGGATGAGGTCTGCTGGGGCTGGCCCAGCCCTCAGGTGCTGCGGGGCACAGGGTGCTGCTGGGTGGTGGGGGCTGCATGGCCAGCAGGGGCTGTGTTTCTGCTCAGGGGTTTGCAGGTGGGGTTCAGCTCTGTCCCACTGCAGGCCTGGGACTTGGGCTGCCTCAGCTGCCACAGGGCAACACTTTGGGATCTTGGGTCAACACCTGAGGTGTCTGGGGTACAAAATCAGAGTTCTACCGGTCCCTGTTTGGCACATTGATAAGTGGACGTGGCAGAGGAAGCATAGAGCCATAGAACCACCAAGTCTGGAAAAGGCCTCCAAGATCATCCAGTCCAACCATCCACGTGTCACCAGTATTTCCCACTATACCGCCTCCTTCAGTACAACATCTGAACGTTTCTTGAACACTTCTATGGGCAGCGGCTCCACCACCTCCCTGTGCAGCCCATTCCAGCCTGGCCTCTCTTTCGGAGAAGAAATTTTTTGGATGCCCCTGGAGGCATCCAAGGCCAGGCTGGATGTGGCTCTGGGCAGCCTGGGCTGCTGGTTGGCGACCTGCACACAGCAGGGGGTTGGAACCGGATGAGAACTGTGGGCCTTTGCAACCCAGAGTCTAATGTCCAACCTGAATCTGTCCTGAATTTAGAAGAGGGGGAAGGATTCTATGAGGTTTATCATTTTCCTGCTGCCCCCTCGTTCTGTTTCTCAGTTTCTTTTCCCCCCTTTTGCAGGCATGTCGCTACGGCCACGTTCAGCACCTGGAGCATCTTCTCTTCTACGGCGCTGACATGACTGCGCAGAACGCCTCAGGAAACACTGCTCTTCACATCTGTGCTCTCTATAACCAGGTACTTCGTGTGATCTGGGGTACGAGGACACGGAAAGCACAGACAAGGAATCTGTCCAAGGGCGCAGTGCCAGATTGAGGCACCTTCTAAGGGCTGCTGCAGCCCCAAGACCTCAGAAACCCCTCTGGCTTCTCCTCACCCTCTGCGCAGGGCGAGGTGCTGCTGGTAGCACCAGTCTGATTTTGGATTTCTCAAGATCCGTGGTTTATTCCAGGATGTTTTTGCTTTTTTTCTTCCTGTGGTTCCTGTTCCTTCTTCACACCACACACAGCAAACCCCTGCTGCTGGTGGGGAGGGGGCAGTTTGCCCACCTGGAGGGCACTCATTTGGCCCAGGTGCCCTCATTTCACAGCGAGGAGAGCACCTGCCTCAGGTGGGGCTTTTGGGGCAGGACCTGCAGCTGCCCTGGCACAAAAGCACGTAACATCTTAATACCAATCTGAATTTTAAGGAAGATTGCTCCTGCGATGCAGGGCATCATTTCTGTTTTGTTTTCTGGGTGGCCACTGACCTCAGTTCTAGAGAAATGGTGGTGGTGGGAGCATTTTCTGACCTTCCGCACCCACTGGGTTCTTTCCCAGATGTAGAGGTCAGTATCCAAGACCACCTTCTGTGGGTTTTGTTCCTTCCTAGAGGTTTGATGTGGGTTTCAATGTAAAGGGGTCTATGCTTCTGAGGTGTCAAGTTCTAAGAATTGAGTGTTGTCTGGCTTACGATGTGGGATGGTGCATGGAAAGTGATTAATGGCTTTTAGGGGGTGGGTGTGGGGGGCTCAGCATCCTTATGCACCCCTTGCTCTCACCAAAGGAGCTGAGTGGAACAAGGTGGTTTGCCTGTTTGTTGTCCTTATTGTTGTCCATCATGCTGATCGATCTCCCCTTTCCTCCTTTCCAGGAGAGCTGCGCTCGGGTTCTCCTCTTCCGTGGTGCAAGCAAAGAGATCCGCAACTACAACAGCCAGACAGCATTCCAGGTGAGGCAGTGAGCAGCAGCCACAGAACCATAGAATTGCTCGGGTTGGAAAAGACCTTAAAGATCACCAAGTTCAACCACAACCTGACTGTACCACCCTAACACAGAGCCCCGCGGGGCCCCAAGAATTGCTGGGGTGGCCTCTGGGACAACCCTGTGTGTGAGCTGGAGCCTCCAGAACAAACCTGTGCACTCAGGATGCCTGTTCTGGCCATGGCCTGCTTGGTGGAGCACGAGGGAGCAAAGTGTTGTCTGTGGGAAGGGCTGTGAGGCTGCTGTTGTGGTGGGAGAGCTGAGCGAGCTTTGCTTGTGTACCCTGTGCATAATGGAAGTGGAAAGGAGGAGTTACTGCTGTCTATGGAAGTGTTGCAGTGAGAGTTAGAGAGGGTACAAAAGCCTCAGGAACAAAGGACAGTTTTGCTGCACATAAAGTTGCTGTGAATAATCTGAAAGCAGAAGTTAGAAGGCCTGTTCCAGCACCTCACCACTCTCTCTGTAAAGAACTTCCCCGATACCCAACTGACATCTGCCCTCCCTCAACTTCAATCCATTTCCCTTGTCCTGATGTTTTCTCCCCTTCCCAAGAGCTGACTCCCCTCCTGTCTGCAGGCTCCCTTCAGCTCCTGCAGGCTGCAATGATTCACCCTGCAGCTTCTCTTCTCCATGCTGAACCAGCCCAGCTCCCTCAGCCTGTCTCTGTAGGGGAGGTGCTGCAGCCCTGCTCATCTCTGTGCTCCTCTGGCCCCTCTCCAACAGCTCCCTGCCTTCTTGAATGAAGTGTGTTTTAATACAAACTCAACAAGCAGTAATGAAACAAATAGGCACAACTTAAGGGCGTACAAAATACAGGCAGCTGTTGGACACACCGGTATCAGGATCAGTTCCTGAGAGCAGCCCTGCAGAGGAGGACCTGGGGGTCCTGATGGATGAAAAACTGAGCATGAGCCAGCAGGGTGTGATTACAGCTGGGAAAGCAAATGGGATCCCGGGCTCCATCAGCAGAGGGGTGGCAGCAGGGACAGGGAGGTGATCGTCCCTCTCTGCTCTGCCCTCGTGAGGCCCCATCTGCAGCACTGCGTCCAGGGCTGGGAGCCCAATACAGGAAGGCTTAAATTCTTAGGAGGAATTTCTGTATGAAGACTGAGGCTGTGTTGCTTTTGTTCTACTACGTGTTGGCTTGGATGCTAGGAGCAGAAAGGTCCTGGAAGGTCAAACGGAGTGCTCCATGCAGACCGGGCTTGTGCAGGTGAAGGCAGCGGGGCTGCAGCTCCTCGAGGAGCTTTGCTTCTGGGAACTGATCGCTCATCCACTTCATGTGAAAATATTTATTTTCAGGGAAGGACTTATTCCAGGAAATCATTTCTTCCTCGTTGAAGGAGTTGAACTTTTGCTCTTTTTCCACCTCTTGATTCCAACCTTTTCGCTTTGGGCATTTGCAAGATATGGAGGTGGTGGGTGGAGGGGGCGAATGGCTGCAGCTCCGATTTGCTCACGTCCTGCAGAGCCCTGAGAACCCTAATGAGGGAGAAGCAGTGTTTGCCTTTCTTTTTGAAGTAGTGTGACTAATTGGAAGTTTGTCTTCCAGAGAATGAAAACTGTGCTTGGTAACCCAGTCGGTTTGTTTACTGAGAGAAGCATAACCTGATCCGAACCCAAATCTGATGCCAGCCTTCCGTGCTCCCATCAGCTCCCAGCTTTCAAAGAGAAGCTCTCTGCCTCTGCTTACATTGCTTGCTGAAGATTGCAGCATCTTGTTAAGTCGCTGCCCGCTGCAAAGTCTGGCACTTTCTCCCGCGTCGTCTTTGTGTAGCCATGGTAATGGGGTGCTACCTCTCTCTGGCTGAATTTCAGCACAGCAGAGGAAACCAAGCCAGCATGGGTGTGCTGGTCAGAGCAGCTCTGTGCTGCTGGGAGCTCACATAAAGACCTGTGCTTCTGCAGAGCTATTTAGTCCATTTACTTCACATACCTTGTGTTAATTTCCTTGTTACCATTAATCAGATAGCTTGGTGTCAGTGGCCCGAGATGACTTGAGATAGCACCGAGTAATTTAGGGGATTTGGAAGTTGTGATCTCTCCATTTGTCTTCCATGAGGCCAGTGGGCATGCTCCATGCTGGGGTGGTGGGGCAGGAGAGCAGGGAGCACTGCCCAATCTGTGTGGCAGCTGCGGGCTTCAGAGGGGGGCGTGGAGGCTGGGGGTGAGGGCTGAGCATCACCTCCTGGCACTCTGCAACTTGCTGTTGTCCTGGGTTGGAGCTGATACCTCCATCCTTGGGACTGGTGATCTCTGATGTCCTTAACAGTGAGGCAGACAGCGGGGTTGGGTGTACCCTCAGCAAAGTGGCTGCTGGAAAGGATCCATCCAGGGGGAGCTGGACAGGCTCAGAAAGTGATCCCATGAGAACCTGATGAGGTTCAACAGGGCGAAGCACGGGTGTTGGGTTGGGGCAGCCCCAGCTATGAGCGCAGAGTGGAAGAGCTCCTTGAGAGCAGCTCTGCCAAGAAGGGCTTTGGGGTCCCAGTGGCCATGAGCCAATGGTGTGCACCTGGGTGCCCCATCCCTGGATGTGCCCGTGGCCATGGATGGGCCCTGGGCAGCCTGAGCTGGGGGGCACCCAGCCTAAGCAGGGATTGGAGCCCGATGGTCTCTCCCCTGTTGGGGTCAGGCCCTACAGGATGTGGTCTGGACAAAACAGTGCACTGTCAGTGTGGCTGTGAATGACCCCTTCATGACCACTCTGATGTGAACCACCCAACGATTTTTTTCCCTGTCCAGCTGTCCATGCATCCATAGTGTGATGTCCAAATTGCACAGGCAGAGATGAGCCACTGAAGGGGTTGTCTCTCTGTCTGCTCCGTGTCCTTGGAACTACATGCTGGTTTTGTATTAGAGCTTGGGCCATCTGTGCCGCTTCTGTCTCCCGGCATTCTGCTCTGTGGTGCAGGGCTGGGAGCTGCTGCCACCACAGGCACTCTGCTTTCCTCCATGTAGCAATTTCCTTGTAAAGATCAGGAGAATCCTAAGCTGCCTCTGCACAGTGCCATGCAAAGCTTTTCATTTCTGCCACCTATGCTTATGTGTCTGTTTCCCCACGGGTTCGTCGGTCTCAGCTGTTTGGAGCGATGCTGTGAGCTGTGGGTAAGACCTACTAAGCTGTGTGTTAAGTCCTGGGGTTTCTTATCATCTGGGTGGTCACTGCCCACACCTCAGGTCTTGCTTTCCTTTTCCTCTCTGGTTTCCAGATGTCTCAAGGGCTCAGTGAAGTATTTCCTTTCTCAGGAGCCTGGTGCTCGGTTGGGGTTAAGGTGTCGCATACCAGCAATCTTCGTGCTTTAGACTTCTGGGTTATTTTTTTCATCTTTCATTTAATAAAAGTAGCTTTTCCCATTGCCATCAAGCCTGTTTAAAAAGTAGGAGAAGCTCATGTCCTTGTGGAGGGCTGACCTTGCACTGCATTTGTTGGTGATCCATTGGCGATGCCAGCTGGATGCTCCATACAAGGAAATAATTTCGGTTTGGTAACAGCACTGCCTTCCAGTTTTCTTTCCCAAACCTTACAGCTCTAAGGTGGAATGTGTGGTCTCAATGTCACTGTGGGTCGTTCTTATCTGGAGAGTTTTAGAGGTTGCTTCTGCTGTTCCTGTAATGTTTCTAGGTGATCTGCTGGTCAACCATCTCTCCATAACAGCCATGACAAACTTAGCTTCAGGGAAGCACTGTCAGTGTCCAAGTGACATCAGAATCACTTGCTGAGTATCTTCACCTCTGATCTTTTCCATGTGGACACCTGGAAGTCAGTCATCATTCTGCACGTACTTTTCCAGTCCTCCATTGCCAGCAGCGATGGAAGATGCCTGTCTGCCCCTGTGCCTTGCCCTCTGGTGGAGGCTCCTCATCTCTCTGCCTCTAAGCCTCTTTTCTTGGCCAAATGTTGGCCTTTCCCTCATCTCCTCCCACCATTCTGTTGCCCACGCACTGGGCTGACCCATCAGATGGTGCAGCACTGTTGTGCCCAAAAGCTGCCCGTGATTCCAAGGTAAGTTTGCCTATAGATTGGATCTATGGGGCATCCAGCTGTCTTCATGTGCCTTCCACTCTGAGTTGGATGCTGGAAATCTACTAAAACTGTGTGAGCTTGTTGTACCACCACAGCTTTTGCAGCTCATGAATGTGTTAATGAGAACCTACCCAAAAGTGAACTCCCCACTGGAGGTTTTCATTATCATTGCGATGCTGTTTCCTAACCATCATTAAGTGTCAACTTTTGCACAAATTTTTGTTCTTGTGCTACTCGTGGTTGGATTGCTTTATGTGCAGGATTTTCATGCACCAAGTATGAAAATACCATGAGCAGTTGCTTTGAACTTCCTCTCATTTCACTGAAACGTGACAATCAGAGCAGCTTCTTATCTGTCAGAAAGTGGTCTGTCCTTTTGATAGCTGCATTTTTGTGTTTGTTTTCTTCTTCCCTCTCCCCGGGCTGAATTCTTCTAAGCAGGATTTTCTGGGGGTAGGTAGTTGTTACGGGTGCTCACAGTTCCTTGCTATGAGCAGCACAGGCTTTGTTGATGCAAAGCTCCTTTGGCTGTGCTGTGCTCCATCACCTGTGCATCACCAGAGCCTCTCAGCTGTCAGAGCTGACTTTGATCACGGAGTTGAAGCACGAAACAGAACTTTTAACTCCACTATCAGCATTTTGGATAAACGTTTGGCTTGACGGTAGGAAACTGTTGCCTGAATTGAGGGTGTGTGTGTGGAGATCACGTCCCTGCAGGGCAGAGGTGTGCTCAGTGTTGGCTGAGTTGTGATGTTCCATGCAGGGGATTGGCAGCAGCTTCTCATTGCCTCCATTGGTGGGCAGCCATGGTCTCACCTGGCTGCTGTGCTGTGGCCCATCAGAGGGTGAGCAGGCTGTGCTCAGTGAGGAACAGGAGGTTGCCTCATCTCCTCCATCTGTAGTGGGCTGAGGTAGCTCTGGCCTGGCCCTCGTGGTCAGGCAAACTCTGCTGGTGTCTCGCTCGTGGTGCCAGCTGTTAATGAAGAGATCCCATGGTTTCAGCCACCGTGACCATTCCTGACCTGGAGCCAGCCACTGGGTGGGCTTTGTGGGCCCTCTTGAAGGCCAGTGGTCCTGCTGGCTGTCTGCCTACCTTGTCCTCCCCCTTCCCAAACCATCCCTGCCCCATCCTGTGATGAAGATGCTATGGGACACCGCACTGAAACCTCCCTGACTTCAGATGAGATGTTTCTTGTGTTCCCTTCATTCAGCGTTGCCACCCACAGGAGGAGACCATGGGCAGATAGGACAGAAAAGGAACTTTGGAGGCTGTTTGTGTGCTCCTCTGCCTCCCCCAGGCCCAGCTCTGTCCGAACCCTTCCTGACGATGACCTCTCCTGACACCCTTCAAAGCTGGACCTTCTGTGTGCAGTCTCTGACAGTGAGGACAAGGAAGCACAGAAAGCTTTTTCTGTCATTTATCTTGAATCTTTCCTATTGAATTTTAAGCCCATCTCTTTTCCATGGTGGTTGAGAGCAGATCATTTTTGTCCCTGTTGCAGCTGCCCTCTCTCTGCCTTTATGGCCTCACTGCCCTTTTCCCACCTGATCTCTTAGTTCTCTGGACTAAATATCCCAGCTCATGCAGGTTTTCCTGCAGAGCCCTCAAAAGCATAATGCGATCATTACTATTGATTTATTGCGGGTTCTCCCCACATCCTTTATTTAATTCAGATCCCCGTTCCAGCTGACAGCCCACCTGCCCTGCGCAGAGCAGTGATTGTATTGCGTATACTGGAGATGAGGCCGCTCGTCTCTAAGTCCCAGCGGAGTGCTCCTTTTCTGCCACAATGTGATTTCTGTGGGCTCGTGCTCAGCGTGTGATGCTCAGCTCCTTGGGTTTCTTCCAGCAGATCCACTGCTGCTGTCTCGTGCTCTGTCCCAGCACCCGGCTGTTCTGCTGCTTTCTGTTATGTCCAAAGTTCCCCCCGCTGCGACTTGTGCTCATCACCTCCTCTTCTTTCTCTGCGCCTCAGAAGAGTCCGACTCCATCTTCTCTAATCCTCGTGCATAAATAGCAATTATGCTTGTCTCTGCTGAACAAAGTTATTTTTGTTTTCCTCTCCTCTATGCATTTCTCCAGCTTCAGGCAATCATTTCGGTTCCACCCCTGTATTGAACTCGTGCTTCCTCCCAGGTTGGTCTCATCTAGGAGTTCGACAAGAGTACTCTGCATTCCTCCAGCAAGGTTGCCAGTGAGAACTGGGAATGGGGATCAGTTACACCCATTTAGCGCGTGTTTGGAGTTCAATGGAGAGTCAGGAATTGGTTCTCTGATCAGTTCTGCATCCGCTTGGAAGGAGTCTCACCTCCCGGATTCAATTTATGTCATTTCTGAGGATGTCACATCAGAGTGCCACAATTCTTGCAGAAGACACCGATGTGATATCTTCTGTTGTTCTGCTTTTCACGAAGCCTGGCCTGCTCCCCTCTCATAGAAGTAGCGTGGATCCCTTAGGCTGGATTTGCTCTTTGCAGATATCCGTGGTTGATCTTTTTTTGCAGAGTTCTACCTAGACTCACAGAATCCTAGAATGCCCTGGGTTGCAAAGGCCCACAGCGCCCATCAGTCCCAACCCCCTGCTGTGTGCAGGTCGCCAACCAGCAGCCCAGGCTGCCCAGAGCCACATCCAGCCTGGCCTTGGATGCCTGCAGGGATGGGGCACCCACAGCCTCCTTGGGCAACCTGTGCCAGTGCCTCACCACCCCATGGCTGAAAACCTTCCTCCTCACATCCAACCTCAGCCTCCCCTGTCTCAGCTTAAAACCATTCCCCTTGTCCTGTCACCATCCACCTTTGTAAACAGCTGTTCCCCCTTCTCTGGAGTGGGCAGCTCTGCTCAGCCCTGGCTTTGTTTATTCCTGTTTATACGATCACCGCGTGTTGTTCTGGAGAAGGCAATAAAGTTGCTTCATCTGTAGAGCCATGTTCCTTGGTGAAGCCCATGGTAATGCCATTTCTTGTTCAGGCATTGAGCCCCTTTGGGGATTTTCAAGCTAACTCCCAGTGCTGGAGGTTTCTCCTGCAGGTGTTGGCAGTGTGACTCTCTCCTGCTCTGCAGATCTCAGAGGCAATTCATGGACATATCACCAAACCAGGCAAAAGGGTGCACCGTGCCCCGAATGCTTCATGCTGGTGTATCAGGACCACCTGATTCTGCATTCAGTGACAGCGGCTTCATGGTCACAGCCAATTGTGGAGCAAAAATGGAAGCATGAAGGTAGCACTCCCCGGCTCTGGCGGTGCTGCATCTTTCCCCTTTACCGACTTGTTGTGGGCACTCCATCCATCCTACACTGCTTTCCTGTGCCCCATCCCTTCTGTGCACACCTTGCTCGTTATCTCTCGCTTCATGACTCGACCTTTCTCCATCTCTTCTGGGTCTGTCATGCACGTAATTGGGCATCAGAACGTGGTGAGGCTTGGAATGATGCGCTTCGAGTCCTTAAAGATTTACACTCGGATGCAAACTTATCATTTTGCCCGGCTTTCAGCACAATGCAAACAGGTTTTTAGATGCGTCTTCTTCAAAGATTTGTATCTTGTTGCTTTAAAATAGACATCACTGTCTGAACTCTGCAATTTGCAGTCATGTTGCCCAGGCAACAGAATTTTCTCAAACAGAGTGGTTTTGTTGAAAAATGCCTTTGGTTAACTGTGATTTGTCTAATTGAACTTCAAATGTCGCTGGTGGTGTTTGGACTTCTAACCAATGACATCACATCTTGTGATGCTATAGGAAGTAATGCCTCTCCTTCTGCTGATGTTGATAAGCGCCGGTGCTGAGTGGACTCGGAAGGAAATGACAGAGCTGCTTATTTTGCATTTATCTGTGAACTCGAGCAAGCTTGCTGTTCCTCAATGTGTGTAAAGCACAGAAACAGCAGCTGCTGTTGGATGCATTTTAGAGTTGGTATGAACGCCAGAAATTTCAGCTGTTGCGGGAATGGCTGTGATGTTTTGTTATTAATGAGCTCCATGGTTTCTTGTCATCACTACAGTGGTAACCTTGTTCTCCTCCATATGTCCTACCCTGTCAAGCATTCAGGTTGTAGGGGCTGTGGGTCTGGAGCAGGCTGATCCTGCTTTCCAGTGCTACTGCAGAGGGAATTAAAATAATCTGTGGAGGTGCAGAATTCCAGTTGGCACTTGGAGGGGTTGTTCATAGAATAGAATCATAGAATCCTAAAATGGCCTGTGTAGAAAAGGACCACAATGCTCATCTCGTTCCAACCCCCCTGCGATGTGCAGGGTTGCCAACCACCAGACCAGGGTGCCCAGAGCCACATCCAGCCTTGTTCAACCCATTGTGTGCCAAAGATGCAACGCGCCTTCCTCACATGTGCTTCTTTTGCTGTCCGAGTGGGAAAATGGAACATTTTTGTGCATTCCAAAGCGTGTTTGTTAAAAGTCAACATAACTGATTAAAATCATAGAATTTTCAATCCATGGGTTGAAAATGTGGAACCTTTGAGCGACTGATTGTATCTGTTCGGGATCTTTGCCTTTCATGACAGCGCAGTAACCCAACTTCCAACCTCCTTTATACTCAAAACTCCCTTGCAATCCAGATGTCATCAGTGTGGCTTGCAGGAAAAATGAGCAACCAGTCCATACTGATAGACCCACATATCTTGGGCTCAGTCTAACGACCCCACCGTGGAGAAGGATGTGATGTATCACGCATCCTCACACATGAGTGCCCTTGGATGGAGGCGCAGGTACCACATCTTCTTCAGTACTCACCTGTGCTGAGGGAATCACATCTTTGTTCTTAGTTTTTTGACTTTAATATTTTGGCAAAGGAAGCGTGCTGTTTTTGTCCTTCCAGCAGTGGATGGGTGGGATAACTGGTGGTTATCCTTTCTGTAACGCTATTCTAAGGTTTCAGGTGAACACGCCCGATTCTGTCAGGGTTTCCCCAGGCTTGGTGCTCTCCAGGTCTCTCTTCCAACTCGTACTGACAGTCTGCATTTCTCCTTAAAGACCCGTGTCCCAAAATCACACCCATCAGTCCAGGCGGGTCATTGCCAACTTGTGATTCCTCCTAGAACTACCTTTGTTGTCGCAATATCCCCATTGTCTTGGATGGTTTGATTTGAGGTTGCTGACATTGCCACGCGTTGTTTCCTGCTTCTTGAAGCTGGTTCTTCTCTGCCTTGCATTTATGCATTTATTTTTTCCATGCCAAGCAGAATGCATCTTCCTAGACCTGAATTTCATCTCTCTGCTTCTGTCAGCCGGACTCATAAACCTGTCAGTCAGACTTGGCATGTTTGTGCCATTTCCTTTTAATGAGGTTCTCCTAGAACTAAGGAAACTATCATTAAAACAAGAATAAAATCTAATTAGAATCCGTGGTGTCGAACCTGGTATGATGTGCACAGGAGAAAATGATGTAGGAAAGCATTCTAAATGCTAAATATGCATTAGTGTTCGCGATGTACTGTACACAGCTGCTGTGAAGAGTTTGAAAAACAATGCAAGTATTGTGGAGGTCGTTAATATTTCTTACATTAAATCACTTAGAAAATGTTTTGATATTTCCAGAAACGTTTTAAACAGCCAGAAAGCTGCTCAGGTGAGAAGAAGGCGCAGCAATGGGTGGCAATGAGAGGAAGATAAACCCAAATAGGGGGAAAAAAATGTGACTGCACAGCAAAGAGAAGGGAAAAGATGTGAAGTACCGTTAGTGCAACTATGAAGATGAGTGCAGCTTCTCTGCTGGAACCAGAGGAGAATAAGAGGAAAGCAGGAAAGGGAGAAAAAGGGGAGTTTGCTCTCAACAGAGCTGAAATTGCTTTTCTTCTGAATGACATGAGTGAGCCTGCTCTCTTTCTAGCAGCATTTCCACTCTATAAGTGAGACTTCAGCCCTTGCTTGGTTGCCATACGCCTTGCTCTCGTTTCAGACGCCCCAACAGCTTGGTGTGTGCGACGAAGCAGCCTGGCGGCTCCTGCTCTGGGTTCTGTGGGCGATGCTTCTGATCATTAAATACTTAAAAGCACTGCTGATCCTCCTCTTCCCCAGAACTGCTCCAGTTTTCCAAGACCCGATGTCTTACTGGGCATGAAAGTTTCCTCTGCTGTCTTGTCCTGATTTTCTGTAACTTACTGGGAATTGCCTGTTTGAGCGTTAGTTATGGTTGGCGAATGCTGTCTGCCATCCTCCTTCGTCTGAAGCAATGAATTCCATGCAAGCACAGAATCACCAAGGTTGGAAAAGACCTCCAAGGTCATCCAGTCCAACCGTCTGCCTACCACCAGTATTTCTTCACTAACCTGAATTCCTGTCTGTACGCCGTTCCTGGGGAATAACACGTTTCCCATTCCTCCCCTCCCTGCCTTGGTGCCTTTTGTGCACTGCTGCATCTGTGATGGACCAAGGACTGACCCATGGCTTTTCCTCTTCGTGACAGCTTTACAGCATTTTCTCCTGGTAGATCGCTGCCCTGTTCAGCTTCCCTTATCAATCATGATACAGCTGAACTTCGGGCTTCCCATCGCTGGTCTCAGCCTGCGGACCGCGAGAAGCCAATCTGATGATGAATGATTTTCTGTCATCATGTAACAGGTTGAAAGTTGTTTTTTTTCTGAGAGCCTGAGCATGGGCATGCTCCAGGAATGTGCATGGGCCGGGCAGTCATACCCCAGGCCTGCTACCCTGCATAGGACACGCATTCCCCTGCCCTTGTGCTGCCTCTATGGGGCACCCGGGGCGCATGCTGGGTGCTGCTCCAGGCACAGCGTAGGCTGCTCACCCAGAAGCAGCTTTCATTTGCCTGATGATTTTTTTTTTAAAACTTTTTTTTAGATTTACCTTCTCTCTTAAGGCTTTCTTCTTATCATCATTTTATTTAATTTATTTTTTCTCTCTTTTCATTTGAAGTTTGTCTTGCAGAAATTGATCAGGTTTCTGGCCTCCTGGCTTCCTCGCACTCCTCCTCCAACCTTCAGTGTGAGACTGATCTAATTCTGAGTCAGATGCCATCTCGGTTTCCTTTATCCCAGTGATGTTGCTGACTTGAAATCTTCCCTGACCCATGCTCCTATTTCAGATGCCCCACTAGAGTCTCTACTTTGCTGCAAGCCCAAGGGTCCTCATCCTTCAGGCGCAGGCCCACAGATGGTAAGGGACATTCTGGGCACAGATCTGTGCTGCTCAGGTCCTTGAGAGCATCCTTCAGTGGTGCAGAGCCCAGATGATAACTAACACTGCCAAGAGGACTGGCCTTTCCTCTTCATCCTATGTTCCCTGCACTAGATGACCCCTTTCATCACGACTCCATCTGAACAAGTTAGCTGAGAGATGCGCTAATTTGTTCATCTGTCCCCTCTGCTGTACCCGAGGCTCTGTTTTTGTAGAATGCTGGGTTCAAAGGAGCCTCTGGGGCTTTCTGATCCAACCCCTGCACCAGCAGGGTCACCCAGAGCCGCTTGCCCAGGGCCACCTCCTGGATTGCCGTGTTTCAGCCGCTGTCCGTTGCCTCTTGTCCCATCACCAGGCACTGCTGATGTGAGCCTGGCTTCTTTTCCCACGTGCTGCCCATCTGTGGATCTTGCATTGCTCTTTGTGATTTGATGACCTCAGTGTCTGTGTGGGCCCCATAAAGCTCTGGCCAAAGCAGTTCTTCCCTTGCAGAATCTTCCTCTGAGCCTTCAGGAGATGCCACCAGCCCACCTTTGGTCAATGTGGGAAGCTGAAGGTTGCTCATTCCTGCAGCATGGCTCGTTTATGGAAGTGGTGACCTCTGGGGCATCCCATCTGTTGGCTGTAGAGCTCCCAGTGCCCAAGGATGGAGGCAGGCTGTGGGGGAGGTGAGGTGACCCCCCACACCAAGGCTGCTGGCGGTGCTCACCCAGCTTTTTGGATAAGGCTCTGCTGTTTTCCCCACTGCCTGTGCTGATGGCTGTTATCCCTACTGGAGATAGAGGCAAGATTTACTCCTCTGAGTCCGCAGCTCATATTTTTTCTCCTGCTCAAAGGCCTCCATGCTGCTGCCTTAAGTTTTTCAGCTTCCCAGGAGGATTCAGATTTCAGAACTCCCTGCTTGTCTTGATGGAAGAGATCACAGAATCATCTGTCTCTCTTTAGGACGGTTTTGTGATGCATCTCATTAGGAGAATCATGGTGCTTTTCGAGCAGACCCATATGCCTCATCTGAAACAACCAAGAAGGCTCTCTCTCTTAGGCTGGAGCTGAATGGCTGCAGCTTTGGATTTATCTCCTGTTTCTCAAATACGTTTACCTGATGCAGATGATCAGCAGACACTCCTTGTAGGCTGAGGTGCAGAATGTTGATCTTGCTGACTGGCTGAAGTTCCTCTTCTAAATCAAGGCCTGGGAGTCCGGTCCATAGGAAAAGAAATAAAATAAAGGCTTTTTCTGCAGTATAGACCATGGGCAACGAGTTGGGCACTGTCAACACATTGCACGGTTGGTTGGCAGAGGGCGTCGGAGATGTGTTTATCTCGGATCAGCTGTGCAGCTCATGCACAGGAGGTCGGTCTGTTGCTTGCAGGCAGTGTTTGGTCTACGGTGTAGTCATACAGTGCCTGACCCCAACGACACCTCCTGGAAGCAGCAGACTATCTGCATCTGTGCCGTGTCACGGCAGCACACATTGCTGGGAACGCGTCGGGAGTTCCTGCTCATATGGCAGTCCAGATGGAAGCACCGTATGCGAGCGGTAGGAGCCACCCAGTAGGACTGCCAGACTTCTGGGAATCTAGAACAAATATAGAACATGTTTCAGAGCTCCTGGCCGAGTGAAGGTAGACAACTCTGCAAAAAGTCCTGACACCCATTCGTGTCGTGGTGCTGTAAGTTGTGCCGATCAAAAAAGAAGGCATTTGGTTCCCCGTTATTTGAGAGAGACAGAAAGCCATCAGCAGTGGAAAGCCTCTGTTTAGAGAGGTTCTTCAGAAGGTGGTGTAGAAATAGCTGACATTGCAAAGTCAGGCAGGGTGTGAGTGCTGCTCGGAGTCTGAGAAGAGTTAAATGCTACAGTACCAAATTGCTGCCTGCAACCAACCAAACTAACAGGCTGCTTTCACAGGATCATAGAATGGCTTGGGTTGGAAGGGACCCAAGGATCATGAAGCTCCGACCTCCCACCACAGCAGAGCCACCAACCTCCACCTCTCTCAGCAGCCCCGGCTGCCCAGGGCCCCATCCAACCTGGCCTCCAACACCTCCAGGGATGGACGGGGCACCCACAGCCTCTCTGGGCAGCTGTTCCACGCCTCCCCGCTCTCACACCAAACAACTTCCCCCTCAATCTTCTATCCAACCTCAATCTTCCCTCCCTCAACTTCAAACCATTTCCCCTTGTCCTGCTGCCATCTCCCCTTTCAAGAGTTGACTCCCCTTTCTGCAGAAGGTCCGTCCCCTTCTTGCCCAGCAGCATTGCTGATCATCGTATCCTTCTCACCCCATCTTATCCCATAGCTGCCGCTGTTGCACCTCCACCTGCTCCCTCCTGGCTCTGCTCCTGCCTTCTCTTTGCGTTTGCACCCAACTTTTGTCAGCCCACATTTTGCACACCCAGGATGGTAACAACAAAGTTCTGAACTTCCCCAACTGTTGCAGCTCACAGCTGAGGAATACTTCCAAGAAGGTGGTGTGCTTCACTGCAGAGCATAAAATATACGGAGATTTGTTTGATTCAGAAAGGATTTTTTGCTGTTTTTTCCTCAAGTCAGAGGTTCCAGCAAGGGGAGAGTGTACTTTTCCAGGTGCAAAAATGCACAAAAATACCAGCATTTCATAGTCGCACATTCTGGCCTCTACTTACTGTTACCATAAAGCTAAACCCTTCCTAATCAAATTCGCCTTCCTTTTTTGTTTTTCCTTTCCATTCATGGACCTGCCGATCAGTTTTTATGTCACCCGGGGGCTTCCCTCAAGCCAGAAGCATCTGACTGGGACCAACTCAGGGTTAGCTGGTGTTTTGCTGCTCCTCTGTCTCCCAGCCCACCCCTCCCCTTCTGTTTGGGAGCGTTGCAGTGTGATACCCCCAGCCGTGTGAGCTTCAAGTGCTGCAGGACCAAGTGCTGCAGGACCAAGTGCTGCAGGACCATTCCTCAGCAGAGGGAAATGCAGCTTTGCTGTGGATGTTTTCTGACACTGAAGTGCAATTAAGGTTAACCCACCTTGGGTCTCCCAGTGCTCATACTTGTGAGTCTATGCACCCAAGGTGCACGTATTCACTGTTGTGTCATCACTGGACGAGGGGAGGGGCTTCATTTTTTTAATTATTTTTTTGAACCTCAGGATAGCTGTACTTTTTATAGGACAAGGGAGAATGGTTTAAGGTGAGACAGGGGAGGTTGAGGTTGGATACGAGGAGGACGTTTTTCAGCCAGAGGGCGGTGAGGCACTGGCACAGGTTGCCCAAGGAGGCTGTGGGTGCCCCATCCCTGCAGGCAACCGAGGCCAGGCTGGATGTGGCTCTGGGCAGCCTGGGCTGCTGGTTGGCGACCTGCACACAGCAGGGGGTTGGAACTGATGGGCACCGTGGGCCTTTGCAACCCAGGCCATTATAGGATTCTACGATTTGCACTTCCCATGAAAAATACCGATTGCAGATTGGAGCCCTCTGAGATCCTGGCCATGGGGCGACCTGCTGCAGGTGGGTGTGGAGCTCTGGGCTGTAAAGGGCAGCACTGCTGTGGGTGGGTGGTATGGGATTGCTCGAGCAAACTGTCCTGATCCTTAGGAAGCACAATCAAACAGGTTGCCCAGAGAGGTGGTGCTGCCCATCCCTGCAGACACCCATGCTCAGGGGATGGGGATCTGAGCACTGGTGGAGCTGTGGGTGTCCCTCCTCACTGCAGGGAGTGGGACCAGACAGCCTTTAGAGGGCCCTTCCAACCCAAACCACTCTGTGATTGCATGACAAACAGATTTCCCATCTCTGTGCCCTCAGAAAAGCCTCAGGACCCGGAGCTGTGCCCAGCAGTGTCCTGCACTGTCTGTTGGAGGCAATCATTTCAGCGCTGGGATCCATCGTGCTGAAAAGCCCCAGCTGAGGCGACAGTGCAATAAGGGAAATCCTTTCATCTTCCTTGTATTTCCCAGTTGGGTTGTGAAATGCAAACAGCTCTTCTCCCTTCACAGGGATGGATGTGAGGTGATATTCGTAGCAGACGTCTCCTTCAGCGCGTTGCTTCGCGCCTTTCCTGGAAGCTGCAGTGTTTCCAAGGCTGTCACCTGCATGGGATGTGTTATTTGTTTGAACAACTTTGAAGCTGAAATGCTTTCTCCAAATTCTTCTTTCCGGCCTTTTGCCAGGCTGGGTGCTCAGCTATCGGATCTCCCCACGTTTGGGTGATTTGTTCTTCCTTACAAAAGCTTTTGTTGCCTCTTCACAGAATGTGACCTTTGGGACAGCAAGCCTTGTGTGCCTATGTGTAGAGAGAGGGGGATGCAGTTGGACACAGGCTGGGGGGAAAGCAGGTTTGGACTCACTTCTCTGCTACTGTCAGCTCGTTCTGAGGTTGCACGTGGAAAATCTTCCTCCTGGCCATCGCTGATCTTGTGCAGTTCTGGCTGAGGAGCTGGAGCGTGAATTCCAGGCCTCGGGAAATAAATAAATCACATAAACATTGTTGAGCTGAGGGTAGTAGGACTATTTCTGCTGATAAAGGATCATAGTAGAGAGGTGTGCGTGCTGTACTGAGTCACCGAGTTAAAAATATCCCCTCGTCACAAGTTTGTGGTAAAATGCAAACGAACCTCGTGTTTCCAAAAGCTGTTCCTGTAGGAGGGCTGAGCAGCTGGAGCTGCGCACGGCTCCGTCGGTGTCTGGGGGGTTTGGCATCCTGTGGAACCATAGGATGCCCTGGGTTGCAAAGGCCCACAGCGCCCATCAGTCCCAACCCCCTGCTGTGTGCAGGTCGCCAACCAGCAGCCCAGGCTGCCCAGAGCCACAGCCAGCCTGGCCTCGGATGCCTGCAGGGATGGGGCACCCACAGCCTCCTTGGGCAACCTGTGCCAGTGCCTCACCGCCCTCTGGGTGAAAACCTTCCTCCTTGTATCCAACCTCAAGCCCCCAACTCACTTTAAAGCCGTTCCCCTGTCCTGTCACCACCCACCCTCACACACAGCCGTTCCCCCTCCTGTTTATCCGCTTCCTCCAAGCACCGCAAGGCCACCCTGAGGTCTCCCCGCAGCCTTCTCTTCTCCAAGCCAAACCAGCCCAGTTCCCTCAACCTTTCCTCACAGCAGAGCTGCTCCAGCCCTCTGATCACCTCATTGCCCTCCTCTGGACCCGCTCCAGGAGCTCTACGTCCTTCCTGTGCTGGGAGCCCCAGGCCTGGATGCAGCACTGCAGATGGAGCCTCACAAGAGCCGAGTAGAGGGGGATGATCACCTCCCTGTCCCTGCTGGACGCCCCTTTTTCATGCAGCCCAGAACACAGTTGGCCTTTGGGGCTGCGAGTGCACACTGCTGGCTCGTGTTCAGCTTCTTGTCCGCCAGGACCCCCAAGTCCTTCTCCGCAGAGCTGCTCTCAAGTAGATCTTCCCAGTTTGTATAAACATCTGGGACTGCTTCAATCCAATGCAGCACCCTGCACTTGGCCTTATTGAACCTCATTAGGTTTTCATGGACCCATTTCTCCAGCCTGTCCGGGTCCCTCTGCATGGCTTCCCTTCCCTCCAGTCTATCGACCATTTCCTGATGGGATGGTTGGTCTCAAACATCCACCTGAAGCTCACACAGGGCTGTGGGGACGGTCCTGGCAGGGGCACAGTGCATACCATGCAGGAGCCAAGCAGTCCAGAGTGGTTCTTTCAGCTTAACGTTCTGAGGAGCAGCAATGGATTTTTGTGTTCTCCTTCCCGCTTCACTTTGGTTCTTTCACGTTTTCAGAACCAGGTCTGAAAACGTCCTTTTGAAAAATTGTTCTGACTTCTGTGGTTTCAGGTTGGAGCTTGGGAACAACCTGTGCTGCAACAAGCGGTCAGCGCTGCACAGCTGCCAGGGCAGTGAGGAGCCCCCGTGTCTGGGGGTGTTCAGTGGGCAGGGGGTGGGGTGGGCTGGGGCTGGACTGGGGGTGTCGGAGCTCTTTTGTGCCTGAACGATTCTGTGATCTTATCAGTGCCTACAAGTCACTCCTGGCTGGTGTCGGGCGAGCTGTGAGGGGATGGGGACGGGGATCTGTGAGCTCTTTGCCACCCTTTTGGTGCACAACCGTCGACAGACGCTCTCCCTGCAATGCTGGGAGTTTTTTCACCTTGGGGTTACTGACTGGGCGAGCTGAGGCAGAACAATTGTTGGCTTCGCATCCCCCACGGAAAGCAGCTGTTGTCAGTCCGTATGGTGCAGTCTGTGCAAGCGAGCACGGGATCAGTGCTGGTCGGAGCTGCTCAACTCTCTTCCTCTCATTTCAGGTGGCCATAATTGCAGGAAATTTTGAGTTGGCTGAAATCATCAAAACCCACAAAGAGTCCGATGTTGGTGAGTTGGATCTTTTTTTTTTTTTTTTCCTTATCCTCTTTTCTCCCTTTTTTAATCTTCCTGTGGAGTTCAGGGCTGTTGTCAGATGGGTGTGTGACCTGGTGCTTTCGTGGCGCTGCTCACAGTGGCTGGCGCAGCCTGCAGCCTGCTCTGGGTCTCTGGAGCAGCAGGATGGATCCGCTTTCCTTCTGGGGCCATCAGTGTTCAGCTCATTTGTCCAACGCAGTGTTTGCTTATGGCTGCTGACATTGGCAAAATTAAGAATGAGCTGAACCGTTAGTCTGGAGTGGGTCTGAAGAGCGAAACCCTTTACCTTTTGTCTTTGTGCCTTTTGGGGACTTTTTCGTCCTGGATCTCCTCTCCTGCAAAAGCTGTCAGCCAGACCTGGGGCAGGAAGATGTGTTGTCTTGCAGCAGGGATGGTGGTTATGGAGTTTTCTGATTCTCTCCCCAGTCCTGCCTGGGGAGAGAGGGGGAGCAGCTGTGTGGTACTGAGCTGCCTACCAGGGTTAACCCACAACAGGTTACAGGTGGAGACTGGAACAGTGTCCAGGTATGAGGCTTGGTTCTTCGAAGCATCCCTGAGTCTGGGAACCTGCACCCCAGCTCATCCTTTTATCACTTATATTCTCAGGCAGCTCTCACTAACAGCTGAATCATAGGACCATAGAATGGCCTGGGTTGCAAAGGCCCACAGTACTCACCTGGTTCCAACCCCCTGCTGTGTGCAGGTCGCCAACCAACAGCCCAGGCTGCCCAGAGCCACATCCAGCCTGGCCTCGGATGCCTGCAGGGATGGGGCACCCACAGCCTCCTTGGGCAACCTCTGAGTGAGCTGCTGAGGATCTTTGAAAAGAGTCAGAAAGGATCTGGGGAAAAGGCTGAGGCTTATCAGGAAATGTTAACAGTGCTAACGAGAAGGCTGTCCTATTAATCCAAGGGGAGAGAGACTGCAGTGGAAAGGGTATGGGAGTAGATGACCTCCAAAAGTCCCTCCAGCCTCAATTGATTGGGTTGATGTCTAACGGACTGGCACAATTTTACTGAAGAGGTTTAAGGAAAATGGCATGAAACCGTGTCAAGTAAGAGTGAATTGTTTGTGCTTTAGATAGGTCTGTTTGTACAAAATGGGTCAGATAACAGTTGCAAGCTGATGGCACGCAAACCAGCAGGTCCAGATGGCATCCACCTGGGGTCAATGGAACTGGCAGATGAACACCCAGGCAAGGAGAAATTGCTTTCTGAAGTTCGTTAAGAACTGAGAAGTGCAAATGTCTGGCTGGGGGAGAGCAGGTTATTTGGGAGCATTATGTGGGGTGGGAAAAGGGTCAGCGTTAGGTGTGGGGGCTCTGAAGCACCTCCTGCAGGGCTGTTTGTTTGCCCAACTGGCATTCAAGCCTTTAATCTGCTTCAGTCGGAGCCCGTCAGCCATGTGCATAACTCAGTATAATCAGACGTGCTCCTCATTACCTGTTCTTCACAACAACATTTGCGGTGGCATTAATTGCACGTCGTTCTGTATCAGCTGGATCTCATGTCAGCTGCTCAGTCATTTTCACCATCCCTCTTTCTGGGAAGTTCTCTTAGTCTGCAAGTTTCCAGATGTTTGTTTCAGCTAATGAGTGGCCCTGTCATCGCGATGTGATACAAATGCCTCTCCCTGCTCCTTTTGGAGTATAGTTCTGCATCTACAGAACAACCCAAAGGCCATCAGAACTTTCCTTCCTTCCATACGCCACTTGGTTTTTGTTAACGTTTTGGCTCCCCTTCTCCATTCTGAATGCATGGTAACTCCGTATTGATTTCAATAATTTTCCATAATCAGAGGACAAATATGTCCAACAATACCAATTGATGTCTTCAGTTTGCTGCTTTTGTCCAACTAAGTACTTAACCGTAGCTGCTTTATTTCACAACTGTGGTTCTGTGACTGCTGTTCCTTTTTTTAACTCGTGATTTTATTCATGTTTACTCTTCCTACATGGCAGGAGATCCAGGGGAAACAATACAACATTAGTTCAATACTGAGAAATTGGTCTTGAGCACTACATGTACATAAGAGTGGTTGGGACCGTCTTCCCTCTTTTAATGCCAAATAGAATCGGGTCATGATTCACGGTCACTAAGCAACCAACTTCAAGTCAAAGGAATTAGTTCATCATCAGTCATAATGAGACCAAAAGCAGTTGCCCTGTATTACATAAAATACCTTTTTTGTTGGGGAATTCCAGTGTGTATGAGATCACCATCACAGCAGCGGTTTTCCTCAGGGGTAGTGGTAGGAGTGGGGAAGTTCCTCACCCCCTCTGGTCCAGTTTGGCAGCTCTGCTGACCCACAGCAGCCTGTTCTTTTGGGATGCATCCACCTCTTGGCTCACATCTGCTGGAAATCCTGCAGCCCTGGCTCCCTGGTGGCTCTGGATGGGAGTATTGGTGGCACAGAGCCTTCCTCTCTCCTATTACCTTGGAACAGATATTTTTTTCAAGGTGTTTAGGAAGGTGAAGACGTAAATTGGAACAGATATTTTTTTCAAGGTGTTTAGGAAGGTGAAGACATAAATTGGGCCTAGCAAGGGTCAGAAAGTGTCAGGGACACCTGACTCCTCATGGTGTCCTCCCCGCGTGGAGATGATGAGCGGTGCATATCCCAGTGCATGCATGTGTGAGCGGACAGCAGGGCATTGATTTAGACCATGACACTTTACACTTTTGGAAGATTCCACGAGCCTTCAAGCACTGAACTGCCCATTGCTGTGAAAAAATATCCAGCTTTATGACACTGTGTAATGCAAACCAAATTACGGAGTCGCAGCATGGTTGGGTTGGAAGAGATCCCCAGCCCTACCTCTGCCATGGGTTGGGTGCTCCCACCAACTCAGGCCCACCTGTGGGCTGGGGCACCTCCAGGGATGGGGCACCCACAGCTCTGGGCGTAACTACCGCCAGGCTCTGAGAACATGCAGAATGGCATTCAGCAACTCAGATAAACGTACGAGACAAGCAGAAGTAGAGGCTACGACACCCATTTCTTCCTTTCCAACTTCTTCTCTTGATTCCTTCTCAAAGGAATCTTTGATAGATGTTGAAAAACTTTGCACCGAAGCCATTTGTAAGTACTCCTACAGTCAAAAGCTTCATTTCTTTTTGCCTGATTGCATCAAATTTCCCTGACTGTGTAACAAATGTGGAAGTTTTTGCCGAGCTTATTCTACCACCCGTGCTTTTTTTTGCCAGTGACCTCTGTGTGTGTATATGTGTAGGTCATTGCTAAAGATAAAAAGCATTTATATGACTGCATCAAGAACCAGCTTGCTGAATGATGTTGGAAATAGTTCCCACTCCATTCATGCTTCTATTTGGTCAGACTCTGGAACCAGGGAGGTGGGGGAATCGCCGTCCCTGTTAAGTGCTCCATAAATGTGTGGATAACATGGTTCAGTGGGGAAATATTGGTGGTAGATGGGCAGGTGGACTGGATGATCTTAGAGGTCTTTTCCAATTTGGTGATTCTGTGATTCTATCTATATGGGTAATTGGAAGCCAGCAGTGGTGAAGAGAGAAGTTAAAGCATAGTAAATTTCTATGTGACTTTCTTTCTTGTGCCTTCTACAAAGACCTTTTTCCTCACTGTTGTCAGTCAGAATACTGAGCTACCTGAAGCCTTGGTCTCACCAGCCCTTCAGTTCCTAAGGAAAGAGTTCTGTGTTAAAATAAATAAATTGTGGTTGACTATGGTGGGGCAACTCCTGTGTCCTACTGGAAGGTGACCATCTTCAGGTGAATGAGGTGATGCTCAAAGCTGCCTTCCAACCCAACCCAACCCAACCCAACCCAAAAGGTTCTATGAATTACAGTAAAGCAGAGCTGAGATCTGTGCTCTTCTTGGCACACCACATTCAGTGCTCTGAACTGGAGATGTCACACAGCAGAAGTCTTGGTGTGGTCCTGAGAGCACAGATACTCTGCAGAAAGCCACCCCAAGCCAGGAAAACTGAGCTGAGTTGTGTTGGCTGTCAGTGCTTGTTTTTTGGATGTAGTGTTGAGGGATATGGTTTGGTGATAACTATTGGTGATGGGTGGATGATTGGACTGGATGATCTTGTAGGTCTTTTCCAACGTTGGTGATCCTGTGATTCTGTTTGGAAATGGCATTAAAAACCAACTCGGTGACCTGGGTGTGCATTCATTGTTGGGCACGGCACAGGGAGGAGCAGCACCTGTTGTGGTGGATTCCCCTCACTGAGGAGGAGCACTGCCTGCTGCAACTCATGGTGGGGCTCTGATCTCCTCTCCTTGCTGGAGGATGTGGTGGAAGTGTTGAGCCTCTGTTCTCACCTGGGGTTGGCTGGCTGTGTGTTCTGCACTCACCATGGCATCCCCTGCACTCTTTGCCAATGATATCTGTGCGTGTGTGTGTGTGTGTGTAGGACATTGGTAAAGATTAAAAGCGTTTATACCAAGGGCTAACTATCCTCTGGCACTTTGGAAGGAATCATAGAATCATAGAATGGGCTGGATTGCAAAGGCCCACAGTGCTCATCTGGTTCCAACCCCCTGCTGTGTGCAGGTCGCCAACCAGCAGCCCAGGCTGCCCAGAGCCACATCCAGCCTGGCCTCAGGTGCCTGCAGGGATGGGGCACCCACAGCCTCCTTGGGCAGCCTGTGCCAGTGTAGGAAGGAGTGTTGGGCATAGAGGCCAACGGTTCAGCGAGTGCTATTGCAATTCCTTGGAACTTAACTGCAGCTTTTGGGCTGCTGGCTGGAACGGGCAGAGCCAAATCAGCATCCTTTATTGCTGTCCTTGGAACTGCGGGAGGAAGTTTGAAAGTGAGGCTGAGAACCTCCTCCCCTGTGCTGCTCACAGGTGAATTGGCTGCACCTTTGGGGACAGCATGGGGGAAAACTAGCAACTTTAATTAACGTGTATTTTTAGCAGCTTCAATTTCAGTTACACAAATACAGAGTAACGTCTGCTCCCACTGTGCAGAGCTGCGCTGCCAGCAGAGGAGTGAGGAGAGGGAGAGAGGAGGGGCTGTGTCCAGCAATGGAGCACCAGATGTGAGCGCGGGTAATTGAGAGCCACGTGGAGACAACTGGAGAAGTGGTTGGAGGATGCTTTCATTTTTGTTAACTGAAAAAGCGAAGCATCACAAGGCTGATTCCTGCCTGAGGAGTGCTTCTTATTGCTGAAAATCATGGAATGGAATCATAGAAACATAGAATGGGCTGAGTTGATGGTCATCTGGTTCCAACCCCCTGCTGTGTGCAGGTCGCCAACCAGCAGCCTAGGCTGCCCAGAGAACCCATAGGGTGCCATAGGGATCCATAGGGTGCCATAGGGATCCATAGGGTGCCATAGGGATCCATAGGGTGCCATAGGATCCATAGGGATCCATAGGGTGCCATAAGACCCTATAGTGTGCCTTAGGGATCCGCTGGGTGCCATCATCATAGAATCATCATAGAACCATAGGATGCCCTGGGTTGCAAAGGCCCACGGCGCCCATCAGTTCCAAACCCTGCTGTGTGCAGGTTGCCAACCAGCAGCCCAGGCTGCCCAGAGTCACAGCCAGCCTGGCCTCAGGCGCCTGTAGGGATGGGGCACCCACAGCCTCCTTGGGCAACCTGTGCCAGTGCCTCACCGCCCTCTGGCTGAAAAACCCTCCTCACATCCAACCTCAACCTCCCCTGGCTCACTTTAAAGCCGTTCCCCTGTCCTGTCACCACCCACCCTCACACACAGCCGTTCCCCCTCCTCTGAAGTGGGCGGCTCTGCTCAGCCCTGGCCTTGTGTCCCTTTCCTCCGTCTTTCCTTCCTGGAAGTGACACCTGGAAGTCTCCTGGAGCAGCAGGGCGGTGCTCAGTGCCTCCTTCCTTCGCCTTGGTAATTTTCCACTGTTAAAATGTAAATGTGGCCTCTCAGCCTGGAACTGCGGAGACATTTGCACTTGGTGCGCTTTTGCTCTTTTACATGAATATTTAACACCGAGCCAGTAAATCTCTAAATAACCCCTCAGTGTTGATTACCTCTTGGCTCATTACCCGCAGCTCGGGGCTGCCTGGAGCTGCTCAGGTGCCGCTCAGGTGCTGGCGCAGCGCTGAGGGTCCTGGGGCTGCTCAGGGAGCTCTGCTGCACCTCATGGCAGTGGAGCAGCGAGAGGCATTTCCAGCCCCAAGCTTTGCATTCCTCCTCCTGCAAGGCGAAAGCAAACATGGAAGTGTCAGATTAGCCGGGCTGGCTGGAGCACGGCTGTACTTCTTGGAGCGGCGCTGTCATGGAAACTGGAGTGATTCATTTTGCTGCAAGATCCCCAGTAAACACACTTTGATTAAACTCTTGAGAAGGTATAGAAAAGAATCTTCAAAGCTGATTGTATGAACTGCACCGAGTTTTGCTTTTATTGCTCTCGCTTCCCTCCCTCCCCCCCTGGGGCTGGGGGGAGGAAGCCCTCCTTGGAGCAGGATGCCTGCACCTGCTGGCTGCAGGTTGGGCTCAGCTCTTCCCTGTTGTTATGACCAATTTCGGGTGGTTTGGGTGCAGTGAGGAGCTGCTTTGGGCTCCCTGTGTCAGTCTGCGCTCTGAGGCATTGCGGCGTGGCAGAGCCTCCTGGTAAGGGTTTCCCCTTACCAAGGCAAACCAAGGCAAACCAAGGCAAAGCAGCAATCCCTGTTACAGCCTCATAGACTCACCGAGATTGGAAAAGAGCTCTGAGATTCCCACCCCATCCCACTGTGCCCACTGACAAAGTCCCCAGGAGTGATGGGACACCCACTGCGTGCAGCCTGGAGCATCACAGCCTTCCTGTGCAGGAAGGAGCCTTGGTGGACACACATCCGTGTCCCGCACTGCCCTGTGCACGCAGTGGCCCTGGACACATTCCTGCTGCCTGTGCTGTCCTTGTGACAATGTCTCTTCCAAGTGCTGATCGGAATGGACTTTCTTGTGCACATGGGTGGAACCCATAGCAACCTTCAGCACCAGACGGCCTCCACTGTTTGCTGTTTCCTTTTTGGAGTCCATTTCACGGATTTTCCCCCATGCAATGCGGGTTCCTCTTCTGCCCTTTCTGCCATCTGGCCAAAATACAACATCCTATTCCGCAGTTCTGTCACGTGCACCAGGTTCTGCTTCCATCTTGTTGCACAGTTGAGTGTAGTTCCAGTGCCTCTGAACGTGTCTGATTTCTGCTGAGAGCAGCCCTGGGTACCTGCGTGGCACAGCGTGGATGGAAGCGCACACATCTGAGGGCTTTGAAGCATCTCTGGAGAAGAGCCCTGTATCTTTTGTACAAGCGATAGCCGTGTTGCTCTGACTGCCCTCCTCCTCCTGCAGCAGCCTGCACGCCTGCTTCTCCGCATTCTCAGTTAAAGCCAGGCTTGCTAAGCAGGTGCCGTCATCCCTGGATCACTGACTGCTCCGCAGCTGCACGCTGATCCCGAAATGAGCCCCAGAGCAGTTTGGGCTGCTGATGGAAGCACTGAAGCTGGAGCAGATGAGGTGTCCTCCAGCAGTGCCTGAGCTGTGGGACCTCCTAGGCTTTTGCCCTAAACTTTCCTCTGTGCCAAAACAGGTGCCCGGGTCCCAGCCTGCAGCTGCCATGTTCAGGAGGCACCTGGGAGCCAAAGGTGCTTCACACCCTATATGTACATCATTAGGGAGCCTCTGCTCTCGTGGTAGTAATAGAAAATCTTTTTTTCTGCTCTGGCTTTGGACTCCCTTACCCCTAAATCACACTTTGGTCATGGAGGGAGCTGTCTCAACCTCACAGTTGCTGTGCTCTGGGGCTTCACTGAAATCTCTCAGATACTGCAGGTGCACTCCTGACCATCAGGAGTCTGAACTGCTGTTCTCAGAGCATGCAGATGGAGTTCAGTGCTCAGGAAGCTTCGGCTTTGCAGTCTGTGATGTGACCTGGAAACCTCTTGTTTGCTGCTGTGAATGCTGCTCCATGCAGTGCCTCAGGGACATTTGTTTGCTGCTCCTGAGCTGCTTTCTGCAGCCCCACTGGTGTGAGGCTGAGAGGTGGGCCGTGTAACCCTTTGCTTTTGGGGTGGATGTGATTTTGGCGCTGAGAGCAAGCAATCCGAATGCGCACAGTGCTGGGCGCTCTTGCGCAGCGCGTGGAAATGGGTGATGAATGGGACAGCGCACATTAAAGCGCTCACGCTGCCCCGTGGCAGAAATCCAAGTGCCTCCCCTCTTGCCAGTGAGCCCTCCAGCACCCTGCCTGTGTCCCACTGCTAACAGCTCGCAGGGAGCAGCTGGGGATGAAGTCCTCTCCGCCTCTCCCTGCACACAGGCTGTGCTCAGCGCTCCTCGGTTCTGCCGAGACCAAGGGGAGCCGAGAGCTCACAGCCCAGAAGGGTCTCTGCCAGGTGTTGCTGCTTTCTTCCCTTGCAAGATGAGTCACTGCTTGTTTCTTTTCTTCTTCTTCTTCTTCTTTTTTTAACTCCTCTTGTTTTGAATGCTTACGATGTTGGGTTTTTTTAGATTTTTGTTTTTGTTTTTGTTTTTTTTTCATGGAGATCATCTTCCTTATGAGCCCCTCCAATTGCGGATGTTCTATGATCACAGGTTCACAGAATCACAGAACGGCTTGGGTTGGAAGGGACCTCAAGGATCGTGAAATTCCAACCCCCAGCCACATGCAGGGCCACCAACCCCCACCTCTCCCAGCAGCCCCGGCTGCCCAGGGCCCCATCCAGCCTGGCCTCCAACACCCACAGGGATGGACGGGGCACCCACAGCCTCTCTGGGCAGCTGTTCCACCCCTCCCCGCTCTCACACCAAACAACTTCCCCCTGAACCTTCCATCTAACCCCAACCTGCCCTCCCTCCATCCCAACCATCCCCTCGTCCTGCTGTCAGCTCCCCTTCCCAAGAGCTGACTCCCCTCCTGTCTGCAGGCTCCCTTCAGCTCCTGCAGGCTGCAGTGATTCACCCCGCAGCTTCTCTTCTCCATGCTGAACCAGCCCAGCTCCCTCAGCCTGTCTCTGTAGGGGAGGTGCTGCAGCCCTGCTCATCTCTGTGGTGTCTTTACTATGAGAATGGTGAGCTGCCCAGAGAGGCTGTGGGTGCCCCGTCCATCCCTGGAGGTGTTCAGGGCCAGGTTGGATGGGGCCCTGGGCAGCCTGGGCTGCTGTGAGAGGTGGAGGTTGTTTTCTCTGCTTGTGGTGGGGGACTGGAGCTTCATCATCCTTGAGATCCCTTCCAACCTGGGCCATTCTGTGATTCTATGATTGTGTGCTTCTATGATTGTGTGCTTCTGTGAAAGAAGTTCAGGCCAGTGTCTTTCATCCCCACTCAGTGTTCAGCACTTCCAGTGAAAGTAACGCTCTGCCTTTATTTCAAGAGCCGTGCTTGAAGGACACGGATTGCTTTGGTTTGACAACAGATCTTTGGGAGCAGCGTGGAACTTCCCTGCGTTTCCTGCGGCTCTCTCCAATTTCTGATAATTTTTCAACCTGTCAGTTGCTGTGACATGCACCCATTTCCTATTTGCTTCTTTGATTTTATTAAAGTGTTTTCCTACGAGTGGTAATGTAGTACAGAATTGAATGTCTCCTGGTGGTCTGTCACGTCAGGATGACACACGGATCCAGGGCAGCCCCTGTCAGCCCAGCACGTTGAGTGTCACCACTGGGAGAGCGGCCGTCCGCCCTGACTTCAGCTGCACTCCCTTGTGCTGTGTTGATGGCAGTGACTGTAGGTTGGAGTCCTGCAGACTCCCACACCTGAATCCACAGCACGTTTTACACAGCCTGGACCATTCCTCTTTCCATCGGCCATCTCTTGTTGCTTCTGGGTTCCCCTTTTGTCCTCCTTGCCCTGTGGGTGCCTTGGATGCAGGGCACGGCACTGCCAGCAGAAATCCTCCCTCCACGTGGCTGGAACATCAGGGAACAAACACATCGAGTTGCCATAGCAGCAGGAAGGTTTACAGGAGCCTGAAACTGTTGTGCTTTGAACCTAAAATGCTGCTCGGGAAAATATTCTGTGCGCAGCAGTGCTGGGAGCACTCAGGCACTCAGTGATGGAGCAGAGTGTGAGCTCTGAGATTCCCAACCCCAACCCCAACCCCAACCCATCCCTACCAACCACGTCCCCATGTGCCATGTCCACAAGGTTCTTGAGCACCTCCAGGGATGGGGACTCCTCACTGCCCTGGGCAGGAGTTGGGTTTGGTGATACTTGTGGGTGTTCCAGTCTGGGATATTCTGTGATTCGATGAAGTGAGCTGGGTGTTGTTGACGATGTGTTCCCTGCTGAAGGTTGCCACAGATGCGAGGCTCGCTTTAAGCACACTGAACTTCAGAATGAAAACAGATTCATTGAGAAAAATGTGTCTTTCCTGTCCTGAGTTCTGCTTCACTTGGGCTCCGCAATGCACGCCTGCCATGGCTGCAGCACAGAGCTCAGCCCTCTGTGGCTGTGTGAAATTCCATGTGCAGCCATCCTCCCTCTGCAGAGCTGCTGGCAGAGGTGGGATTTGGCATCTCCAGGTGGCTTTGTGCAGTCTGCTTCTTCCAGACACTGCTAAGGGTTAGGAAAAGGGGCAGGAAGGGCAGGCTTACCTCCAGAACTGAGGAGTAACTGGTGGCCAGGATCACTGCCAGTGGCCACGTGCACATGCCCACCTGTGGGCCACACTGTGGGGGTCCCACTGATGGCCCTGACCCTCACTATGGCTTTGGCCCCACTGAGGACTCTTTGGTGCCTCCCCAGATGCTGCCTCCAAACCCTCCTGATGCAGCTCTTCCACTCCTTGTGCTCCCAGCCCATGGCTGTTCCCTGGGAGAGAAGCATGCACTGTGTGCCATGCAGAGATGGGAGCTGGAAACAGATGGAGCCCATCCTTGTCTCTTCTGGCTCTTCCTGTTCTCCCGTAAGGATGTGCCTCCCCTCCTGGGCGGTGAGGTCCTGGCACTGCTGCCCAGAGTGTGGTTGCCCGATCCCTGGTGGTGCTCAAGGCCATGGATGGGTTCTGGGCAGCCTGAGCTGGTGGTGGACACTGAGCCCACGGCAGGGGTGGGGCGGAGAGGCTTTGAGTTCCCTTCCAACCCAACCATTCAATGATTCTATGACAATTCCTATCCCATCTCCATGCTCCTTCTCTACCATCTTCCTGCCCCAGCATGGCCATAGAATCACAGAACCATTAAGGCTGGACAAGACCTCCGAGATCCCCTGTCTGACCCCAGCCCATCCCCACCATGCCCATTGACCATGTCCCCAGGTGCCATACACTCCTTTTCCTGAGCACCTCCAGGGACGGTGACTCCCCCACTTCCCAGGGCTTCCCATCCCAATGCCGCTCTGCTCACCGCCCGGCTTCACCCTGCACACCCAATCCCTAATGCCCCTTTCCTGCCTCTTTTGCAGTGCCTTTCAGAGAAACTCCCAGCTACACGAAGCGGAGACGGATCCTCGGCGCCGGCGGCCTCTCCTCCCCTCGTATGCTGCAGCGCTCGGCCAGCGACAACAACCTGAAGGCGGAGAGCCGGGCGTCCTACTCTCCGGTGCCCTCCCTGCGCAGCCTCCCCCCCCAGCTGCTGGCCCAGATGCAGGAGGCTGCGGTGGGGGTCGGTGGTGGGGATGGCAGCCTGGCCAGCTCCGGCAGCGCCCGCAGCGCCCACAGCCGCTCCCCATCCCTGCAACGTGTGCAGGAGGAGAAGGAGGTCGACCTGCCCACGCTCCGGAGGAGCAGCCGTGGCAAGGCCAGGTGAGAGCTGGGTGGGCGCGATGGGACTGGGCTGTGCCGTGGCCGTGGTGTGCGTTGGCACCCATGGGAGCAGTGGTGGGACGCAGGCTGACACCAGCACGTCCCAGCGGTGCGTGGAGAGGGGATGCTCTGGGCTTGGCATGAGCACAGTGGGGGCTGCTTCAATCTTCTCCCCATCCCTCAGTCTAATTTCGCGTCTCAAAAGAATGGTGAGTACATCGATTCCATGTTGTGCTTGTTGTTGCCATGGCAATGAATGCAGCTTGAAAACTAATACTTGGAGGTGGCATGCTGCAGAAAAGCTGGCCCTGTGTGTGTCCGAGCCGGGTCCTGGTTCTCACTGCCTCCTGGTGGTTGCCCTCTTGAACCCACTTGGGCCTGGGGGCGGTTGGTGGGCATGGCCACGCTCCCATTGGTGGACCAGCACAGGAGCAACACTCACTGTGGTACAGAGATAGCAGTGGCCCATCCGTGGGGAGGTGACTTTTGTTGTCCTGCTGCGCCCTTGTCACCCAGTCACCATAAGCAGCGCCAACTCCAGCTCTGCTGCTGCTCTGCCTCTGGGTGGAACCAAGGCGCGACTGCTGATTTAGGGAGAGACCTCCCTGGTAAAGTGCTGCTGCAGAGCAGGAGTAGAGGAGAAGTAATGGGAAATTCCAACACTGTGTGGGCAGAGCAGGAGGCCAAAGAATGGGTGCCAGCTGTGGGCTGTCCTTGTGCTTGAAAATGAGCAAGCAGGGAATGGGCTTGGGCAGCAAAGAGCCCCTCTGCAGGTGACAGCTCTTTACATTAAACACCGTACAGATACAGCTTGGAGAGTCTTTGAGGTGATCTGAAGGAATCAGGGAAACGGAAGCATGGCAGCGAATGAAAAATAAGGGGGATAAATGCAAAATAGCTACGAGAGGAACCAAAGAACTGAACGACGCGGGTCCTCGGTAGGATTCCTAATGAACAGTTTAACCGGAGCGAGGTTGCAGGTTGTTTCCTATGCAGGTTGTTGGGGAGCTCTGCTCAGTGTGAGCTTCAGAACAAAGTGTGGCGGTACCACGTCGCTGCAGGAGGTGGTGGAGGAAGACGTGGGAACAGCCTGGTGCTGTGGTCAGAAGCTGTGCCGGCACCTGCGGGTGGCTGGGGACAGACTGAGCTCCATGCACACCGTGAAAACCATCGCCAGGAATTTCATAGCAATGAACAGATCCTCTGCTCCGAAGGGAGATTTAGGAGAGCGGGATTGTTACCTTAGAAACAACACGGATGGGAGAAAAAAAGTTAAAAATATTGGGAATATGAAACAGCTTGTGAGTGAGAAATAGGGAACTTCTGATTGTTTTGTGGCACCAAGAAAAAAAGAGCGTGCCGTGGAATTAATGGCAAGCACATTCAAAACCAGGCTGAGATGGTGCTTCTCCCTGCAGTTAGCTCTGGAATCCACTGCCTTGGGAGCTTGCTGTGCAGGGGCACGGTGTGATTATAGAAGCATTAGGAGGTGGGAGTGAGGGAAATCACACTGTGGGCTTTTGTAATCAGTGCTTCTGGAGCTCCTCCTGGAACCGCCGGGAGCCCTGGGGGCGCACAGAGCAGCTCTGCCCATCCTCTGCCTTCTGCCTGGGCTGGGGCATGGAAAGAGCGGGGCTGATCCTTCCTGGCCATCTGCATTTAACGACGTGCGTCTAAGGAGGGGTTTTCTTTCATTTTGTTGTGTATTTCTGTAGGGATTGGAGTATTCTGAAGTTCTGAGCTTGGGGCAAGTGGAGCACACAGAGTGCAGCCGCCGTGCTCAGCGTGGTGTGCGGGCGGTGAGGTTGGGGAAGCTGTCCTGGTGATGGGAGGAATGTAGAGCAGTGAGTTGAAGCTCAAGGAGCCCAGGAGGCATTCACTCAGCAGAGAGAAGGCTGAGGGGGATCTGAGCAGTGCTGATGGGTGGATGATGGCCAGGAGGAGGGGGCCAGGCTCTGCTCAGTGCGCCCAGCACCAGGACGAGGGGCAGCCTGGTCCTATCTGACAAACCTGGTTTCGTTCTATGGAAAGGTGAGCCGCTTAGTGGATGGAGGTGAGGCTGGATGTGGCTTTTGACGCTGTCACAGAATAACCAGGGTTGGAAAAGACCTTCAAGGTCATCCAGTCCCACACATCAGGGCTGTCCCCAACAACGTGGAGAAGCTGGCTGCCCACAGTTTGGATAGGTGAAATGCTGGCTGGGTGGCCGGGCCCAAGGACTTGTGGTCAGTGGATTTAAATCCAGGAGGTGTCCCCCAGGGCTCAGTACTGGGGCCACTCCTCTTTAACATCTTTATTGATGGTCTGGATGAGGGGACTGAGTGCACCCTCAGCGAGTCTGCAGACGACACCAAGTCAGGAGGGAGCGTTGATCTGCCAGAGGAGAGAAAGGCACTGCAGAGGGACCTGGATGGACCGGATGGATGGGCCAAGGTTAACTGTGTGAGTTTCCATAGGGCCAGGTGTCGGGTCCTGCATTTTGGTCACAACAACCCCAGGAGACCCTGAGGGCTTGGGGAGGAGTGGCTGAAAGCTGCCCGATGGAAAGGGAGCTGGGTGAGCTGATGGGCTGAACGCGAGCCAGCATCGTGCCCAGGTGGCCAAGGAGGACGATGGCATCCTGGCTGGGATCAGGAATGGTGGGCAGGAGCAGGGAGCTCATCCTGCCCTGTGCTCAGCACTGGTGAGGCCTCAGCTGGAGCGCTGGGTTCAGTTTGGGGCACCTGAGCACAGAAAGGACGTGGAGGGGCTGCAGCAGGGCCAGAGATGGGCAGCGAGGCTGGGGAAGGGCTTGGAGAATATGGCCTGCGAGGAGGGACTGCAGGAACTGGGATGTTGGGTCTGGGGAAAAGGAGGCTGAGGGGAGACCTTACGGCTTCTCTTCCAGCATCTGAGAGGTGGCTGCAGCAGAGTGAGGTTGGTCTCTTCTGGCTGGTGACAGGTGACAGGACGAGGGGAAACGGCCTCAGGTTGTGCCAGGGGAGGTTTGGGTTGGATCTCAGGAGGAACCGGCGTACAGAAAGGGTGGTGAAGCAAGCAGTGCGATGGGCTGCCCAGGGAGAGGCTGGGTCAGCATCCCGGGGTGCGTTTAAAAACCGTCTGGATGTGGTGCTCAGGGCCACGATTTGGGGGGGGGCTGTTAGAGGTGGGTGGAATGGTTGGGTTGTGGTTGGACCCGGTGATCTTTGAGGTCTTTTCCAACCTGAGCAACTCTATGATTCTATGATCCCTATCACATCTCAGTTCCCAGTGATGTTTTCTTTTCCAAGACGAAAACACTGATAAGTGACAACACATCCATGAACACATGGAGTCCTCTCACATTTCCCCCCAAAACCTTGCAGGAAAATTGGTGCTGGGTCAGATTTTAATCAGAATGAATACAAAGAAAAATCCATGGCTGCAGCATGTGTTCCCGAATCCTTTATTCTGAGGGAGGAAACCGCCAGCAAAATTCTGTTTGTTTTGCAAATATATTCAGGCTGGCAGACGTAATTTAAGGGAAGAGTGGTTTAGCTGCAGTGTTTCACGTTTTCCAGGAGCGATGCTGTGTGTATGGGCACAGGGCAGAGCTGGGGGTTGATGCACCCCATAGGATTTGGGGCAGCTTCGCTCTCAGCATCTCCAGTGGTGCTGCGCTGTCCCCTGAGCCCAGGGCTGGGAGCTGCCCTGGGGAGGTGTTGGTGGTGCAGATGGCTGTGATCCCCCCCCCAAATCCCAGAGCTCTGAGGGTCTGCAAAGCGCCGTGTGACTGTTTGTGCCCACAGCTCTGTCCCAGAGCTGCTCCTGGCAGCAGCGCGGTGCAGGTGCAGCGCAGCGCAGCAGCAGATGACGCCGCGTGTTTTTCAGGCTGTGGTTTTGATAGCTGCTAATACTGCGTTCCATCAGATGTCTGATGTGTGACTCACATCCCGCATGTGAGAGCCTCCACCTTTTTTTTTCTCCCCCTCCCTCAAATCCCACTCCATAACGAGTGTTTCCCTATCTGGATCCTGCTGCAGTTGATGTCTCCTGCACAGATGGAGCACCTTCAACTTATCAGGGTCTGCTTGAACCCAAACCTTGTGCTTTCCCAGGCTTTTCCATGCTTTTGGGACACATTCTGTATCTCACGGTCCTTCAAAGATGAGCTTAAGCGTTCTTAGATTGCTTCAGTCAACCCTTAAACTTCCCACTTAGATGTGCAGTCAGGCTCACCCTGACATTAATTTGTTCCCACTGCTGGTTTCCAGGTGAGCTCTTTCCTCTCTGCCCCTGCAAAGGTGCATTCCATCTCACACTGATCTTTGTATTAAAGGCTGATCCAGCGATGAGCAGACATTAAGTTGGTCTCCTTACTTTCATCCGTTGGAAGCTTTTTCTCTCTGCAGTTACCTAAAAGAGCACCAACCATTTCCAGCAATTTGGGATCTTTTCTTGCTGCCAGTGAATTTGCAGAATGCCTTCTGGTTTGCCTTGCTCCTCGCTGCAGTGGCCCTTCTTGTGATTGTGCCTTCTGGATTTTTCTATCCGGTGTGTATACGTGTGTTTTGCCCACAGCAATCACTGCTGTTTTCCAGTTTCTGTAGCGTTTGAAGCCTTCCCTCCAGCCTGCCCTCCCTTCAGCCTTCCTTCCATCCCTCCCATCTTCCCTTCCTGCCTTCTTTCCTTCCCTCCTGCCTTCTCTCCCTCCTGCCTCCCCCCTTTCCCTCCTGCCTTCCTTCCCTCCTGCCTTCCTTCCCTCCTGCCTTCTCTCCCTCCTGCCTCCCTCCTTTCCCTCCTGCCTTCCTTCCCTCCTGCCTTCCTTCCCTCCTGCCTCCCCCCTTTCCCTCCTGCCTTTCCTTCCTTCTGCTTTTCCTCCCTCCTGCTTTTCCATCTGCCTCCCTCCTTCCTCTCCTCCCTTTCTCCCGCCTCCCTTCCCTCCCATCCCATCCACCTTCCCTCCCTGCCACCTTCCCTTCATCCTTCCCTCCCTTGGGTGAACACATTCCCATTTCTTTCCCATTTCCATCCCCGCCAACTTTGCCTTCATGTTCTCAGCCTCTCGGAATCGGGAGCACACAGAGCGCTCCTATGTCTGTTCTCTGCACCCTGTGTCTAACAAGTGGTTGCAGGCACAGTGCAGGAGCTGGCTGGGCATTCCAGACCCAACTCCTGGTAGCACATCTCAGCTCAGTGCCATCTCTCATTACTCTGCATCCCCCAAGGCTCTGGATGGTGCAGCACAGGAGAGCTGCGTGCCAAACCCAGCTGGTGGTGCTCAGAGCAGGACGCACGCTGAGGGAAGCAGGGATTACACTACCTGTGCTCCAAAACGCCTTCTGCTCTGCTCCTGGCCGTGAGCATCTCTGCAGCAGGCAATGCAAATTGCTGCTATGCCCGTGGCCGCTGCAGGCAGGGAGCACACCGAGCACCGCTCCTCCGTGCACAGAAACCCAGAGAGCGTCCTTTGCTGGCAGCACCCCGCACACTGCTGGCCCTTCGCCACCCTGAACAAACATCCTTCTTCTGAAATTGCTAAAACGGCAGTTATTGCATCAACTGCATCCCAGGGATCTTATTTCTAATAATCGTGACCTCTCCTCGGGGGGTTTAATAAAATAGATGCCTTGTCCCAACCTCTTCTCTCACATTATTGCGTTTAACTGTGCGGACCGATGCATTATTCCCAGGCCAATTTCCCCCTCAGCACTGTGAATGAGATCTTTGCCCTAAGTGCTATCTCGCTGCTTTGTTTATTTATTTATTAAGTGCCTCAGCCAATTTGTTTTACCTTCACAGCTTCTGAAAGGCTCAGAGCCATTTGATTTGTGCTGCGCGCATTTGGGGATTTGAGGAGAAACGGCCAGAGATTGTTCCATTTTCTCCTGCACTTTGCTTTTCAGCTCGGTGCCAGCTGTTAATCTGAATCCATTCCGCATCTCAGCTGCAGCTTCGGACTCTCCCTCACAGCAAAATCATTTCCTAGGGGTGCTGGGAGCATGGAGCTCTGCGGTGTGAAGGCTGTGCCCTGCGCGCACTGCTTGTGACACAGCGGCGCAGCAATATGGGGCTGTGCCCCACGCGTTAGATATGGGGTTTTATTTTGGGGTAGGATGGTGAAGAGCAGAGTTGGAGCATCTGTTACTCCTGGCGTGGTGCTGTGGTCTGAGGTAACGCCTTGTTTGGGGGGGTGGGAGGGGAGATTCAGGCTGGACATTAGGAAAAACTTCTCCAAAGGAGTGGTTGGGTGCTGGAAAGGGGTGCCCAGGGAGGTCACCATCCCTTGGGCGGTGTTCCAGGAACCTTTAAGTGTTGAACTGAAGGATGTGGTGGAGTGGGAAATACTGCTGATAGGTGGATGGTTGGACCGGGTGATCTTAGAGGTCTTCTCTGAACTTGGTGATTTTATGATTCTACGATTCTAAAGGATAGTTTGGTCAGTGCTCCTTTGGAGAAATGTGGTGAGGAGGAGCTCTGGTCCCCAGTGTCCAAGTGGGCATCTTGTGCAGGAAACAGGGGATGCTTGCAGAGGAACTGCAGAATAATGAGGACTGGAAGGAGCATTGGGAGGTCACTGTGTTGAGCCTTCCATTAGGGAGAAAAGCAAGCTCCCAGCTCGTTGGTGAAGGAGCCAGAAGGGCCTTGTATCCCCCTGGGGTGCCCCTCCAGCTGCCCCCAGCTCACCGTGAGGAGAGGAACCCACCAGGGGCGGCAGCTTGGGGCACAGCTCTGCTGTAAGGTGCACCTGAACCATGCAACACCTGGAAGATGCTGCTGCCCTTGGTGCTCATTGCCTGAAGGGGGCACCCAGCTCGGTGCAGGGGTAGGGCTGGGGTTCCTTCAGCCCAACCGTGCTGTGGTTCTGTGTGGGCTGGGGTTGGTTTGTGCCCCGTGGCACCTGGGGAGGAGGATAGTGAGCACGGTAGGGATGGGTTGGGGTTGGACTTGATGGTCTTAGTGGTCTTTTCCAGCCTGATTCCATGATTCTGTTGGTGACCTTCTGGGCCACTGCGCCCAGAGCAGGAGGGGCTGCTTGTGGCACTGCGCCGTCTGTGCATGGAGATCCCTGAAATAGCCACATCTCTGAAAGTGTGGGATATTAAATGACAACAGCTTTACTCAGCTCCGCATCTCAAGGTAGGAGAGAGACTGACAGCACTCACCGTGCCAACTTCTGAAGGGGAATTTCAAAAAGATGACGGAAATTCATCAGAAAGGCCTGAGGAATCTGAAGCCATCACATCCATATGGGCAATATGGGGAGTGCCGGGGCAACCCCACCAGAGCTGCGTGAGGCCAAACCTCTGGGAGAGGAGCTGCTCCGTGGGGCACGAAGCTGCCTGCGGTAGGTCCAGGAAAAGATCTGGGACCAAAGAGACCGCTGGGAATGGGAATCTGAAGTGGGGGAAGGCAATGTGAGCACCTGGAGCAAGGTGAAGCTGTCGTCCAAATGGAAGCTGTGTGGGTTCTGATACCCTTTGTTGGGGTCCGGCGCACTGAGCAGGATGGAACGTGTCCCAAAAGGGGAACCCATTTCCTGACCTCTCGACCCTAAACTGGCAGGAAAACAAAGGTTTGAGAAGAGAAACCACGTTGCCCTGAGCAGCGTTAGTGATGTGACAGCCGATGTCAGCAAGGCTCGCAAAACATCACCGCTTCCCTGCATTGCTGATCCCCAGCCTGCTTATCTTATATGGGGGAAATCGCAAAGGCTTGGAAGTCTGATGGAGTTTGTTGATAAATAGGGGTGATGTGCACTGCAGAGAAGGAATTCAGACGGCCTAAATGTTGTAAATTAACTGCAGTCCCACCGGCCTCCTTGTCAGCTCCGCCATGAAGAATTCCGCTCTTTCTTGAGGTGTCACTCGTTGGAATACAGAACAAAACAGCAGCTTGTACAAAGAGGGAGAGAAAATAGTGCCACTGTGGCTGTGCTGTGCCGGTGCTGGGTGGAGTGCTGCTCCCCAGCCACTGCAGGCAGCCCCCATGTGAGGAAGGGGCTGTGGGAAGTGGGGGACCATGGGCAGTGGGTTGGGACGTGTCACAGAAAGGGAGGTGACACTGAAGGGTGCCAGAGGGAAACAAGCCTTCCTCTGCATCCTGTTGGGCCACGCAGGGCTCTTGGCTTCATTTCTCACAATTTGTGACTTACTGCAATTGCTGCTTGTCTCGGTGGGCTTCCTGTGCTCTGCAATGGGTCAACCATCAGCTGGCAGCTGAGGATGCTCTCTCAGGGCTGGCTAATGCCCACAGGCTGGGTCTGAGTGCAGGTGGCTGCGTCAGTGACCCCACGGCTGTCCTGGGGCCACCAGCATCCTTCCCACTGCCCCGCTCTGTCCTTCCCAGCGGTGCTGCTCCCAGATGAGCTCTTCAAAGCACAGAATATCTCCACTTGGAGCTGCCTTTCTTTCTTCTTTTCACCTTTTAAGGGGTGTCTGCCTTCATCTGCAGGGCTCATAAGGGCTCCTCATCCTGGTCTTGCTGTTGGCATGCTCTCCTGACCACAGCTGGGTTGGAAGGGCCCTGTAAAGGCCATCTGGTCCCACTCCCTGCAGTGAGGAGGGACGCCCAGAGCTCCATCAGTGCTCAGAACCCCATCCCCTGTGCATGGGTGTCTGCAGGAATGGGCAGCACCACCTCTCTGGGCAATCTATGCAGTGCCTCACCACCCTCAGTGGTGCTCCTTACATCCAGCCTCAGTCTCCCTCTGTTAGTTGGGAACCATCTCCCCATGTCTATCCCTCAGATCCTCTTTGTGGCCCTCCTCTGGATGCATTTCAACAGCTCCATGTTCCTCCTGTGCTGAGCACTCCCCATCTGGACGCAGGGCTCCAGGTGAAGCGTCCCAGCACAGAGCAGAGGTGCAGACCCCCTCCCTCGCCCTGCTGGCCGCGCTGCCCTGGATGCCCCCAGGATGCAGTTGGCTTTGTTTGTTTTGAGGGCACAGTGCTGCCTCGTGGTGCTGCTCCCCACCAGCACCCCCAGGGGCCTTTTCAGGAGGGCTGAGCTCAGTAATGGATGTTTTTTATCCTTCTGGCACAAGGATGACTGCATGGACTGCCCCACAGTGCAGCCCTGCTGCTCTCCTCCTGCCCACAGCATGCTGGGGTTGTCCCTGCATTTGTGCCCAGGTGCCTTTGGGGATGGGGTGTCCTTGGAAGACCCGGGTCCAGTGATGGCATCGATGCGCTCTCCTGGCGGGGTGTGAGCGGCCGTATGGCTCTGAGCAGCGGGCTGGGAGCGCAGGCATGGCCTGAATGCCAATGAGCTCCACGCAGCTCTGCAGCCCACCGTCCTCTCTTGGAAAGCAGACAGAAATGCAAAACGGTTGGAGCAGGTGGTTGGTGCTGTCCCAAGCGGGCGCCTGCCAGGCATGGAGCTGCCGTTGCAGCAGACAGGCGGCTCTCACGGTTCTCTGCTCTGGTGATCCGCCGTGGCGCGTGGTGGGCTGGCTCCAGCGCCGTGCTCTGGATGGCAATGCACCACATCTCCCAGCTCATGGCCGTTTACATGGGCTTGAGCGTCTCACTGCTTTTCCCCAAGACTTTAGCTTGATCGTTTGCCACGGCATCATCAATGTGTGATCTCTGAGTGCTTCCTGGGGGTCATTGCGTTGCAGGAGCTGGTGGGACTGCTGCGCTCTGCTCCCATCTCTGGGAGCCATGCAGTCCTGGCTGTAGGTATCATGCCTGGGCCCTGCCACCATTCACTGCCCTCCTGCTCAGCCTCATGCAGCCCATCTCTGTGCCCTAGCCCCTGCTGCCATCCTTACTGTCATCTCCATGACTGCAGCCCTGGGCTCTGGGTGCTGCTCTGGAGCGCTGCTGTTGGCTCAGGGCAGCACCTGGATGCTGCAGCCAGTGCCCAGGTTGTGCCTGTGGTGCAGATCCTGCCAGAAACCAAACAGGAGGTTTGGCAACGCCAGGGCCTGAATAGCAAATAGCAGAGGAGATTTCCAGGCGCTTCTGTCGATCAGTGGCACGCTTGTCTGGATATTACAAGGCAGGCAGCTCTGAACAGAGCTGTGCAGGCTGACAGCAGAGAGATGCTGCAAAGAAGCACAGGCTGGAGGTGATCTCTTTGTACACAGACGTTGGAAAGAAGGAAATAATTTCTGCAGAAGCAGAGCTGAACAAGGAGGATGGGACTTAGCATCACATCGGTTTGGGGGATCCATAGGACTGGTGGTGTGATCTGAGCCATGCCCTCCCCACTGTTATCCTCATGCATTTCTCACGGCAGCACTGCTCCCATCACCGAGCAGCTCTGTGTGCTTTGGGCTGATGGAGGAGCAGGTGGAGCAGCACCGCTGGTGCTGAGCCTAAAGCAGCACTGCCTGAAGCCTGCACCCTGCACACCATGGCCATGAGGTCAGGAGAGGAGGGAGCCGTGCTCATGGCCCCATCTGGAGGGGGTTTGGGATCTGGGACAGTTTTTGATTTTACCTGAAGACAGCCAACTTTGAAATGCACACAGGGTCAAGAAGGGCGGTTCATGCTCCCAGTTTTTACCCACTTCACCCAGGCTGGTGTCCCAGTGCAAGGCTGCAGTGCTGGCACACCTCTGTCTCCATGGGCTCATCGTGGCCATGTGCCCGTGTGCGGTGTTATGAGCCCCAGCTATGAGGCTGGGCTTCTGCCCCAAATGTCTGATATTTAAAGGATTTTATGTCCCGGTTTAACATTTACGTGCCCATAACTCATGTGCCCAGGTCTCCCTGTAACAGTGCCAAAGGCATTTGGGACCCCCAGAGCTCTCTGGTGTGTGCCAATGGAGTGACCTTGGACTGAAGCAATTAATGGATTATCATCCACAGTGTGGTGTTTATGACATCCTTATATTGCTCCCTGCTTATGGTGTGTGCACCCCAAAGATGACCGTGCTGTATGGCTTGGCATGGAATTGCTCGTATTGCCTGCAGTTGGGCACAGCTGATGCTGGGCAGCAATCTCAGCTGTGGTAAAGAGGGTTTGTTCCCTGTTAATGGGGCTATTGCATTACGGTGGGCAAAGTCTTGCCAGTGGCGCTCCTGAGCTGGTTGGCTTGGAGCAATGCATTCTTTTAGCTGGTTTTAATCTTTCTGTTGAAAATATCTTCCAGCCTGAACTTTCACAGCTTTTTCATTGCTTCTGGCTCCGTGTCAGTTAAAATGGACCCGAGTTTTTGAAATGAGGAAAAGTGGAGGAAAAATGGTTGCAATATAATCTCTGAGGAGACGTGATCCTTGTATAAGAGCCAGCGTGGCAGAAAGCTGCCGTTTCACATGGGTGTTAGCAGGGAACCAAGCAGGTGAGTTAGTGCTTCAGAGGACATAAAATGCCAGTGTACAAAATGAGGGTCCCATAAATGCTGCCGTGGCCCAGGTCTCAGTGCTGCAGAGATCTGCCCCGCGTTCCCTCCCTGCCTCTTTCCTTTGCTCATTTCCAGCTCCTTGCTCCAGCCAAACCAACGGACACGTGCCGTGTTTTGTGTCCATGTGGGGACACATGGCCAGGCTGGGGCAGCTGTGGGGTGTGCAGATGTGCAGAGCCCTGCTCTCTTGGCAGATGCCCTGTCTGAACGCAGGCAATGCTGTCGGTTTCCCCACGTTTCATCTGTGTTGATTTTCAGAGGCTCGTCTTCTTTAGGCAGTCAACCTTCGTATTAAGTTCTTATCAAAACCCAAGGCAAAGCATGAAGGTAGTTTTTGGACTCCATACTGCTCTCCCTGCAGTCGATGTGAAGTTGGGAAGAAGCTTTCGGCATGGATGATGCACTTGATGGGAGGAGCTGTTGGCAGTGCTGGTAGCGGTCGCCATCAGGATTTGATTTGCAGAACCAGTGGGGACAGGGAGCCCATGCTTCTGTCTTCGAGCAGCTGAGTGGGCCATAAAGAGTTTTTACACCCAGAAGGACTGCTTGAGTCATGTGCTGAGAGTGAGGGTGGCTCTGAAGTTCTGAATGAGAAGGAAGGCTCTGCGTTGGCTCCGGTGGCGCTCAGCCTCCTGGCTCGTTGGGTTTCCTTTGGATGGGCAGGGAGGATCACCAACTACGTCGGTGCAGCTGGCAGAGAGGTGGTGGCACAGAGCTCAGGGCTGGCGGCTGGCAGCAGAGAGGAGGGCTGTGCTGGCTGCACTGTTCAGAAATGGAGCTGCACAGCACTCAGAGGAAAACCCAGCCCCAGCCCTGGGTGTGATCCAGCACTGCGAAGCCCAAGCGTGCATTGCAAGGGAGCGGCTCTGCGTGGCTTTGGCACGCAGCTCCAGCTGAGCATCACGGCTTCGTGTGCCCATGCACTGCCTGCGTGTTCAAGAGGAATCCTGAGTCTCATGGGAAGGGACCTGTGAGAGCTGCTCGAGGCATCCGAGACCTCCAGCAGGGATCTGAGCACTGATTTAGATGTGGGCTGCGGGTCTCGCTGCGGAGGGATGGGTTTGAGTGATGGAAGGTTTGTCAATCTGATGGCAACCGCAAAAGGCATTGGCTGTAAGTTGAATTCAGAATGCTCAAACAAGAGGTGGCTGTGCTGCGGGCCTCTGTTTTTTGTAAGTGAGGATCATTAAGAGTCGGAGTGAGTGACCACGCTGTCGTTAAGCTGAGGCCGTGTTCTGAGGCTGCCCAAAAGCTTCGAGCCAGCATTGAAATGGTGGAGCCCAGGACATGAGTGGTGACATCCCAGCTCTGCTGCCCCTCTCTTGCAAGAGGCCAAGGGCAGCTCTGGTTGCTGGTGCACAGAGTGCCAACGTGATGCTCTTCACCAGGAGGGCTGCGGAGGGAGCTGTGGAAATCCTTTGCACGATGGGGACGTCTGCAGCTAATGAAGGGAAGGGTTGCTGATGGTTGGGAGTAGCACGGCCTGTTTGTAAGGAACCAATGGCTCTTGCAAAGTGGGACCTCCCTCGCTGAGATGAGAGAGGAGCTGCCTGTGTTGGCAGCTGGAGATGGAGGCAATCCGGTGAGCAAAATACATTCGGGTTTTCTGGAAAGCTTTAATGAGGTTTTGTCTTGAGGCTGCTGATGGAACTAAGGATGGGCTCAAAGGCTTCTAAATGGAGAGGGAGATGGGTGAGGCTGAAATGTTGATACTGGGATGGCAGTCAGGAGTGGGGCAGCTGGAGCTGCTGCGGGAACGGCTTTGTTCTGATTTCATCACTGAGCTGGGGAAGGAAGGTGTGCTTTGAACCCTCTGCATCTGTGGAAGAGGCAAATTTCTTTGGGTATCCTGATGCGTATGATTCTAAAATCTATGATTCCAGATAGATATGATTCTAGAATCCATGGTTCTATGATTCTGGTGGATGCACTGATGAGGGCTGAGTGCATGAAAGGTGTCAGGTAGGCCACTGCAAAGACAAACACAAAGCAGTGCAGCTGCAAGCATTAAATGCATTAAGCCTGCATTCAGCTACACGATGCCAAAGGTGGAGCGCAGCTCCAGAACAGCAGTGACAGCTCTCAAAATCACGAGCCTGGGGCGCGGCAGCAGCTCAAAGAACCAGATGTGCCATTTGTGAGATCTGCTTAGGTTGGATGTGATTTCCGTGCTCAGGCCTGATGTCCCTTGGTGCCGGAGCTGACGTAGCTTTCCTTTGGTGTTGCTGTCATGTTTCTGTGTGTGGGATCCCTGCCTGGGGCTGTGCACCTCTTGATGCTTGCAGAGCCACTGCTTGCTTCGTTGGGTCTCAATCTGTAACCGTGGTCAAGTGGAACTTCTTCAACCCATCCCTGAGGTTTCCTCTCTCCAGTCTGCATTGTGGCAGTTCGGAGGATGCCTTGAAGAAGAAGATGAGCTCTGAGCGGTCTGTCAAGGTTCTGACAGACTTCATTCCTGGAGCACGTGGGCAATTCTGTCACACGAGCTCTGGTTTATTGGTCTCGGTGTGTAGTAGGAGTGAACAGTCTGAAGTGGGCTGAGATCTGGGCCCTGGGAAGCTGCTGGGCTGAGGGGCCTTTGGGCAATGTGCAAATTGAAGTTTGGTGAGCGTCAGTACGGGGCTGTGCCACAGCCTGCCTATTTCCACAGCCTCCAGCAAGTCCTATGTCTGCAGCAGCTGGAGCCTGACAAGGATGGATGGATCAGCATCACACAGCCCTTTCCTAACCCATCTCTAACGAGCTGGAGCTGTCCTGAAGCCCAGGAGCACTGGGGATGCATCTCTCTGTGCACAATAAGACTCAGACTGTATGTAGCTCAGATTGCATTGAGGGTCTGAGAGCTGTGCTGGATGCAAAACCCAAAGACTACAAACACTGCTGCACCCCTCATTGCAGCCCCTGCACCAGCACTGCCTTCAGGCTGACAGCTCCAGGTGTCTCCTGCTGCCCTGTGGGCTCCTCTGTCCCTTCGCACAGTCTGCTCTCGTTCCGCTTGCAGCTGAGTCCCTCTTAGCAGTGGAACAGACCTTCGGCAGCTTACGGCCCTCTGGGAGTGGTTGTGGACTACTTCCCAAGGGGGAAAATGGAACAGAACCCTCTGCTTTCCCCTGGCGTTGTGTGTAAGGTATTGGCATGCTCTGGAGGTCCTCTTGCTCTCTGAGTGCCTGCCACACACCGCGCTTTCCATCAGCTCTTCCTCTTAATGTCATTCACGTATTCAAGAACAGTTTCTGAAATTCAATCACATCCCCATTCCAGTTGCCTAATATACTCCAGCAGAGTTTTCATTATCGGAATATATTAAATTAAGTTGTTTCCTTTGCATCCCTTAAAGGTGCAGCTCCGGTTTCCCATCCATCAGAAATGAACAGCCGCGTGTCCCGCGGGGCAGGTGGCCGCACGGCGCAGGAGGAGCTGGGTGCATTCCTCGTCCACACGGGGAGAAGGGCCCGATGTGATTCCCTGCTGAGGCAGTTCAGGGAAGTGATGTTTTGTGACATCTTTGAATCCGGTTATTTTGCTCCCGTCCCGTTTGCCTGCTGGGGTGCAGCCATAATTCAGGCGATACCAGTCGTGCTGACAGACGATTTGCTGCACCCGTGGCGCGTGCGGCTCTGGGTGCTGAGATGCCAGTGTGATCCGTGCCCGGTTTTGCCAGCATGATGGAGGGGGGAGGCCAGGAGGATGGCTGGGGCTGAATCTGTTTGTACACTGATAGTCCCCTGTGTTCAGACGAGGAAACGGCCGTTGCTGGTGCAGGAGGGTCTTATCAGCATCCCAGTCTGAAGGCTGTGTCAAAGACAAAGGATAGATACAGCGGCGACAATCTGCCCGGAGAATTGCTGCTGCTGATAAGCAGTGTCTTCCCCTCGGTTAAGTTCCAGTCTGTATATTTATAATCTGCTTATCTAAATTCCCTACGTACTTCCAATTGAATGTGGCATTCTGCTTCACTTCCTATACTGAGCTGATTTGCACTCTGGACGAGGTGAAATCCACAGGTGCTGAGCAGAGCAATGGGGGCCCCCATCCCAGGGCTGCTCAAGAACGTGGGGATGTGACACCTGGGGACGTGGGTAGAGGGCATGGTGGGATGGCTTGGGTTGGACTTGGGGATCTCAGAGGTCTTTTCTGACCTGCTTGAATCTGTGATTGTGTTTTGTGAAAGGTCTGATGTGCTTTTTGGCCAAGCCTTCGGGTTGGCTGCAGGCCCACGGGCAGCCAAGAAGTGGTCCCAAGTGCTTGCAGCTACCTGGAGGCATTCGAGGCCACCCTGGAGGCATTCAGGCTGGATGTGGCTCTGGGCATCTTGGTCTGGTGGCTGGTGACCACAGCAGGGGATTGGAATGAGATGATCATTGTGGTCCTTTTCAACACAGGCCGTTCTATGATTCTGTGATTCTACCTGGGGATGGCAAGTAGACTCCAGTTTTTTTGTGTCACCCTTTGTCCCTTTGCAATTTGCCACTGGTAGGAGAGAATGACTGACCTGGAAACACAGCAGAGACCAGGAACAGTGGAGGTGTGGGGAGGTGGTGGTGATGGAGATGACACTCTCCTGATAGCTGCTGTCAAGGCAATGTCATACAGCTTCATTCTGCCTGTTAACCAGCCCACCCCGCCACTGCCCTGAGTGTGGGGCAGAGTTGTTCCTGAGGACAGCACAGGAGGGCATGGTTAGCAGTGATGGTGTGTGAGAGGGCAGTGACCGCAGGTAGAATGGGAGACAGTGGTGTGAGAGAAGGGGTGAAAGGAGAGGAGGAGCCCCCTACGTGTGAAAGCCAGTGGAAGGTCCCGGGTGCAGCAGGAGAGGTGGGGAGGAAAGCTCTGCCAGGGAGCTGATGCATCATGCAGGGACAGAACATGTGGGCATGAGCATCCCAAGCCTGGATCAAATGCTGCAGGGAGAGCTGGGGCATGGAGAAAGCAGGGGATCATGGGGTGGGATGGGATGGGATGGGATGGGATGGGATGGCGCAGGATGAGATGGGATGGTGTGGAATGGGATGGGGTAGGATGGGACAGGATGGAGTGGGATGCTGCCCTGCCTGATGGCAGAAGAAAGCATACCTGGAATGTGTTGGAGGTTTGGGAATTGGCTCCACCAAGGCTGAGGCACTGAGTGGAATTGCTGAACCCCATGGAGAAGTGCTTAGGGAACATTCTCCCATGGGAAATGGCATTGATGTTTACAGTGCTGTGAAGATATGTGTACACACATTTATATGTGCGTATCCTTCACATATCTCTATATATTTGCATTTCTCTCTCTCTCTTTCTATCTGTCTGTCTCTCTGTCTGTCAGAATGATTTACTGTAGCTCCCTCTTTATCTCCATGATCCATGATTCAGGTTTTAAGGAGCCTGTGCATCTTTTTCTATCAACACTAAATTGAAACCTCGTGGATATATACTGGATCCAAGCACAGCTCCCCAGGAAAGGTGCATGTAATCTGCTGGTGTGATAGAGGATATCTGATGCAGTGCCCTGCATTAAACAGATGGTTCTCCTGGAGAATGTGGCATTAAGGCAGAGCTGTGATGTAAATAAGCATGGTCCGAATGTGCAAGGGCAGTGGGTTGCTGAAAGGGAACTGCTGGAACAGAAGGAGGTTGGTAGGAAAAGCCATCTCGTGTTGGTGCTGTTAATGGTCTTCGGTGTGATCTCTGGTGTCCTTGGCATCAGGAGCTTGCTGTTGGGCTCCACTGGTGATATAAAACCTGTGCTTAGGAGGGCTGGGATGTCAGGGGGAATTTAAAGAATGGGAAAGCTGCAAGTAAGATGGAAACGTAACCAAGATGTGTCTAGAAGATGACAGATTCCTACTATGAATTCGTAGTTGCCCTGTCTGTTTCTGTTGGAAACAATAGGGGAAGATGTTTGGGAGCATTAATCAGAAAACGACAGTCAGAATGGGTGTGATGCAGGGGCAGGTGCTGGCAGCATTGTCCAACATCCTGTGAGGTCTTATTTAAAACTTCATTTAGAATGGGATGGGATGGAATTGGAAGGGGCTTTCAGAGGTCATCTGATCCAACTGCACAACCACTGCAGGGCTAACCTGTCCAAGTGCATTGCTGAGGGCATTGTCCAAATGCCTCCTGGACACTGGAAGGCACGGGGCACCAACACCTTCATTCCAGTGCCTGAGCAAAGTTCTCGTTAGCCAGCCCTGGAGACTCTCTGATCCCTTTTTGGAGCTGTCTCTGCTTTTGGCATTCACAGCATCCCCCCCCCCACAGTCCTATAGCTGAAAGGAACCGCTTTTCCTTCTGTGTTCACAGCAAGGTGAATGGTTACAAAGGCACTGGAAATGGGCTTGCTGATCCTACTGGAGGCAGAGGTGGGACTGAGCATCAGCAAAGGCTGTAACTACCTGAAGGGAGGGGCAGAGCCAGGCTCCTGCCAGTGGTTCCACTGCAGAACCAGAGGCACTGGGCACAAACTGGGCACTGGAGCACAGCAGGTTTCTTCTGAGCATTGGGAAACTGTGCTGTGCAGGTGGTGGAGTCCTGGCACAGGGACCAGAGGGGTTGTGGGGTGTCTTCCTTGGGGATCCTCACACCCACCTGGGCTTGGGGCTGGACACAGCTCTGGGTGTCCCTGCCGGGGCAATGGGTGACCAGATGGACCCAGGGGGCTCCTCCCACCCCAACCACTCTGTGATGCTGCGAGAGACAGTGGATATTGGCACAGGTAGGAGTTGGAATCATTCTTCCATGTGGATCTGGAAAGTAGAAAGTGTCCCTAGGAGCTGCGAGGGAAGATCTTCCAGTAGGAGCACTAAGAATGAGCAATCTGAGCAATTCTAGAGTGAGGAATCCTAAGTTCATCAGTGAGCATACAGTTATCTGCCGAGGCTGATTTCACCAGTGATGTTTCCACTCCAGTGCTCCTGGTTTGGTTTGGTTTGATTTTCCCAGAATCACGGGGCTGTAGGGCTTGGAAGGGACCTGTGGGAACCCCCATGTGCTCAGACAGGTTCCCTACAATGCGATTTCCCTACAGTGGGTGGCAATTTCTTCACGGGAGACGTTCCAGACACTCCTCTGTGGACCTTTGATGCATTCCAGTCTTTCATTCTGCAACTCAGAAGAACTGAAATGTTTTTAATGATGCCCCAATGCTTGTTTGGTTGCGAGATAAAAAGTTGCACTGGGTCAAACGGTGCCAAGCAAGGGAAGATAATTCCATGGAACTGTGTTACAGAGTGCTGAGCAGTGCTGGAAATGAGGAGAGGCTGAGTGGCCTTTGAGCATTGCCATGAGCGCATGCAGCCACATGAAGCTGATGAGGGGGTTGGGTGAAAGGTCCATTTAACCCAATGTCTTGGGTTAATTTAACCCAATGTCTTGGGTTAATGGCCCATTTGGCAGCCTCTGATGCTCGGAGCTGATCTGAGGAAGGGTTGCACTGAGGTTCTTCACCCTGCACCTCCTCTGGTTGGTTCATCCATTGGCTCTCAGAGCTCCGGGCTCAGGAGGATCCCCATTGCGGGCAAAGCTTTGGACTCTCTCCCATCTCCTGAGAACATCACCAGCAGTTTTTGGCTTCGTTCCCTCTTTTGAGCACTTCTTGCATCCCTGGTTGTCCGTTGGTCATTTTAAGTTCCCAATAAATGCTCTTCTCTGGATGTTTCTGCAAAATGACGCATTGGTTTTCAGGCGCATCGTTCCTGCAGCTCCATTTTCGTGGGTGTTCTTTTTGGTTTGGTTCATTTTTTTTGTTTGTTTGTGAGTTTGTTTTTCTTTCTTTCTTTCCTCCCCCCCCCCCCCCCCCCCCCCCCCCCCAATTTAACTTTAAAGGATGTGTGATTCATTCTGTTTTGTTTCAGGCTTTTATTCCTCGCTGAAACACAGCTTTGTCTTTTTGCCTCGTGTTTCTTGTAGAGCCTCCCTCACCCCATTGCTCCCAGCCCTGCTGCCTTCCCCAAGACTTCCTGGGATATCTGAGCCCATAAGGTGCCCAGTCATAGTTTCCAGGACACCAACAGTGCCTTTGCTCTCAGCTGACCACTGTCACTTCTTACTGCCAAAATTAGTTTTTATGAGTTTTACGAAACTGGGTGCAGAGGTGGTGGCTTCATTGGCTTCCATTGGGCCTGCAGCATTACGAGCCTCAGCGTGCTGGGGTCACGGCTAACTAACATCTCCCAGTTAACAAGATTATGAGCTCTGCCATGCTGGCTGCTCAGCACGAGGTCAGGAGTGCATTTGCCTTTTCCCAGGTGCTTTGTGTCACACCTTCTCCCAGTGTCTCACCCAGTTCCCAGGGCCCATTGGATCAGTAGTTCCATTAAAAATGGGCATTTTGGTTCTTTTACTTCATTCCCTTGACTGTCAGCTCCTGTGCAGAGGAGCATTTGTCTTAGTTTGGGGTTTTTGTTTCCTGGTTCCATTTGTGCAACTGCTCTCCACAGCTGTATATCTGATGGCCAGTTTCTGTCTTGTCTCTTCCTGGCTTCACCCCTCCAATGTGAGCATCCCCAGGCAGGTGCTGTTCTTCATCTACCAGCTTTCCTCCCTTTAGTTGGAGGATCTCCGTGTTATGTTAAATCCCAGCAGCTGCTTCCTCTGGGATGTAGAAGGACCACACCTTTCCAGTACGGGTATCTTATTTGCTGCATTTTCCTTGGTTTCTCATTGCTCCACATCCTTCTCGTCTGCACTGTGCTCTCATGCCCTCTCAGCCATGCACTCGGATTTTACCTCCCCGCTCAGAGCGTTTGCATGCAGGTCTTGGTCTTCAGCTCCTGGAAAGCTGCCTCCAGCAGCCCTCTCCCACTCCTTGTGAGACCCCCCCCAGCATTTGGAAGGGCCCCACAGGGGCTGCCACCTTACCAAATGAGACATGAATCACTTCTTGTGTCTCACGGATCTGTTCATCTCGATGCGTAGCAATCACAGGATGGTTTGGGTTGGAAGGGCCCTCTAAAGGCCATCTGCTCCCCTTCTCTGCAAGGAGAGGGACACCCACAGCTCCATCAGGTGCTCAGAGCCCCATCCCCTGCCCGTGGGTGTCTGCAGGGATGGGGCTGATGGGCCACTCCATAACTTGCCTCGGTGGCAACATTCTCACTTTTTCAGCTGTCACGTTGGCTTCGCTTCTTGCAAATTTCCCTGTTTGTATTCAGTGCCATTCACACCTCCAC